>VZRM01003956.1:887565-918503 GCA_013397955.1 Grantiella picta
GGGGAAAAAAAGACTGCCTCAAATGTTTGACAGTCATAGGAAGGCAGGTCTCCAACAGAGAAGCAAAATGAACTAACAGCATAAACTGCCCTCAGGAACTGGGAGCCCTAAGAAATGAATGTCCTGGCTTTACTGCAATGGAAGAAGTTTCATGACTGGAAAACACAAATACTCTGTGTTCCTTCCTGATATGTTGGAAACATTTATTCTGGGTACTATCTGAGGGAGGTTTGCAATTACAGTCCATCAATAAATTGGGAAATATACATCACACCAGCAAACAAATAATGCTACAGACAGCAATACTCCATATTTCTCTATCTTCTTTAATTTTCAGTTTTTAAAAGTGCTTAACATGGCACTCCTTAATTAAACCTCAGAAATGCCTTCTAAACTAATAAGGAAACTGAGCCAAATTTTAGAAAGGGATAATTAGGATCAAAATATTTGTATGATTTACCAAGGTCATACTATTTATCAAAGCAGGAAGAGAACAGAAGTCACTAAATCCCATAGCTTTGTTTTTACCACTGGTTCCTGCATGCTGTATTATTTTTTATCTGTTTCATAAACTATATTGGAAATGGTTTCAGGAACCACTGGAACCAACATTACACACTCTACAGAAATGTAGTCAAAATGTATTTAATAAAGGAAGTCAGCTGGAATGAGTCAGACCACAGTTCTAACTCAGCCTAATTACCTGGTTTGTTTTCCTCTGTTAGCAAAGAGCAATGATAGGTTTCCCAGGAGTCAGATGGAAACTACAAAAATAGACCTTGGAAGCTGGAGTCAGAGAACTTAAGTGGCTGCCACTAGATGGCAATGAGATTAAATACTGCCTGTTCCCGTGGGTCTGGCTCCACCGTCCAGCTCCTGCTGGGGGAATTGTCATACTCCAGGGGTTCAAAACGCCCTGTGCCTAAACTGCAGAGAGATCCTCTGGTGTCCAAAGGGAAGATGGAAAATGAGTCACAAAAGCTTGTAATCAAAGCCTCAGAAACTACAATAAGACGTATTATGCTGATCTATCACAATTTGTGTTTGATATATGGAGCCTAGACATGCAGGAAGCTCATGTAACTAAAGCTCAAAGTGAGCCGAGTTGCATCAATGTTTTTTTCTTAGGTAACAGGCTGAGGTCTTCTGCCCAAACTATCTCAGCTTTCCTGTGTAATATTTGTCACCTTGTTTACATGTGGAAACATGATTTTTTGTGAAATTCTCAGCTTGATTTAACAGTAGTCAAACCCTTCATTTTGAAAGTGGCCTGTTTCCAAGCCAACAGTATTGTGAAGTAAAGCTTGCAAAAAGGTATTCTAAAAGGAATTAAATGAAAAGCTGATTAAAAAAAAAAAAAAACCACCAAAAAAACACAAAGAAGAAAAAACACAGGGAAAGAAAAAACCAAGACCATTATGATTTTTTTTTTTTTATGAAAGATCAGATTTTGAATACTTAAATCATTTTGTTATCTTAAGGAAAGAGCAGAAAGTACAGCAAACTCTCAAGGCTCTATTCTCAGAATCTGGTAATTCTTTCAAAGTGTTTATGTTTACATGTCTAAAGACTGTTGTTTTTTTACAAAATCCAGCTGTGTTACGAAAATTGTATTTGAAAAACAGGGGTTTTCCCATTCTTTACCTCTTAAATGTGGCAGCAGCATTCTGAATCATAGTAGAAGTAAATTTTGTGATCCAGATCAAAATTTCTACCTTTCCCACTACCCCCGGTGAATCTGAAGCTTGGAGATCTTCCACGAGCTTGATTTAGGGACTACTAAAACATATTTCTGAGCCAGAAGTAAAATATACAGAGTGGGAATCCTTTGGCAACTGATACTTACCTAAAATGAATAGACAGTTTTGATTATAAATCAAATGCAATCATTAACTTTTAGCATCAAAGGACGAGGCAATGTCGTCTTCTGACCAGGAAAGTGGTGGGCTGAACAGATTTATACTTCATATCTATCCTCTTGCTGGATTGGCCTCTTCCTTCAAACAGTTGCATAATTTTTCTTTATAGCTCTTAGGCTTGTTTCTCAACCCCACAATTTTTTCCATCTCTCCTTGTTGCCTTTGTACTTTTAGCAGAATTGTAGTCCTGCTAAAGGGTCTCCATAGAAAGAACAGTAAGTATTAAGAAATTTGCTGAACACAATGGACAAATCATAACACTTCTATAATTTTCAGTCAATTTGCCTTTGTCTGCTAAGCTTGAGGCACCTGGCTGATTCACCATTCACACAAACAAGGGATGGAGAGAGGAAATAAGATGGCTGAGCTGCCACTATCTGTGACAGCATGGCAGCAATGCTGCACCTGCTGATTCTAATGGGAGGCAAGGGCTAGACCCTATTGTTGCAATCTTCATGTCCAAAGATGACATTTCCACATGTATCAGTAATTTGCAGGTGCAATTTGTATGCCTGCTTTGGACAATGATGAAGCACTACCTTCCTTACCAAAAATGAGAAAATATAAAGGAAAGAATCCACAGTAAGTATTAACTAGCCTCAGTATTTGCTCCAAATCCCTCTTTTGGCTTCAAATTAAATAAAGAGATTTTTTACTGCTTTATTCTATTCCTGTGTGTATCTGTTTCCCTTCCCTTCCCTTCCCTTCCCTTCCCTTCCCTTCCCTTCCCTTCCCTTTTTCTTTCACAAGCAAAGCAATAAATGACTGGTTATGCTACAATGTTTTGCTACAGTGATGTGGAAATTTAAATTAAAAGAGTATGTTCTCCTGGGTAGCTTCTGAGACCAACTGTCTGGATTTTTTTGCTAATATCCAAAATGTTTTCTCTGGCTTGTAGTGTTACCCTGGATAGGTCACTGCTTTTCTGTCTCCGCTTTATCAGTACAATGAAGATAGTAATATTTCCTGGATGCATAGGGAAACTATAATGCTTAGACCATTTGTTAGAAAAGTACTTTGAGACCCACAACAAAATGTAAAATATTCCTCTGCAAAGTGACAGTGCAATTTCTTCCATCATTATTGATGTCTCTGGAGAAATTATAAATCAATAGCTGAAAGGGAAATAGTATGAGAAAAAGTTCTAGGCAAATAAACATTGAAAAAAAGGTAAAAAAAAAAAAAAGAAAGAGCAACAGAATTGTTAAATTAATAAAGAAGGCTTACTTGAATTCTTAAAGAGAACTATCTGGACTTATGTGGGTGTTTCATCAAGGGGTCAAGAATAATATGAAAGGAGCAAAGACAAATTGGAACTGTAGAATACTAGTGCAATAAACCCAAATAAATCAGTTTTAAATGACCAGATTTGTGATCCTCCAGAGAGCACTGTTGCAAGAAATCCCAGTCTCATCTCTTCCTGCCCACACACATTCTTTTTAATAAGATCAAGAAGACACAGGCAGCTCTGTGGCCTATTTGAGATTTATGCAGCTATCCAAAGGAATAGGCCCACTTTGCATTCTTTTTAACCCTTCCCCTGCTCTCTCCCCATCCCACTCAAATAAACACACGCAATATAGTTATGGCAGCATCTGTCATGCAGTTTTGCAGCATGAGGTCTGAAAACCTTTGCTTTCCAGGTGCGTAGGTCCAGAGTACAGGGAGAGGTCTGGGATTCTAGATGCTGGGGATCATCAAAATTATCATCATCAAGGTAATGTAAGATCTACCATATGCTCCAAATTCTAGACAATTTCACAGACATGCAGTGACCAACTATATCTTATACTGATGTCTGGGTTTGAAAAGACAGGTGTCTGCTAAGAGAGGTCGAACCCTCCCTTAGGACAGAGAATGTGATTTCCCCTCCCTCCAAATTATTTTAATTTTGAAATCAAGGGCTTTCAGGCAAAGGTATGGGAAAAGGAATAACAGTTCTTTACTAGTATCTATGAACAAGCAATAACAATAATAGCAACCACAATAGACCCAGAAACCAATAGCAGATGACTTTTGAGCTGCTAAGCCTTTTCCCATGTGGTGTAATCACGGTCGCAAGCAGCAGGTGGTGCTGTTGAGCTCCCGGCCGGGCAGGTCAGGTGCGATGACTCCTGAGCGGCTAAAGGTGGCGCTGTGGCGCAGGGTGAGGTCAGCCTCAGGCAGCTGGTGATGGCGGACAGGCTGAAGAGCAGGCAGGGCAGCTTGGAGCGACGAGCAGGGGGTCAGGAGCAAGGGGGCTGGTTGTCCCCGGCTAGCCAGCGAGGTAGCAAGGATTTCTGCAGTCACAAGCAGAGGCCGCGGTCTCGTGCAGCAAAGCGGGGCAGGTGGCAGGGACAGCCAGACTCCCCGGCAGCTGCCGCGAGAAATGCAGCCAGGGAAACATGCACTCCCCGTGGGAAAGAGGTTAAATTAAATCTCACCCAGCCAAGAGGAGAAGGCAGAGCGCAGTTGGATCTCCTGCGGTTGCAGCCAGAAGCAAAGAGCAGCCTCTCCTCCCGGTGTCCGATGACGAGAGAGCCAGCCTCCAAGGGCCAGCTCTTCCCTTCCCCTGCCCCACCCAGCACACCCTTTTGTCTCTTACAAAAGAGTTGATGGCTCTAATCACCCAGACACTAATTGCTTAGTAAAAGGGATGGAGAAAAAATTCCAATGCCCTCCAACCTCTGACAACTGACAAGAACCAAGCTGTTGTTCACCTCTAAGTACTTATTCAAGAATGCTTATATTCTTATATCAAAGATTTAATAGAACTAGGTAATATAAAAGACAAATTCCTTGGAAGTATTCATGCTATCTAAGGTGGTTCATTTCTGTGAAGAGCAATCAGTTTATGCAATTTATTTTACCAAACATTTTTAACAAAAATTTTATTTTTTAATATTTTTAAAAACCTCATTTGACTGGAAATTATTCATCACTGTATTGATAGCCAGCAGATATAGCTGCTAATTTGCATTAGGTCAGCTGATGGATCAAAGCCTAGCTCCAAACTGGTACAGCTGACTTAAGCCAAATTCCTCATTATCAAAAAAAACAAAACAAACCAAACAAAAGTAACCCTGATTCTAAATTAAATGAAAGGCAAGAGGTTGAGAACTGTTTCAAACAGAAACACGACGCTTTCTAATTTAGTGTGTCTTTCTGTGTAAGAGTTTGCAAAATAACTTTTGCTTTATGTCTGATCATTTTCAATGTTTTCTCTTCCTTGAAATATACTGTTACAAAAAACTGGAGAAAAAAATCTCCATTGCTAAAGTCGAGAACTAACTCGTGCTATTAAACATTACATATCTCTTCTAATTGTAGCTAAAAGAGGACCTTGCCCAAATTACTCATATGTCTTTGGAAATGCTTTTTCCTTACAGTTGTTTTTTTCTGCTCACCCTCCTGATATGTTATTTTTCTTTTTCCTAGTATCTGATTTGGGTTGACAAAGCAAACAGTGAAGAAATGCTGCACTTGTATCGTGATATGACTTAAATGAGGTCTTCTCAGCTCCTTGTGTCTCATTTGATTTCAAATAAATTTTGGCTGAAGACAAAATTGTTTGGCAAAACCTTACCCCATCCACCAAAATTTTGGATATCCTAGAAACAGTTTGAGTAATAATATAATCTGATAATTTGTATTATTGTCATTTTCTATTATATTTATCTATCTCTCAACCTAAACATTTTGGTTTATGGAAATGACAGCTAAAAAAATAGGAACAAAAGAAAATAAGTGTAATTAGATCAAGATGTATCCGAGGGCAAAATCTGTGGAAAAGACTTCAAACTCAAGTTTTGCAAAGCAGTCATGACATGGGAAAGAAGAATTCAACATCCAGAATTAAAGATGATTTATTCACCAGGTCAAGAGGGAGAGAGAAAAATGCAGCAGCTGTATGTTGTACTTTCAATGATTGTGAGAGAGCTGGAGAAGAGAGATAGCTTGAGGAAAGGGTTTGTAGGAATCTCACTGAGAGTAAAGGTTTCACGTAATAAGAGAGACACTGATATGGCCTACTCATCAGAATGAAGAAACAGATCTCTCAGCACCATGGGATGGCTATACCCACATTGATCTGTCAGATAGGAGTGAAATACGATGCTCACACATTTTGGTGAGCTCTCCTCTCTGTGTCAGTATATATTACAGACAAAACATGTTGAAGTCTTAACACTGCTGTTTCCTTCATATCATTTCCAGATCTACATTCTGTTCTCAACTACAGTATTTTTTTTCCTCACTCCATGCTCCTATTGCATTGGAAAAGTCCAACAGCCTTCACTTGAAATACTGAATTTGCACGTTTTCAAGGCTGCCAGCCCATGAAGAGCTATCCTGCCATCATGTCTGTAGAGGCTTTTCCTACCTCTTTGCTTATCAGCCACACTCTAAAGTACCCACAAATGAAAACTGTGCAAAAAATCATGGCTAAATTTAATGAAAATAAAAAATACTGTGGTACAGTCAAAAGAGAGAATTAATATGGATATCAGAAATAACTTTGAATGCATACAGAACTGGAACTCGTCTTCTGCTCTCAGAGCTTCAAAGTTTTATTTTAACATTTGGCCTACAGAGTATCTTTCTCAAAAGAAAGTTATGGCTACTTAATGTGCTCAGTGAAGCAGACATTTAAGAGAATCTCTTTTTCTCTCTCTTACCATCATGTAAAAACACACACACAACCTTCATTGCAATAGGTTAATCTTCAAAGGTTCAGAGATTCAATGCAGCTGCTTACCAAAACAAACTCAAGCTTCTGGTTTAAAGTTTCTAGCAATCCTGTGGGTAAAAGTTGCCTTGAAGGATTTACAGTATTTCACATTTTCATTCTGTTCAGAAATACACTGAAGATAGCAGCATTTGCTGTCAGCTAAAACCAAAGCTAGAAAGACTAGACAAATCTCTCTGTGAAAGCCATAAAAGTCATAGAGTTCAGTCGTGTGAGGTACTGGCTCTGATGGCTTCCTGTGAGATACAGCATTCCCTTGGTGTAGTCAGCGGGAAACAAAGAACTTGAAGTCATTTTGTCTGATTTTCAATTGCAAACACTGCAAATTAACGAAGGTAAAACTTGGTTACATCCAGGCAAAATCTTCTTTGCTTCAAGTTGTTTAAAGCCATTGTTTTTAATGGAAACTGAAATTATATAATTTTTGTGATAACATCTTCTGGGAATAAAATGGTCTTTTCTCAGGGGCCCCAGTTCTCAACATTCTTGAAAGTGTATTTTTCATATATGAATATTGCAAATAACTTCTTCTCATAGCAGTGGAACGTACAGAGATGTTTAACTCAATAATTTCAGTCTGCAAATAGTAATGTGAATTAATTTCTTTAGCTTCATTTCTATACAACACACACAGATGTTGACTGTTGTTTAATAACCATAGATGGGGCTCTTCAGTATAGTTTTGCACAATCACAGAGGATTCTGATCCTGTTCTTGGAAATAAAGTAAAAAGGAGACAAAGAAATATTCAAGAATTTTTTTAGGAAGATCATTTATGTTATGACTTAAAGATTCAGGAATGAGTCATTCTTTCCTGACAATACCAAGATAAAGCATATTTCTACAATAAAATTGAATAAATGGCAGAATTATTAAAAATATGTCGAGGAAGATGCTGAAATTATAAGTCAAATAAAAGCAGGTATGTATAACTTTTGGTATATTTTTTTCTTTTTTTTTTCCCCAAATGACACTTTTCATCACTGCAAATTACTCCATATCACTTGGCTTCCAAGTTCAAGTTTGCACTTCAATAATGCTGGGAGACAAAGACAGGTGAATAGTGGATTTGATGAAAGTATGAACATAGACATAGAGAAACCACTTCTTTTTTTAAGAGGTCATTTTCTGGACAATATTTCTAATGCCCAGAAAGAGTTTAATGTCCCAAGCTCTGTAACTCGTGTTCAGCTCAAACCATTTCAAAGCAATCTGCAACTTTCACCATCCAAATTTTATGGAGTGGTTACTAAAATCTCTAAAGATATGGGAACTCAGATATGCCAGACTCAATACATGCTTGTGATTGAGATTTACTCCATATATGACAGTATTCTTGAGACATACTTGTCGGTGAGAGAAAGCTGGTCCTAACTGTAAATGTATGCTATCTTTTTAATGTTTGTGATTTGCACTTATTGATACACAAATGTGGTCTCTGATTGGGTAGTAGAAACTTGAGTTCAGGCGATTTGTGTTGTCCTTCATTAAAAAGTCCATGAAGTAAAGACGACGAGCTCAGAAGACTTATCACAAGAAGATTGGTTTTCCTTTTATTCTGGCACCATGGTTTTGAGCAACTTTTTTACTATTCTTACCTAGCCTTAATTTTTCAGCTCTATCATTTTTAATCAGGGTAGCAGGGTGTTCGACCTCTTGCTACTTTTATTCTTTCTACATAAGTCAAAGCATCTTTCAGGCAACAACAGTATCTGATTTTTTTCTGAACAATTCCACTGAGATAATGCCCTCCAAGATTCCTCAATTATTCTTAAAAAAATTAGGTTATAACTAAGTTATTGAGTAAGTTTGACAGCTGCTGAGTCTTAACTATAAATGAGAGAACAACATTGCCTGGAAGATACCATTCACTGATATTATTCATCATGTTTAATGGAAATTTCTGATGTCATTTACAAACTAAAAGCTCTTTGTGAGTGTTGTCCTAATTCACTGTAGTGATGTTTTCCTACAAATCTATGAAATTCCTTAAAAAAGACATGAACAGCTTTCCAGATTTATCAAATTACGCCTGAGTACGACTTGCATATTAGTTTAAAAATAGATAATCTGTTAAGAAATCTTCGGTGCTTTTACTAGAAATTAAATTCTGCTTGGACATTTTAAGTTACCACTTAAAATTAGATAAGGTAAAACTTAGTTTTCAAGTCTGTTTAGACAGTTAGTGGAGCTGTAGATGTTTAGAATATGAATCAAATGTAAGGCAGAGACTATCAATAATGTAATTTTTGTTATTACCTATCACTGAGGGCATTTTGCTATGCTACAACTTGGTCCTAACCTACCAAAGTGATTCCAGGTAGTTTGAAGAACAACATTAGGTAAAGTGCATGCTAACAGTATGGCAGATATGTTTAAATAATTTAACATCATATTTAAAATTTAATGTCAACAAATGTTTGTCCAGAAATATTTGAAAACACTTTGCATGAGCATTAAAAGCAATCTTACAGACTGAGCATGCACATGTCACAACAAATCTATCATAGAAGGTGCAGCAGTTCAGGGCAAAATGGATTTACCTGTCTTTTTTTTTTTTTTTTTTTTTTTGAGATCTATTGGAGAAAGCTCATTTTTAGAACTTTATCTTTTCTAGCACTTGTCTTTCTCAGCTCAAATGCTTTTATGATCTATGTAATGCCCCTGATGTTTATCTCAAATGGAATTGTGTGAGCAGTGCCAGGACTGAGAGTCTCAGAAAAATATATGGTTACTTGTTTCCTCCACACCCTCTTCAAAATGAGACTGAACCCTGTGTCATCTTTTAGTGGAAAGTTTTTGGTTTGAGTTTGTTTTTTCTTGCTCAGTTGACCACAGTGCATTCACCAGGTTATAAAACACCTTTTAAAAGAAACATATGAGGCTATATCCACTGAACTCCAGCACCATTAAATATTTATCGATACAATAGTGCACGTTTCAGGGTGAAATAAACATCAGGCTCTGCAAATTTAATAGTTTCCAGTGGAGGAAATAAAAACGACTAAAAAAGAAGAAAAGAAAGGAAAAAACCTCCCAGAGTTTCTGTAATCTCAAGAACTTGCCTTAACAAATAAATAGTTCATGATGTGCCAAAACTGAATTGCCAAATGATTGACCACATCCTATATTGCACAAGGAAAAGGCTGCTGTTGTTTTTACAAGTGTGTTTCATTCAGAGTTTGACTTCATTGTGTAAATACTATGGAGCTCGCTTTTCAAAATTAACCTTTATTATAGATTAGCTGTAGACAGGGTTGGAGGGGGAAGGAAGCAAAGAAATTAGGGGACACAAGCACCCCAGAAAGTCTTAATCCCATATTTCCTGAACTGGAATTGCTGAAGTCTAAAAAAATGTACTAGGGACTTAAACAAAGAAATATATTTTTAAAACTGCTTGCTCTTACATCTGAAAAGCAACAAGGAAAGAATATTCTATATATATATTCAGGCACTAAATGGAATTTCCAGGGTAGTATATAAATATATGTTACTAAATGTCTATTGCAGTGGAAAAATTTTAGCTTCAATTTTTCCAATCAAAACGTTCAAAATGGATTTTCAAAAAAACTTAGATATCTTAAGAACTCCTGCATGTTTTGTTGCAATTTCAGTTTCTAAGGTTCTTCAGAATAAATGGAAAAATTTCTTGTGAGCAGCAGACTGTCAATGCTGGGCAATATAATTCAGCTTCCATTCTGCATTTTGGTGATAATTTATTGGTGAACTCCTTCAACTGCTAATCACAGAATCATAGGCTGGAAAAGAACTTTAGGATCACTGAGTCCAAACATTAACCTTACTAATGATTTAGACTACCACTAAACCATGTCTCTAATTGTTGCATCTGCATGTCTTTTAACTATTTCCAGGGACAGTGATTCAACCACCTCCCTTAGCAGCCTATTCCAATGTCTGACCATTCTATCAGTGAAGAAATTTTTCCTAATATCCAGTCTAAACCTCTCTGGGTCCAACTTGAGGCCATGTTCTCTTGTCCTGTCATTTTTTACTTGGGAGAAGAGACTGACCCCCACCTGGCTACAACCTTCTAGGAGTGGCTGTAGAGAGCAATAAGGTCCTCCTGGGCATCCCCTTTTCCAGGCTAAACAGCTTCTTCAGCTGCTCCTCATGAGACCTGTACTCCAGTCCCTTTCTCATCTCCGTTGTTCTTCTCTGAACATGCTCCATCCCCTCAATGTCTGTCCTGTAGTGAAGGGCCCAAAACTGAACAGGATTCAAGGTGTGGCCTCACCAGTGCCAAGTATGGGGGGCAATCCCTGCCCTGGTCCTGCTGGCCATACCATTGCTGATCCAGGCCACTACACCTTTGGCCTTCTTGGCCACCTGGGCACACCCTGGCTCATGTCCAGCCATGACTGTCTGCCAGCTGGATGTGACCATACACTACCACTTTCTGGGCTCAGCCCTCCTGCCAGTTTTGTACGCAGCCATGAGAGCACCCATCCAGGCCAGGAGCAGCCAGTTTCTCCAGGAGAATGCTGTGGGAAACAGTGTCAAATGCTTTACTGAAGTCCAGGTAAGCATCATCCACTTTTCCTTATCTTTTCCTCATCTTTTCCTCATCGATTGAACAGGTCACCTAGGCGCAAAAAGAGATCAGGTTGATCAAGCAGGACCTGCCTTTCATAAACCCATGCTGGCTGGGCCAAACCCCCTGTTTGTCCTGTGATACACTCAAGATGACGTTCTCCATGACCTGGGAAACAGGTCAGACTGACAGGGCTGTAGCTCCCCAGATCCTCCTTCCAGCCCTCCTTGTAGATGGGTGGCACATTTGCTAATATGCTAATATGGAACCGCCCTGGTCAGGGCTCCTGAGATGGTGGAGTGTCTCGGTGAGCATTTCTGCCAGCTTCCAAGTAGCCTTGGGTGGATTCATCAGGCTCCATGGACTTGTGCAAGTCATAGTAGTGTTGCAGGTCATGGACCATTTTCCCTTGGACTGCTTCATTCTGCTTCCCATCTCTTATCTTCTAGCACAGGGGGAAGAGTGCACAGAAAACAACTGCTCCTGTTATTGAAAACTGAGGCAAAGAAAGCCTTGAGCAACTCAGCCTTTTCCTCATCTTTAGTAACTATGTTACTCCCCTGCATCCAAAAAAGGGTGGAGATTCTCCTTAGCCTTCCTTTTGTTGGTAATATATATACAGAAACATGTTTATTGTCTTTTATGTCAGTAGCCAGATTAAATTCTAGGTGGCCTTCAGTCCTTCTAATTTTCTCCCTGAATAACCTCATAGCATCCCTGTAGTCCTCTGAGTCACCTGTCCCTTCTTCCAAATGCCATAAACTCTTTTTCTCCTGAGATCTAGACAAAGCCCCCTGCTCGGTCAGGCCACACTTCTTCCCCACCAGCTCGTCTTTTGACTTAAGTGTACAATCTGCTTCTGAAACTTTCAGATTTCCTTCTTAAAGCCTTCCTGGAGTCCTTTGCCCTTCAGGACTGCTTGCTAACTGAGTCACTCAACAAGGTCCCTAAACAGGCCCAAGGTAGCAGTTCTATTAACTACCCTCCTTAATTTTCTGAAAAGTTTAATTAAACATTAAAAGTTTCTGAGAAAGAGTTGCAGCCTTTCTGGAATCTATGAATGGTTTTGAGAAAAGTGGAAATAAAAAAAAAAAATTAAAAAAAATAAAGATTGTTCTGAGAGTTGTCATTACATTTGAGCCAGAAATATCAAAAAAGCATATTAAGTTCCTAAAATTCAACAGCTTTTCAAATTCTGTATGTGTTCCAGGTTCTTCCTGCTTTGAAAAGTGAAGGATTTTAAATAGCAATGAATTTCTGCACATAGCTCCTTTCCAGCTTTTTGGTCTCACAGTCTGCTCCAGCCAGGATGGATTTACAAAGTATGAGAAAGATGGGGACTGACTTCTTTTCCTCCCCTACTTCACTAGGAGTAAATGCGTCCTATTTTTGGGTCACAGATCATAGTCACAGCTCAAAGCTGTTCCCTCCTTTCCTTGATTCCAGCAAGTCAGGCCTTTAACCCAGGCTGTTGTATTCTTTTTTTCTTAAGAAATCATGAATATAGGACTTAGCAAATTATCTACAATGGATTGATTGATCATTATAAAGTCAAAGTGGATAGGAAATGGTATAATCAGTTCAGGTAATTCCTTGCTTTAATGTAGTATTTGTAACTAAAAAAATTACTTTTCCTATCCTTCCTTTAGCTTGAGTGTCAGATCCTTGAAATAAACCAGATCTAATAACACTGCCTAATGTCACAGACCATGTATGAGTATTGACTAATTACTACATAAAAACTGTTTTGGGAACTCAGTTAATAGAAGTGAGGGAACCAGTTATTATTGTTGGTAACTTCTGGTATAGGCTTTTCAAAATATATACACTCATTTACCTGGTTTTTGGAAAATCTTTTAAGCAATATAAAGAAAATGAAATAATATATTATGCATGTGCATATCTTATTCAGATGAATACATCTTAAGGTCACTGACACTATTCAGAAAAAACTTAAAAGAGTAAATTTCTATGTTGGAAATAATAACGATTCCTACATTCTGAAAGCAACCACACTGTGTTGATTAAGGAAACGTGCTGCTAATGGTATGCTTCGCATAGGTTAACTACACACAACAGTTCAGATCCCTTCTGAATTGTAAACACTTTTCCTGTATTAGTGTTAGTTTTTGGTTTGTTTTTTTGGTTGGTTTGGGTTGTTGGGTTTTTTAGTCATTATTTGCAGGGCAGAACTTTCATTTGTGCAAGATTGTTCTTTGAAAATGCAGAGTTAGTACCTATTTCAGTTGCATGTAACAACTTCCTCCCCTGGGTTCAGCTGTGATCCAGTGATAAAAAATTGATGATAAAGGTAGAGAACTGCTGGAAACTGTAAATACTGCCTGGTAAATAGTAAATGGGTGTCAGATCTGAAGACAATGAAGGAGATGATAGGAAAACTAACATACTGGAAGTGGGTTAAATGGTGGCTGACTTATTGAATATATTACAGCAAAAAAGATAAGGCTGCAGGCTTGGAATGTATTAGTAAGCAGTGGAGTTTAGTCTAGTGGTTTATAGCATTGTAAGCTGCGGATAGAGCTCCTAATTTCAAAATTAAATCCAATCCAAATTCAGATTTTGAGATGATCCATTTTAAACCCAACCTCATATTCAAAGTGGAAAAGTTATGTCTGACAATATATTGGATTAAGATTTCTGGAGCACCTGGTGAAATCTGACATTTGTTCTTCTAGAAAGTACTCTGATTTTGCTTCTTTGCATTACAAGCAATTATTTAAAAAAAAAAGAAAAAAAAAGACAGTAACCTGCTACTGCCCCAGTGAAGTGCCAGGGTACCGTGCTATAGAAAAAAATGGCATCATATATGACTGAAAAATATCTATTGATTTTTTCCTTTTGCCACACCATTACTCTATTGAAATTAAAGCATTTAAAAGTCTTTTCCAAGATGGATATTTTTCTCTCTCACTTCCAATAATTTTCAATTATTTGCCACCAAACTGTGATTCTGCAGGTGTTTGGATGACAAAGGGCAGAGGGAGCTGTGGCCCAGCCAGGTGAGCAGACATTCAGACATGGGAGGAGCTGAGGTCCCAGCACACGCTTAAGACACTGAGAGTATAAAAGCCTAGGGTTTCCTTTGTTCAGGGTCCTTCCTCAGAGGCACCCAACTCAAGCCCTTCTTTTGCTAGTTTTTGCATCAGGATTAAATTATTTGAAGGACTGAGATGTCTTAGATTCTGCCATGGGAAAGCTGGGGTCGAGCCAGTAAGGAGATCCTGTCTGAGTGGGTGGGAGAGGAGTGTGTAGGGAGTCAGATAAGACACCTGTCAGATGACTGGAGCTGGCCTCTGCAAAGGGGTTTTGGTCCTTGCTCAGGTGGTGCAGTTCTGACTGCCAGTGTCTCCTGGATGGTGAGACAGGGACGTTTTCTTAACACAAATTGTGCAATTTCTTACTAAGTGGTAATAGTTCTGGTCATCAATCTGTCGCATATATTTTCCAGCTCAGTTGAAAAAAAAATTGAAGATGTGTATGTCTAATTATTTACATAATTTAGAATTTATTTACAGACCTCCATTGCCCTGCAGCCCCTACAGAATAGCTGTTCTGCTCTGACTATGGCCAACATAGGAAACAATTGAGTTCAAAACAATCACCAATGTCTCTTACACATGTGTTCACAATAACACTATACATGGAAAAAGTAATAATTTATCTCAGCAGTGTAAGTGTACAGCACAGAAGTCTTAAAGAGGCACTTCAAAATATCAAAATGAAGTAAAAAAGCATAAACATTCTTTCATATAATTTCTCCTTTTTCAATGTCCCCATTTTCAGGACAGAATATGCTGTTTTCACAATCAAAGCTCCACGGAGCATTTCCTTTCTCAAAGGTTACAGCCAGTGTGACACATTTTGGTAGCTGCCAAAGGAACTTTTTTACTACAACACCTCACCATGAGAAGAAAGTAGAAACTATCAAAGTACCTAGAGACTGCAGTCTGAAGAAAAAGGGGCTGTGTAGGGGCAATAAGGGAAAGCTTCAGTAATATAAAGCCATGAACACTCATGTTTTCATTTGAAAGTGCATGAACAAGAGTGCTTATTTTAGCCACTTAAAACAACAATAACTAAGTCAGGAAAGATCATTATACTGGAATTAAGGAAACTATGTATTTATAAAAACAGTCTCCAATAACAAAGTCCCTTCTGGAGAAATGCTACCTTTTCTGCTGAATGTTAAGCAATCATTTTGAGCTCAGCTAATTATTAGTAGCTTGAAATGGACAGAGTTAATAAAGTGCAGCCCTATAAAGTTTTCATTGTTGCTGGTAGTGTTACTCTGTCCCTAAATATCTGGAGATTTTCTGTCCTTCCCCTGCTGTTTTTTCCAGTGCATTTTTAGAAATAGGTACATTTGGTTACTGTTGATTTTGTACAGAAAGGAAAACCAATGAAACAAAGAAAGCAACTGCCAACATAGAACTGGAGTAAATCCCATCAGTGAATTACAGTCTTACAAAACTAAATCCTGTTTACTTAGGAAAGAAAACAAGACCAAACACCTTCCCCCACAAAACAACAACAAAACCACCAAAAATTAATAACACCGAAAGACTTTCCAAATCAAGGACATAATTGTCAAATAGTAGATAAAGTTTTACTCTATCAGTTTGGCAAAAATTACCAACATTAATAAATAGTGTTTCATGTAACATCAAAATTCAAACACTGGTCCTACTGAAATCTGGGCAAAGCCAAATGGTTTGCAAAAATTACATAAGGTGATGGTTTTTAAATTCTTTCCTAACAGTTACCAAGCAATCTGCATGCTTTTGGAAGAAATATTTAAATAGGAAAATAGCTATTATATGTAACCATACACCGGTAATAGATTCTCCATCACAAGTGTCTTAATTTAAGCATTTTGGTCATCAGTCAGTAATAAGCCGTATAAATTATACTTACATCCATTTGAAAATAAGAAGTATGTAAGTTTATGCTTATCTGAAAAAATATCTTTTCAAATATACGCTTCAAGTTAAAGGCATTTGTCAGAGTCATACCTGAATTCTGAAGTCTGGGATTTAGATGGTTTTTTAAATTTTCAAAGGGAATCAATATATGTATTGATATCAATCCAGATGCCATTGGTTGCTATTTTTATTTTTATGTAATGTATGATTGCTGGAGAGTTTTATCTTGGTGTATTTTCCAATATAATTACCTTGCAGATATTTGTTTCTATTGAAAACATGCTTGTTCTGGTTTAATGCCTAAATAGGAATTAAGGCTCTTACTCAGAGGCACATATGTGTGAAAACACCACCCTATGTAATTTCCACATTGTAAAAGTACTTGTTTTCTCTGAGCTTGTAATAAATTCTGTAATTCACTTTTTGAAAGTGTTTTTCCAACTTTTCCAGCTATTTTAAATCTCTCACTTGAAAACATTTTTTTTGAACTGCTAGTAATAAAACTGCTCAGAAAAAAGGCCACTATATTTTTTAAGGATTCTACTCACAAAGCTTGTTAAATGGAAGCCTGTATATAGGTTTCTTGGAGATAATGTAGTAACAGGTACAAGTGCACACACAGTGTCGGTATACATATTTTATGCATTTTTTAATATATTATAAATACATATTTTATATATTACACGGTCATAATTATTGTATTATCTATAGTATTAAGCTGGGCACAAGTATGAATTTGGAGATGAGTGGCTGGAGATCAGCCCTGCAGAGAGGGATCTGGAAATGCTGGTTGGCAGCAGCTCAGTGTGAGTCAACCAGGAGGGGGAATTGTGACCTGGGTGCATCAGACACTGCACAGCCAGCTGGTCAGTAGAGATGGTTATCCCACTGTATTCAGCTATGGTGTGGCCTCACCTTGGGTACCGTGTGCAGTTCTGGGCCTCACAATTTAAGAAGGGAGTGGAACTCTTTTCATGTGTCCACAGGAGGACAAAAAGTCTGGCAGCAAGGCTGGAAGGAATGTCCTATAAGGAGCAGTTAATGACTTTGGATTTTTCTAGTTTAGAGAAAGGGAGTCTGAGGGGTGACCCCATTGTTCCCTACAGCTTTGTGAAGAGGGAAGTGAAGAGGGAGGTATTGACCTCTACTCTTTGGGATCCAGTGATAGGATGTGGATAAATGGTTCAAAGCTGTCCCAGAGGATGTTTAAACTCGACATTTAGAAGTCAAACCCTTCAACAGGGGGTCAAACCCTTCCTAGAAAGGTGAACAATGACTGTCGATGCTTTAAGAGGCATTTGGTCCAAGCTCTTAACAATTCTTTAACTTTTGATCAGCTCTGAATTGGTCAAGCAGCTGACCTAGATGATTTTTATAGGACCTCGCCAAATTAAATCTCTTCTCTTCTCTTCTCTTCTCTTCTCTTCTCTTCTCTTCTCTTCTCTTCTCTTCTCTTCTCTTCTCTTCTCTTCTCTTCTCTTCTCTTTGTAGAATTGTATTAATTTCACTTAGGTCCCAACCATAGCTTGAAGTCTAGTCCCCTCCTCCAGAGAAAAATGAGTCATCTCCCTCTTCTAACAGTACAGTTCCTCCTCTGAAAGTGTCTCTTTGAGTGTGAATTTAGTGGATGAATCTCTCAACTTGCTGCTCAACATATATGCACGTATTAGACATTTCAATATCATAATACTGGTACATACATGCTTCAAGTTGAATGGAAATAACCAGGACCTCCATATATATCTTCATATATAAGAATTTCTTTCAGTAAGATGACAGGAAAATCATGTAAGGCAGTCCTTGTGCTTAAGAAGAATATGGAAAATGGTGGTATAGGACAAAGATGGGTTTCTTTGTCTTGAAAAGTCAGGCTGAAATTTAGAAAGTACCCTTTTGGTTAACACTAGGAGAAATTTAATAATTTTAGTGATCACATCCATAATCTAGAATTAAATAATGGCTCTCTATGCCTTCTGTATATATCAGCTTCAGATTTTTCTGTGTGCAGGCAGGGAGAAGAGGTGTGCAATCCTTAAATCTAAACCCCACACCAGTATCAAAGGAAATTTTCCTGTTCACTTTGTTCAGTTTAGGATCAGTTCTTCCAGTCTTTTTCCTTCAGCCAGAAAATGTTTTCATGTCTTTAACGCCAGAAGTTGGTGCAAGTCTTGAGCAGAGACAAAGGCTTTTGTGTTCCTGCTAGATTTGATTTGTATCACACAGTACCACAGAGATGGTGTTTAAAAATGTCATCACTCTTAATGAAGCCTGGTAGCGACAAGCTTGAGTAAACACAGCCCTAGTGTGCTCTGCTGCTTGAAGGCAGCATTTTCTCAATGTTTGTTGACGTGTTTGTCCAGTGTCAGAACTTGCCAACACTGGATTTCTTTTTAAGAATGATGAGAGTTTTAAAGATCTGTCTGGCAGAGTTTCACAAATTCATTGCCAGTACAAGGAGAAGAAGAAAAAGGGGAAGGAAAGTGACCCCAGGAGGGAAAGTTTTGAATTCTAATGTTTCGTTTCTAAGACATGATAGAAAGCTTGCTCCTAAAAACAGAAGCACAAAAGGAAAACCAAGCTTCCTTAACAAACATTTCACTTTTATTACTTCCTTCTCATCAATTCTTTCCTGGCTTCTCTATTCTCTGAAAAAGGTGGCAGAATCCACAAGTTTGCAACGAATTCTGCCTTTATTTACAAGCGACAGAGAATTCTTGAGAGCTCCTCAGAGCTTACTACCAGTTAGTGCATGGAAATTCTGAGTTGTCTGGTGCTTTGAACTACAAACATTCTGCCTTTTTTTCTGAGCCACAAGAGAAGACCAAATATTATAATGGAATCCCAAATGGACAGCTGTGAAAACCTTGATGAGAAAGTAAATAAAGTGCATTTATATTTCAAATGTATTTATTTTAATTGACTGGATATACTTTTTATGTGTTCACATTACAGAACTATACTGTCAAATGCATTCTACCAGGAAGAATATTTTTGAATAATGCATTCCACTACAAATGCTTGAAAGTTGCTCAACTAATCAACAAAAATGCAGATTCTGCCTTTATAGTTTATTTTGTTCTTTGAATGTGTAAATCAAAGCCTGTTGCCCTCAACTGTGTAAGAATATAAGCAAGCAATTCAGGGAGTAGAAAGAATAGTGTATAGTTATATAATCAAATATTATATAATTGTTCATAAACAAATTGATTATATCTCATAATGACTAGCTATTCTGCTTTTTTTCCAGGTTCATGGATTGTAATATCTGACCTATTTCACCTTACCTCCAGCATCACCTCTGACCATCTATTCTTTTCCAGAAAACTTTGATTTCTCTGTTCTTCTACCTCTTCTAAATGTTTTATCACAAACAATAACAATATATCTCTTCTCCAAACCCATTTATCACTGCTGATCAGTAAACTTCTCCTGTTGCCCTTGTATAGCAGCAATATCTACATCTCTTAATATCTACAGTTCAATCACAGATGTCCCTCTGACGTCTGTACTAAAATAACGGCTAAACTATGCATTTTCTACAAACATCACTGTTACCTTTTCAGGAAATTTCATTGCACCTTTTCCTAAGACAAAAATTTTAATTTTTGTTCGTGAATTTGTCTAGTTTTTCTCCCTTATCTTCAGTGTTGCCTAACACAAATAGAGTAAATAAACACATATTTATACTGAATGGTTTGCAAATAATTCTCAGACAAAGAGTCATCTATTTAAATAAATTTTAAATAGTTCCTAGTTAATGAATTAGGATTTCTTAGAAATATTGTGGATAATTAAGTTCTGCTTCTAATCTTTCTGACTGCTGGGATATATCCCAGCTTTTCAGTCAGGTAAATCTGCAGAATAATTTTACTAATATAATTGCTCTTCTAAAAGAGAATAACAAAAAGGAATGTTTGTTTTAAATTAGTTCTCATTATCATTATTATCATCTATATTATTACCATGAGTGAGATAAAGACCACAGCTGCATTGTGATAAATAAATGGCCCCAACCCGCAGCTCAGGAATATGTTGTAAATGGGGTCTTTGACATCATTCATTACCATAAGTAATTGAAAAGTTAAAGCTGGGGCTGTCATTATCACAGCTGAGACCTATGGAGACGGTAAGCATTTCAGCAGTTTTTTAGCTGTTCAGTATTGTTTATAACAGGCTGTAAAAGGTCTTGTACCCTGGATTAAATAATGCATAAGGACTGCACAGTCTCTGTCTTGAGAGTCTATGCTCTAAGATGGGGCAGAAACAATATGTTTGCACATATAAACAGCATTTTCATTAGAAACACCTATGGTTTACTTTACAGTAGCTTCTTTTCGTGAGTTCCTTCTTATCATTGTTGTTCCATGTTGTTATCATTGCCAATGTGCATCAGGTACTGATGTGATCCTCAGTTGTTTAACCACTGGCTAAAGGGCCACTTCCTACATTATAATTTTGACTTTACTACTTGCTGTAAAGTGATAAAAAAAAAAGCCATGATTCTGTTTTACAGCATGAAATAAAGATGTTTCAAGACTCTTACGGAGGGATTTTCCCCATGGTTAAGGATTACAATAGTCTGCCCAGGAAGAATTAAAGAAGTTTGCTTGCATGCAGAACATACAATACTTCCCCAGTCTTTGTACTATCCTGTCATAGTGCTTATATTTTTTCCAGAATGATTAGTATGTACATATAGAGATACTGTAGTTTACACCCTCAGCTGCACTACATGACCATGAAAAACCAGGAAAAAACCAGGCTGTCAGTCAAGCTCATAAAGGTATACTATTGATGGAAAGCATTAAAGACTAATGTTTGAATTAATGGGTTTTACACTAGGCTCATTTACATTCATGGCAATATTCAGTTTTAAAATTTCAGATTGTTTTTCTACAGTCTCACAAAAGGAAAATATTTCTCATTTCCCTACACTCATAATTATTTAACATCTTAGGGGAGATAAAACCTCTATGTATGCTCAAATAATTTTTAAAAGTGATAATTTTGGTTAGAATTAATTCAGTTTTATAAGGCAAGAGAGAGGAGAAAACAGGAGAAGAAAAACATCAACAGTTCTTTGTACCCTGCCAATTTTATTCTCATTCATACATAATAATTTTCAGTAATGAGACACACACAAATTTGAAGGTAGAGACAAGGATATACACTTTTAAAGGTACTCCCTGGCCAATATGTTTGATTCCAGAATGAAGCTGTATTCAGTCTCAGTCTAAATATGCTAGTTGATGTAAATTTATTTATCTTGAGTAAGCTAGTCCACAGTTTCTCTTTGGTGTAATTTTTTTTTTTAATCTGGTGTAGCTGACACTATTACTTTAACCTAATATCTACTTTCATTCTCTCACATTACAACTACTGTTGCACTTTTTTTTTTAATGTAATTATGGCCATTTATCATATTCTCATCACACTTTTTTATTAGTGGGCTCAGCTGCACATATCCAGCCTATTTAAAGTATTCTTGTAAATCATTGCTTCCATACCCTGAATATTTGTTCCTTTTCTCTGAGATTCTTCCAGTTCGCTTGACAGAATTTAAACGAGGTGCCTTAGGTTCAAAGAAGTTTTTTCAGGCACATCTCAGCAGGTCATATTGTAAGCCAAGATTTCAGATATATTTAATATTTCACATTCATATTTCTTGAGCACATTCGTGGTAACATATGACCACAAAAGAAACCGGAAGAGTACTCAAGTGAGCAAAAAACAAAAAAAATTTACTAGTACTGATGATCATCTGGGATGGTAGTTGATATAAAACTGAGTGGTGTGACTTAAGAGACATATGCTATGGTGTGCTATGTGTTCAGATGTATCTTGCAGTGAACTGCACTCATCTACCCTTTTTATCCAATGTAGCTGACTGGCTGCAAAACTTCTCTGTGTCAAACTACATTAGCATGATTGTCAATGTACAATTAATTGACAAGCCTGGCAACTGGCAGAGCTGTCCCTTCAGGGCTTGGAGGTTAAACATCTGTGTGAAGTGATGTTTCCTGAAAAGCCTTACATAACTGTAGCAGTATTTTGGGCAAGCATTTAACGTTTCAGCTGATGGAAGTTAGCAATGAAGAGAGAAAAACACAGACACTTGAGCAAGTGTGTTGGATCATAGCTTGCTGACAGCCTCACCACTGTACCAAAAGGTTAGAATGCTCAGGACATACACTCTTTTTAGGTCTGTCTTCATGTCTGTATATGATTGCATTTGATAAAAGGTGCTAGTGGCACAGACAATTTGTAGCTTCTTTGCTGGAGGAGTGTTTATCTTGAAATACTCATTTCTTATGCAAGGGCAAGAGAGATTAGGTCAATCTCTTAATCAGCAGTTTTTATCAGAGAAGAATGGGAAGAGAGACAAAAAAGGAGTCTTCATTTTTTGAAACTTTATTATTGATCCACTGCAGGTGTAGCCCAATATCTTAGCCAGTAAGCAATGGTGGTTTCTGCATTTGAATTGTAGATTTTCATTCACTAAAAATAGGCTTTTTATAATGTGACCCATTTTATTATAAGGGAGAATGTATCACATACATATACATTTGTAAAACATGAATAAAATAATTGATATGCTGGAGCTCTTGTTTTTCTTCTCTGACTCATTTCAATTTATAACGACATGAGATCATAAGAAAGCTCATCATTGTTAGTTTTCTCTGATGCTCTTTTATAGCCACTTCAACCCATATCTACTTTGAGTTAATAAAAGAAAAAGTTTATTCACTTCTGAAAGTTCATTAGTTCAGAACCATAGGTAGAGCCAGAACCACACCTACCGTCAGAGTCTTGCCTTCAGTTATAGAATTGCAGAATCACACAATGGTTTGGATTGAAAGGGTCTTTAAAGATCCTCTAGTTCCAACACACCCTGCCACGGGCAGGGACACCTCTCACTAGACCAAGTTGATCTATGTCATGTCCAACCTGTCCTTGGACATTGCCAGGGTGGGGCAAAGAGATGATTCCAGGGATGGAACATGATCTTCTTGAAAAACAAGTCCCTTCTTGAAAAACAAGGAAAGCAGGACTCTACATGTTTAGTGCAACAAGGTATCTGAAGCTGTAGCTTTAGTGCACTTACTCATCCTTGCTCAAATCAGAGAAAACACACATCAAAAAAATCCTTGATTACACAAAGTAATTCTTTTACATTCAAGACTGTTTCAAGAGTCAGAAATACTGCAAAAGTTTTAAGGTGTGCTCTCAAGGAGTCAGAATTTTAAAGCATATACTTGAGTAGTAAAGATGATTCAGAGATTTTTAAGGATAAGCAGTTTAATATGAATATATCAGAGTTTGTATTTTTTACTCTCACATACATTTACTTACATTCCGTAAGTCTATAATGGGTTTTCCCTAAAGGAAGACTCTGAATGTCTGAAGTCTCAGACTGGTTTTTTTGAGTAAGTCTCATTCTGCTCCTTCCAAGTCTAGTTGTAGTTTTAAAAGGTTGGCATGCCTTCCTCAACATTTGCAGTTCATCCATTTCAGCTTGCAGATCACTCAGAATCCCATCTTCCCTGGAGAAAGTCCTATAATGTGACTTCTTGTGGGATAGGAAATCTTCCCATCATTAGAATACATATTTTTATGAAGGAGAAACAGATCATGGATATATGGCCAAGACCTAAAGTCCTAAGTGAGATGCCTAAGGGAATGCAGAGTAGGCTGTAGTTAGCAAAAAAAGAGTCCAGACATTGAAATTTATATATTTATTTACATTATATTATATTATATTATTATAGAATTGTCAGTGTAAGGACAAGCAACTGAAGTAAAATCAACTAATTAAAACCATCAAAAAAATGGCAGTCATGGGCATGAAATTATGATGCAGTAATTTTTGGGTTTTTTTAAGCTATTGTTACCTCAGGTCTTAGCATTTCTGCTGGTTTCCATGTTTACAAAAATCTTTTAATTTTAAACCCTTGAGCATATTGGCAGTAACTATGTGAAAAGTTGTTAATTTGAAGCATGAAATAGTGACTACACCAGGGAGCACAGCAAGAAATATTAACTTTATGCATATGGTGGTTTCATTTATTTGTATTAACGAATCATATATATTTAGTAATCCTGAAGAAATTGTTATTTTCATTACCAAAGCAACAAAGTACTTCTGCCAAAAATCTTTATTTTTATTTATTAAATAGGGCTGCAGAGGAAAAAGACAAAAACTAAAAATTCACTGCCATTGGTCAGAGCCTAAATTCCAGGTGTCTGTATCTAGTACAAAATTGATAGTTTTAACCTATGCTACATGGGAGATCTGAGCACCAAGGGCAGAAATTCAAAAGTCTCCTCACATGAGTGATCTGGCCTAAGCCTCCAGCGCCTCCTGAAGGCGTGGGGGAGTCATTGCAGCCTCTCTGCCTCACCTGAACCACCAGCGCCTCCTGCCAGCTGTGCTTGGAACTACACCAAATGGGCAACTGCTGAACAGGAAGGAAACTCCTGGTATTGTTTTTGTTGTTTGTTTGTTTGTCTTGTTTCTTTTGTCTTGGTACATATATAAATATATGTATTCTAATAAATAACTGTTATTCCTTTTCCTATATTTTTGTCTGGAAGCCACGTAATTTTCAAAGTCACAATAATTTGGAGAGAGGGGTTGTCTTTTCATCCCGGGAAGATTCCCACCTTCCTTGGCAGATATTTGTCTTTTAAATTAGGACAGCATGACAGGGAATACTAAATTCCCTGTGCTTAACAAATGGAAAACTTTCAGAATGTGACACAACTGAAGGACGGAAGTACTCACAGTACTACCTTACCAGTTCTTAATTCTGTGTCAGCACCTTCATTCTAAGTGAAAAGTCATCAAAGTATTCCCAAATTTTATTCCTCTCAGTTGCATATAATAGCAGATTTTGGTCCCCATCTGCCTTCCTCTTCCTCTTCCTCTTCCTCTTCCTCTTCCTCTTCCTCTTCCTCTTCCTCTTCCTCTTCCTCTTCCTCTTCCTCTTCCTCTTCCTCTTCCTCTTCCTCTTCCTCTTCCTCTTCCTCCCTTTCTCCCTTTTTTGCTTACTTTCTCCTCATCGCCCTTTTTCCCCTTCTCTTTCCATGAGTGCTTTTCATATGAGAGGCACACAGTCTTGGTTTTATATTCATCTTTACTTCAGTGTAATTGTTTCAATGTGCTCACTATAGCTTTAATGCTTCAAGCCATAAAATTTAAAGACTTCAGAGATTTCACCTGAATGGAAAGAGTTTGTTATGGTTGAAAATGACATACACTGCTGTTAATTTAAATAAATACAAATAAACCCGCAGAAGTGTTGTCCAGATGGTTTGTTTCTTTAGCAGAAATAATGCGGTGGGTCACAAATCCAGAGATCATTAAGATTTAAAAAATCCATTTGCTAAAGCGAAAATGCAAAAGCTGCCAATAAAAGCTTTTGCACAACCACAAGAATACTGCTCTCAAAGTTCTTGAATTTTTAATGCACTTGGGAAGAAGGGGGAGTGGGGGAAGAGAATTAATACAGACATTTTCAAGGTGAAATATTTCAACATTTTTAATGGACTCCAAAATGTAAGCTCCGAAGCATCTGTTCTTGTTGCAGAAGCAACACAGTTTTGTCATTGAAATTCAGAGTCTTTTCATTGCCAAAGAAAACACTCTGATCACACAAACTTAAGAAACATTTTAGCAGACGAAGTCTCCATCAAATACAAAATAATATCTTCTTTAATCTCCTCTTTTTTCCTTTTTTCCTCCTTTTGTCATCAGTTTCTATTGTACAAGGAGAAATTTTACTGTGTACTTTTTAAATTCTCTAACATGAAGACTCTCTGGAAAGTTATATTTGACAAAAGCATTTTCTTAAATACCAGCAGACCTTCTATTATAGTTTCTCAGAAAGATTTATTCTTCAACTGTGATTTTTAAGCCTGGATGGCACAAATCCTGATGCTATATTCAAAAACCAAAAGTTACATTTACCTTGGTGTTGCTTGATTTTCATCTATTGTACAAGAATTTATTCCCTTTTGACTTCTGCACCATCTTCACATACCAATTTTCTCAGTCTTTTGAATGAAACATTCTTATTTTTGGTTGTTTTGTTGTGTTTCTTCTCACTGAAACTATACCTCATTCTAAACTTTTGTACATTTGGCCCTACATTTAATTCATGGTCTGTTCCAGTACAACTGTTTCCTGAGCACTCATATTATTAGACATTATCTGGTTTTCAGATCACTGCATGCCAGGTTTTGTATGAGATGAGTTTTTTTAGGATCAGTCTAATTTTATAATATTTTAGGCAATGATTGTTATCTATTCTGGTTTATTTGATGTACTGTTGCATTTTCCCTCACATTGAAAAATTCTTCCAAGTTATTATAATTGGTAAATATAACTGTTAACTTTGAATTTCTCTTTCTAAACTATTTTTATGTGTATTAAATAAAACAGACACCATTACTGATTACTACACATTGAAAACATTAAAAAATTGCAGGCAACTAAATTGTTTACAAGTTTAGTCACATGGTTTTGATTTGGAGTCTTCCTACAGTTATGAAAGCAATATTTTAAAAGACTGATGTGAGATACTGATATGAAATACTATAGCTTCCTAATAGATTCTATACTGTCAGTATCACACTCTTATCCCTTCTCCTACTTTCCCTAGGACTTTTTTACCCTTTTTGTTAAGATGTTTATGTTATCAGGCAAAATCCCAATCTTACAAAATTTTAAGACGTTCCAGCAGAGAGATAAAATATTCAAATGCCTGCCTGTTGCAAAAGTACTCACACCTTATTTTGCTGTGAACTTCATTTTATATTGAGTATAGAATTCTCAGATAAATACAGAAGCTTATTCTTTCATAATAATGCTATTATTTATTATTATGAATATAGTACATTATAGTAAACAATCAAGTGCTCTTCTAATTGTTTCATGGAGCAATATATGCTCTTGTAAATTTTAAAAGTGTACACAATAAATGGGCTTTAAGCTTAGGACATTATTTTTAATCACTTTTCAGTTCTTTCTTATAAAATTCAAAGAATATCATATCAATGTCAAACATAAGGTAATAGGCTTTATTCTGACAGTGTTTATCTATTTAAAAGTTGAACTGGATCTTTATTGCCACACTTTTATTCATAATGACAAGAAGGTATAATTTCCAGATCCATATACCTGATAACACAGATGATTTTTTTACAGCATTTTCATATTGCGTAGATTTTACTATTTGAAATATAAATATTTTCTCTTTTTGCATGAATTGAAATTATTTAATACTATCCTGAACTTAATTAATTATTTTACCTGTGGGATCAAAATGAACTTGCATTGCTTTCATTCCAAACTGCACTATTTCCAGCTCAGGTATTTATGATGCACTAAATTTTTAGTTTCTATATGTATGTATAAATATAAACAGGGAATAAACGTAATAAAAAATGCAGTATTTGCTCTAGCTGAGCCCAGCAAAGCAGCTATTATCTCAACTTCAAACATATTCCAGACAAGTGTTTTGAAAAGCAATGTTGGCATCTTTCTTTATTTTATAAGAACAAGACTGCCAATATATATTTTAAGAGAAAGATGTCTTTTCCAAAAAAATCTTTCTAAGTTAGAATGAGAGTGTGTCCTGCAAACAAGAATTCCTGCCGTCTACTGCTATTGATAAGTAGACATATCTCCACTCTTCCACACCTCTTCCCTTTGCTGATCAGGCTAACCCCCAAAGGCTGTGCTATGGGACATCCATTCCTCCTGATCAGCAAAGAAGCAATCTGCTGGAGAAGAATAATTCCTTTAGTCGTCTGGTGAAGTATCCTTCTATTGAACTTTGCCCTTACTGAAGCCATAATGTTCAATGACATCTGATAATCTGGAGCAGAGTCTGTCCAGCCAATGATGAGGGAGCAGTAATAAAACAAGGGACTTCTCCTCGGTCTTGCTCTGAGCACACTCCTCAACTGTGTCTAATTAAAAGCATTCTTTTTTCTTGATTACTTTTGTGTATTGCTTTCAAAACCAGACATTTCCCACATATTCAGCATTGGTTTGGCAGCCTGAATAGTTTCACCAGAGCATGCTGTAGAACAATGAAGTATTTATCTTGCTCTATTAATATTACTTAAATCCTGCTGGGAAAAAGACATCCCTGGTGGTAGAACATTTGACTGGCCTTGAACATGTACATACATAATAGCATTGGCAACTCTTTATCACATAAAAGTTAATTTTAGGCTTTAAAATCCTGGGCCATCTGAGACAATGTTTTAACATTAAAATATACATAGTGCAGCAAGATAAAATAGAGTTTAACTACAGAAAAAAAAAAAATTGCTATGATTCTTTTTACTCTATTTAAGACTAAAACCATTCCTTTGACCTTCCTGTATTTCCATATTTTCATAACATTTCAGTGTTACACCCACTTCTTCCACATACCAGGATATTTGTGTAGTGCTTTATATAGAGATATCTAGAGTCCTTCTTCTCTTTTTATTTTTTCTTTTTCTTTTTCTTTTTCTTTTTCTTTTTCTTTTTCTTTTTCTTTTTCTTTTTCTTTTTCTTTTTCTTTTTCTTTTTCTTTTTCTTTTTCTTTTTCTTTTTCTTTTCCTTTCTTTTTTTATAATATCCTATTTAAGATGCATAAGAAAAAAACTGGGGAAATATGCAGAGGATTGTAATACAAGGTGTATCATGTATATCTCAAGGTAAACATCTAAAAATTGTGGTAAAATCTTTACATATATCTCACAATAGGTGCCACTAAATTAATTCTTTATCTTTCTATCAGAAGAAAAATATCACACATAAATACCAGTGAACGACAGGGAAAATGCACCATATTCTCTGTGTGTGTGCACCTTTAACAAGAGTTATATCTCTTTTCCAGATTTATGAAGCTGCCTAATCATTCTTTATTTAAGAGAGATTGATAAAGGCTAAGACTGGACTAACCTCTTGCTACAATAACACAGTTCTGAACTGAGATTTCATCTATGGCTGATTCTGAATCAACATTAATAAAATGCTCCTTTGCAGGACTAAAGGTGTACAGACTTCAAAATGTCAAAGAAGCTAACAAAAAATTTCACAAATATTAGAGACAAATAGATAGATAGATTGATAGATAGATAGATAGATAGACGATAGATAGATAGATGATAGATAGATAGATAGATAGATAGATAGATAGATAGATAGATAGATAGATAGATAGATGATAGATAGATAGATAGATGCAGTGAATTCACTTGGGTCGAATTTTAGAAGTAACTATGGAAACTCACTTTTCTCTGAAGATATTAAAAATCTTCTTAGTAATGATCCTGTGCCACCTACTCTTGGTGAAGCTGCTTTAGCAGGGGAACTGGTATAGATAATCACCAGAGGTCCATTCCAACCTCAACTAGTATGTGATTCTGCGATATTTAAAGACTATTTGAGGGGAGTAATTTTCAGATAACAAGTACAATTGAGAAACTTTAAATGAGATGGCAATTTGTGGTTTGCTTAATTGCAACTGACATTAGACCCAGTGCTATACATATATTTGCTTATCTTCTAATCAGGACACTGATTATCTCTCTGTGGGTTATTTAGAAGGCAGGAAAGGGCACAAGCAGGAGAAAGGGTTAATCACAGCGTGAGAACACTGTTACAGAGGTTCTCAAAAAGAATGAAGCCTGAAAAAATAGATACAAATATAGTTTATATTTAATGATCCATAGAGTTGCACCAGCACTGCAGGTAGTGCATTGAGCCATGATATTTGCTATTCAGACAAATCACCTTTAAAACTTTTCCTTTAGTGAAGCTTGTTGCTGGCCTCTTTCTCTGTGTTGCATTTCCATTTAGTTCAACTGCCATATTCTACTAGGAGACAATGTTTAAAAAATGATGGTAATTAAAAAAAAAAGATGCTGATTTACAGGGAATATGGAAATCTTCTATTTCTTCTATTCCTTAGATATTTCAGTGCAATTGTCCCAGTCCACAGCAACTACCACAGAAAAAAAGGAAACAAAATATATGTTGACAAGATGTTATCTAGATGTTATTAGACAGAACCTGAAAACTGGACCTGACAAAGCATTTGGCACAATAAGAGACAATCTCTGGAAATGCAGATGAAATTTTCATGTTTTTTGCACTTCATAAAACTGATATTAGAGCTTAAAAATTCAGTGTTTTGTTTTGTTTTGTTGGTTTTTGGGGTTTTTTCCCCTGTAGAAATTTACCTAGGGTCCTTCCTCCTAATTTAATGAAGTATTTTATGTTCTTAAATTGTTTTATAGCTCCAATATAACAGATTTAATACCAATACCAGGCAGTGAAGCTCACTCTTTAGTTGCATCCAACATTCTCTCTGTAACAGCTCACTGGGAACTCGCCTGAAATTTCAGCTTAACAAGTTATATCTATGCTGTTGTACTTGATTTTGCTCAGCTAAATAGTGTTTGAATTACAGAAGCTGTTTAATAGAGTTGGCATTCAGTGAGTATTTAACTGCAATTAGTAGATGTAGCATTTTTTCTCATGAAGTGTGATTTTTGTTTTGGAATTCAACATGACAGCCTGCCCAGGATCAAATTTTATCTGAGGACAGCTGTTGTTTGGGAAGCATGTTTGTAGTCTCTTTTTAACATTGAAAATTTGCACTTCAAAGCAGCACAGAAAAGATGTCATTGCTAGCTAGAGGGACAGCTGAAAGATGAACTGAAAACTACATGGAAAACTGTTGCTTCCAGTCTGTTTGGGTTTTGGGGTTTTTTCGTTTGTTTTTTTTTTT
>VZRM01003956.1:918520-1283552 GCA_013397955.1 Grantiella picta
TTTTTTTTTTTTTTTGGGGGGGAGGGAATATTTCTATTAAAAAAGAAATACAAAATTGGTCAATGTTTGACATTTTACAATGGACCTTTAACAAAATCGTAAAATGGGGTGGGTTAGAAGGGAGCGTTAAGATCATCTAGTTTCAACCTTTCTCCCATGGGCACACCACTTTCAACTGGACCAGAGAATCCAAAGGGAAAATTAAAGAGCAATTTTTACTGGTGCATGTCTGAGATGGATGGGTGTCAAGACAGGTGGTACTCAAACATTTACATGCCTCATGATCATTTGTACCTGGAATTGAAAATGCAAAAGGTGCAGAATCACAGAGAAAGTTTCTTCTGGAAAAAAAAATTAAAAAAAGAAATTAGCATCTGTACTCCGGAATAGCTGCTGTATTTCAATCATATTGAAATGCAGAAATGAAAGAGGCACGAAAACTTACAGTATTTTTGTTTTTGAGATAACAAACACAGCAGTTATGAGATCTGTAACCAAAGAAAATACCATGGACCAGATTTCTGAAGATAATTAATAAAGATACTTCAGTAGCTCAAATGCCAGACTATGCTGAATCTAGGTTTACCAGTTCAACTGCAAATTTTACTAAAAATACAGTCTAGACACAAAAAACCCTGCAGAAATCTGTACCGTGACTTTTTGTTTTGCTGGAAATGCAAAAATAACCCACCCAAGACCCCTAGGAACTGGAACTGTGAAAGTATCTCTGCATTTCTAGTATTTCAGCAGTACACTAAAGTTCTAATTCTTCATTTTGTTTTGTTACTAAAGATTCCTGCCTCTTTCTGGATGTTTATTGCATTGCAAATGGAACACAAGCTGATACAGCCAGAGGAGTATATTTTTCTATGGGTTCTTTTTGTCCAAAAGACTGCCTTTTCCTAAGAGTTCTGTTAAAAATTTTCCTTTCATTTTGCATTTGATATAGTCTTGAATAGTCAGTCAGCTAGTTTTATAGGTTAGTCCTCCAGAGCTTTTTCTAAAGATGAGATTTTGTTGACTTAAAGGAAAGATGTAGTATCATTAGTGTGCCTACTGCGGACCCACTACTCCAAAAGCTAGCATCCAAAAGGATTTTCCATCTCTTTTGTATCAGTTTTGGATATTATTCTAAAATTTCACAATGCAAATTTCATAGAGCTGTAGAATAATTAAAGTGCGAAAAGATGTTTAACATTATTGCGTCCAACTGAACTTTATTTTGCTGAAATGAAAAAACCCAAATTGAAATTGCTATCTTCAAATACATGTTTAAAAAGAGGGAAGGAAAATTCTGGCTTTATTTTGTGATATCATGTGATAATTAAGCATCCTGAAAGAGAAATGAAGTTAGAAATGGAAAATTAGCAAAAACTAGCCTATTAATAATAACTTCTGAGAACTCTGTATGGCAACTATATTTCCTTTCAGCTATGCAGTCAAGGTGTATTACTAAAAACAGTAAGAGCAATAGAATTTAAGAGGGATTAAAGGAATGCAATCTTATTAAAAACTTTATAAATTGACACAAGGATATTCTTCCTATAGTTTTGAAACCTAGTCAAATTCAGCACAATTTTGTCCCCTTTATGCTCCTCGACTGATCAACTGCTTTCTGTGCTATTAACCAAGGTCTTCCCAAAAATTTGCATGATTTTCATTTCTTGATTCTCTCCTTTCCTGGTCACTCTTCACCTGTGTCAAACAGCCTTTCAAAGAACAGGAAGCACTCTTTTTCCTTCCACCCTCCATTTCCAATTCCTTAGTTTTGTTCTTCCAGGGCCTTTTTCTGCACAAAATGTGATGCACAAGAACAATTCATTGTCAAATTGGCTTTTCACTGTTTATTGTTTCAGTACAACTTTCTTACCTGACAAATGAAAGTCACTCCCATGACATCATCTCTTGGTAACAGTCCCAGCAGGGCCTCTAAAGAACTGCTAATACTGTGCCATGACAGCAGTTCACTTTTAAATGCAATTTTTTGGTCTTTGATATCATTCTGGCTCTTCAGAGCCCAATTTTGTTTGCACTTGTTTTAGTTGTATTTTTTGGTTTGGTTTTTTTTTTTTTTTTGCAAATAATAGACCTAAAGTTCTTTTCTATATATTTACATACAGTTCTTCAGTTTAAAAAATGTTTCTCCCTGGTTTGACATCCACTGGTAAGTCCTGACCCACTTATATTCATCCATTTATTTTTTCCTGGCTTTTGCCCTCCCTTTTACAATTTTTCCATCAACTACTTAATCATCTCTTTACAATCAAGCATAATCCACTTTCCTTTATTTTCAAGGACCTTCACAACCTTGAAACACCCAGCCATCATATCTTATTTATGATAAAATGTCACCTCATGCTTCAGATGGATGTGCCACTATTTGTTATATTTTCAAATAAGCTTCATGCTACCTCTCAGACATGGGAGGAGTTTCTCAGAAATATTTTCAGAGCAGCTAACTGTTACCATATTTCATCTCTCCCCTTAAAATTCTGCATCATGATGCTTATGAAAAATGTTGGTATCCTTTTGGCTGATGTACCCATTCCTACTACATATTGATTTAGACAATATTGTTTCAAAGATTTTTTTATTTATCAATCCCTTATGACTGGTTTTATGCATAAAAAACAAGTTAATCAGGCAGGAATTGTCTTTTATCCCTGTCTTTGAAATGTTTTTTTGCAGTTTAGATTATGGTTGCATGAAATCAAAATTCAGCTGTGCTTTTAGTGTGACATGAGGGAGTATTATGCTTTCAGTAAGATTGCATTAGATCTTTGGTCTTTCTAGCTGTGTAAAATCAGAAACTGAATGAATTTAGAAAGAGCTGAATCTCAGCTTTGCTCATATATGTTTTCAGAGCCATTGCTAGTGATTTTTTTAATCATGCCCTTTCTTCATAGCTGTAGACAAACACTTTCATTGTCTTAAGACTGAAAATATTTTTTGCTTCCGGATTTTTCTTCATCTAGGAAAAACAATTTTGCCTACTTCTTATGTTAGTTGGGGTTTATCTTAGTAAAAAGATATAACAGAGGTAATAAAACTGTGACAAATATAAGCAGCTTCACAACTGCCCTCAGACATAAAAGCTATTGAGAATGATATATTTGAGATACAGATGAAACACTGATTTGTGTAATGTGTTTATAATATTGTTATTGCGTCCTTCATTATTTAAAAATACAGTCTGGCATCACTTGATCTCTTGTAACTGTTGATACAAGTTGGACATATGATCCCATTGCAATGCATGATGTAAGAAATGCATTAGAGAAAGATTAGCAAGGGAGAATATATTGTCAGTAATTAACTTTATTTTACATGTCCAGCACGTATATTGCTCTCATCAACAGGCTCTATCAGACCACGCTGCTGTGCCCAGCACAAGTTCAAGGTCTAATGGGCTGTAGTGATGCATTTGGGAAACAGGCAAAACTCCAAGCACACGCAAGAATGTATTGACTGTAGTCCAAGGGATCAAACAGCATCCAGTGGGCCAGAACACCACTCTAAGCGGTCTAACCTAGATCAAAATGAAAATGGAAACAAATTGAAAATCTTCAACAGAAGTTGCTTTTCTTAATTCTTTTGATTGATGGATCTTTCTATTTTCCACTGCCCAACAGGCCAACAGACACATGTGGCTTTGGCAAAGCCTCAACAAATGTGGGAGCATCATGTTCTAAGCAAAAACCACAAAAAAAGCAACAAAGAATTTTATCACAGTAGCATCAAGGTTGAAAATAATTTAAACTGGATGTTTTACAGAAAACAGTATTGAATCAATTTTTTAAAACTGTCTGCAGAGAAAATATGAAAAGATAACAGAGAGCAACTTAGCAGGTCACCGAATGAACAGGAGACAGAAATTATATGCAGCATTCCTACTTCATTTTCCTAAAATGGGATTTTGGTGAAACTTTATTGCTTAATACCAAGAGAATAATTTACAATACTATATTTAAAAGGTTGACTAGCCTTGGGGATTGAGTACCGGAAGCAAATACTATCCAGGAATAAATCTTTCATTTTAGCAGTGTTGTTTATTGTCACCACGAGATTAACTTCAACCTGCTTGATATCCTTATAAGTGCTCTGAAGACTTGTATTCTGAATCCAGTAGAGTGCATCACAACTAGTCTCACAATTTTTGCATATCAATATATTGGATAAAATATTCAGTCTGCAAAAACAACTCTTGTTTTAATTTCTTTTTCCTTAGGTCGAAAGCCTTTGAGCCCACACCTCTCACTTCTTGAGAAAAGAATTTAACTGCTTGTCCACAGATTGAATGAGCATATTTTACATCTTTTTTTTGTGTCTGAGTCAATATGAATCCAAGAATGCTGGAGCCAAGGGCCAGAAAGAGTTATATAACACTGAGCATGGCATGTGGAATCATAGAATCATAAAATATGCTGAGTTGAAAGGGACTCATCAGAATCCCTGAGTGCAAATCCTGTCCCTGCGCAGGACACCTCAAGAGTCACACCATGTGCCTAAGTGCATTGTCCAAACTCTTCTTGAACTCTGCCAGGCTGGTGCTGTGACCACTTCCCTGGGGAGCGTGTTCCAGTGCCCAACCTCCCTCTGGGTGAAACACTTTTTCCTGATATCCAACCTAAACCTCCCCTGAACTCAGGTTCATGCAGTTTCCTTGAATTCTGTCAGTGGTCATGAGAGCAAAGAGACAGACAGAGGCAGTACTTGCCCCTGTGCTTCCCTTCATGACGATGCAGCAGCTGGGTGGCAGTTGCTGTCAGTTTCTGCATTATTCCTGGGATTATCATTGTTATAAAAGACAGATAAAACTAGGAAGATTTTTTCATACAATAAATGAACAGAGAAAAAACCAGCAAATGTTCCAATACCAATAGCTTGTGTGAGAATAAATAAGAGCACAATAAAACCTGTGCAAGGTCTGCAATTACTTCCTGACAAGTGCACATATAAACCCTGAAGATGCAGAGAACAGAAGTATCTATATTTATAAATGTAGTTATTGTTGGTACCACCAACACACAGACACTACAAGGCTGTCATGCCAAATGTACGTCAGTAATTTCAGAGAAGAAAGAATACTGAAGATTAACATCTCTGCATACATGTTTATATGAAAATGAAGAACACTGCTTTCTAATTAAATAAGAGATTTTACTATAAGTGTAATTACTGGAATTAGGTCACATAAGAAATGTAAGGGGCACTGAAGTCAGGCTGGGAGGCTTCTTATATCTTCTTAATTTGTTACCTATTGGATGTATGTCCTTAAGAAAAGAGGAATTTCCTGGATAAGTACATAAGGTAATGGGTGAACAACTGGCACAAAGGGTTTAAATAAATGGGGTTACAGCAGGCTGGCACTTGGCACCAGTGGGGTTAATCAGGGCTCCCTCTCAGGGCTAGTTCTGCACAATGCCTTCATTTAACAACCTGGATGAAGGCCTTGAGAGGATATTAAGTTTACAGACCATACTAAATTTGGAAGAGCTTTTAACTCCCTTGATGGAAGAGAGGACCTACAGAGAGACCTGGACAAATCAGAGGACTGGACAATGACCAGCTGCAAGAAACTTAACAAAGACAAGTTACAGATGCTGTACCTGGGATGGGGCAACCCTGGATGTATGGACAGACTAGGAATGACAGGCTGGAAAACAGTGTTGTGTAAAGGGACCTGTGGGTTCTGGTTGATGGCAAGTTGAACACAAGTCATTGTGCCCTGGCAGCCAGGAGGGCCACCTGTGTCCTGGGGGGCATCAGGCACAGCATTGCCAGTAGGGCAAGGGAGGGGCTTGTCCTGCTCTGCTCTGCACTGTGGCCTCATCTTGAGCCCTGTGAACAGTTTTGGGCACTGCAATGTAAGATGTAAACCTATTAGAAAACATCCAAGGGACATGATTGGGAAGACAGTGACAGTGGTGAAGGGACTAGAGAGGGAGTCATAAAAGGAGCAGCTGAGGTCACTTGGTCTGTTCAGCCTGGAGAAGAGGAGACTGAGGGGAGAATTCACTGCAATTACTACTTCCTCGTGAGGGGAAGCGTGGGGCTGATCTGTTTTCTCTGGTGATCCAAGGGAATGGTATGAAATTGTGACAGTGGATGTTTAGGTTGGTATTAGGAAAAGGTTCTTCAGCCGGAGAGTGTTTGGGCACTGGAATGGACTCCCTAGGAAAGTGGTCACAGCAAGTCTGTCTGAGTTCAAGAAACATTTGGACAACGAACTCAGCACATGGTTTGGTTCCTTGGGTTGTCCTGGGCAGTGCCAGAAGTTGGACTTCAGCGGTCCTTGAAGGTCCCTTCCAGCTCAGGCTATTCTGTGATTCTGTGATGTATCACATTTTACAAAGAATTAAAATTTTTTTACAGAATGAGTGAATGTAATCTGATGCTATATTTATTAATCACATAATAGCGGCTTGTCTATTTTATCCAAGTTGTCTTCCCTGCAATGAGAATGCTAAACATTTCATGGTAGGAAACCCTTAATTTCATGCACTCATCAACTCCCTGGTCTTTGATGCTTATCATAGTTTCCCGTTGAACACTGAAACACGTAATGGGCATATTCTGCCGGAATAGCAACCTTCTCTGGCTTTCTGACCAGAATGTGGATCAAGTATGCAACAGCTGGAAATTATATGACAGTGCTATTTCTGCCAACATATGATAATGTTTTGGATCATTTATTTTGTCAGTGTAGAGGTGGATATTCTTTACAGCACTTTTATTTCACATTGCCTTTTTCTGAGAAGAAAGAATGTTCTTTAAGAATTTTCCACATTTTTAGAAACACTGATGGTCTCCACTTGGACCATGTGTTTTTAAGTTGTCCAAATACTAAAAATGTAAAAAAATACTAAATTTAAACTTTACATCTGGTTTCAAATGCACACCCACATAGTGAAGAACCACAGATGTGCATGCGATAAAAGAAAGGATGTTTCTGAATCTCCTATTGTTCTAATCTTTTAATTTCCTCCATAATAATCTTTTTGTCTTTTTTCCCAACCATGGAGTTTGCTGGCAAAGATCTGTTCATGCCAGCGAAGCTGTGCTGATTTATACTGGCTAAGAAATTAAGCCTCTGTTTTCCAGTAACTGTATTCTGTAGGTCAATTTTTTCATTTTTTTTTCTTCCCCCCCCCCCCTTTAGTTTATGTTTCTGAATTCATTTTTTCCTTTCTTTGAAAGCACTTTTTTACACGGCAAGTGCTGGACATTGCATTTTCATTAATTGCAGTGTTAGTTTCACCCTATATTCCTTCATGACAAAGAAGAGTGGTCTACTACAAAGCGAGAGGCTTCCAAACAAGCTGTCAGGGCTTGGGTGTGTGTCTCTGCCTGTCTTGTGGTATTATATTGAAGTTATTTCTTCAGATGTTTAGACCTTTTACGTAGTGAAACAAATTGAACAGGCTTTAAAAATTTTCTGGCCTAAATTACCATGACTTTACCCCAATAAAATACCAGTGTAATACTCTTGGCATCTTTAATATTATTCCAGCATAAACCTCTAACTATTATTTTAGCAAATTAGGTCTTTTATTTTTAGAGACCTTCGAAAAGCAAGAAAACTGTGAGTTTGTGGAGTTTGTGCCATTTAATTGAATACTCATGAAGAAAATTTAGATTATGAACATTCAACGCTAAACTGTAGAGTTTTCATTTGAAGTCTTTTACCTATTTTTAAGTATGTGTTCCTCATTTAATTAAATATAAAATGAATTGGTATTTCTAAAATAATGCGGGTAAAAATCCATCACTTCAAGTTCCATCAAGTGCCCACTGAAATAAATGTGCATCGTGTAATCTACATTCCAGCGTTTTCTTAAAAATGAGTTATGATCCTTCATGTTCTGTGTTAAACCTAAATCATCAAGTTGACATATTAAAGTTAAGAATCTTGGGAATAAAATTGAGAATCATGTTAAGGTGGAGTCAACAGAACTGAAAGTTGAAAAGAGATACTTTTTAAATGACTGTTTCTGACAAGGATTGCATCATGGTTCTCTCCAGGTTTCCTATAAAATGTTTTAGATCTCAGGAAATAGGTTTTAAAAATTGTAAAACAGTAAGGGTAGCTAACTGGAATGGAGATTATTTTATTCCTTGAACATTGCTGGTGATTCTATCCCACAGTTAAAGTATCACTCTAGAAGCTGCATAAACACTGTTTTCTGCACCTGCTGTGACAGCAGCACACTGGTACACAATGAAGTGTGCTGTCTTTCCTGTGAAATGGTTGCCACAAGAGTAATAACTGCGAACGTTGATACTAATCCCATTTTTCAGATTATATCTGACACCTCTATATGGGCAACTAAAAATGTCTAGGAGGGTTGGGATTCTGGTGAACATGCTCAGTTGTGATTCTAGTCTTATAACAAAATGCAAAGGAAAAGTAGAACAACAATAAAAAGAGGAATATTTTTATTTTCATTCTTATATGGCTGAAACATAAAAGAAAACTATACCCTCAGATTTCTCATGTGTGCCAGCATCCAAACACAATGAATGTTTGTATCAAGGCATAGGTTCACTTTTTATACTCTGTATTATTTATCCAGTTGTGTCCTTAAGGCATTACATTTGCTGTTTCTTGCTGTGAGAAAGTTATCCATTTATGAGGGTTTATACTACCATCTAGTGTAATCTTCTCTCTTTTTAAGAAAATATTGTCTTACACATAAACAAATCCCCAAGCCCATGGTTGCTGGTATTACTGAATATAGTTTGCTGAAAATATATTTGTCCATGTGTTAGAAACAATGATCTTTCCTTGAGGTCAAATATCAGTTAAGTTTATGATTACCCTAACTTTCCAGCATCAGAGACATGTTTTATTAATTAGAGAAACAAATTTGGTTTAAAGGCAAATGGCTGCCCTCCACAATCTTTAATTCAATTAGTGAAGAAATTGCCTGTCTTTACTGAGATAACAGAGGTTTAATTGGTGCTCCTTCCTTCCTTCAGTATTCTGTATTAAAGAGTGAAAGATTAATGTCTGCCAGGAAAGGATGCAGAAGTCAAAAAGAAAGATGAAGAAACAAGCCATGTTTTAAATGCAGAGATCTGCTATTTAATGGTAGAATTAAGCATCTTTCACGCATACTTTACTGTTTCAATTTTCAGCAGGCAAAGAAGAGGAGACTAGTTTAGCCAAGATACTTCAACATTCCAGTGGGACTATTTAGAGTTTAGGGTTTGCCTGTGAGTGTAGGTAATACGCTGTGACTGAAAGAAGAAACAAGAAAGATTATGTAATGAATATATACCATGTGTAAGGAGGGTTCTGGGAATCACGATTTTATCGACCTAACTGATGCACATTTGCACTGGACTACTGTAGTCCTACAAGAAATGAAATCGATGGGATGTATTCTGAAGTAAGAGCCAAACAGAGGGATGGGCAAAGTTTACTTGCTGACCTATTCATTACCTCATCTAAATCTAATGTACTAGGAAACACAATACAGCGCCCAAAGTCTAGTAAGGAATTTCTTTGGCTTGAAAAAGAAACTGTGGCCATTATCATACAGTGATTGGATTAATTCGATTAATTTAGATACTCCAGAATCTGGAGTTTATGGAAAAGAAGAGAAAAAAGAAAAGGAAAATAACAACTCTAACACGTGAGATTATTACCACAAATCACCATTCTTTTTCAAAACAGAGGGATAATATCTTCCATTCCAAATTTCAAATATCTGACCCTTGCCATCCTTTTAGGACTAGTATGTCACCAAAGCATCTGTTGATACAGTCATTATAGAATCTAATAATGACAATTTTTTTCAAGAAACTTCTGTTTCCTTTCTGGAAGGGTGCCTGATCATCCTCAGCATTATCTACCCTCCCAGTGCTAATGTTCATCCTCACAGGTTTATTAAAAAGCTTCGTTTGCTGCTGAATGTGTTTGCTTGCTCTTTGCTAGCTTTTTCACTGATTCATGAAAATCTGTAAAGAAAATGCAAAACCTGTGTCCAGCAATCAGGCTTCCTAATTAATTTTGAAGACATGTTCTGGCATTTTACTGTTCAAGTGAATTTATTCAGATTCTTTTTTTTTCACCAGGGAGCATACATGCATAGTATGTATGTATGTCATATTTCCAAATGTTTATATCTTATCTTTAACATCTGACTTAGGAGTTGCTGTATATGATAGCTTCTGACAGGGAACTAGAAGACAAAAATGCAATGCTGAGACTATATCAGTTGAAATAATTTTTAAGTGTTGAACTCAAAGTCTTCCACAAGTTCAGTTTCCTTTCATGCCATTCACACCAAGGCAAGTTCACAGTATTGCAAGGGTGGCACCTCAAAACTGAAGGAAAGACTTACTGAAAAATTTATTAACCTCTTGTGGTATTGGTCTAAAACACAGATTGCATTTCCTACATGAGACTGTATATACCGACACTATAGAAATGCTTGAAAACTGGTATTTCTAAGTGCCAAGACAACAGCACAGCAATTTTACAATAAACATGAGTATAAATACAGGTTATTTACTCAGTGTGTTATGGTAGGTAATATTAAAGATAACCTGATAAAGGATATTTCAATTCATTGCAAAGAAAATCAAATTTGCAAATTCCTTCATTTGGTGATTTTTCAACAGAACGTGTACCTATTGAACAATTTTTTTCCTTTAAAAAAATGTTCAGAAGAGTAATTTAATGTGAACAATGTAGATTTTCTGTCTTTAAAAAGGATTAATTCTAACCCCATAATTATTGGAGATTATCTTTCTTTTAGAAGAACTAATTAATGCCAAGGATTTTCTTTCCAGTTAAATTTTAATTGGATATATTCTGAAATAAATGAAAATCGTCCCTTGAAACATTTGTATAATATTGACTCTGGTTTTTATGCACCCAATGTAGTTTTTTAACCTTCTCCGTACTCTTCTATTTTACTTTTTTCTCCACTTTATGTCTTAATAACACTTTATATACTTCAAAATATATATTTTTTAATAGATTCATTCACTATAGTTATTTTAGTGTTCAATATGTGACCTCTTTATTTGTTACTGCATCTACCAGAGGGTTTATCATTAAACCAGATCTCTTCTAAGTGGTCCTGAACTTGCATGAGAACAGTTGCTATTAAATATTCACACATGAGCATGTGATTTTTATGGGAATGAATAGCATTTTCCCTCAGTTCAGCATCATAGCTAAAAGCATAAAACTTGAATTAGTCCAGGTGATTCAGGTTTTATTCTCTGAATCATTGTTTTCTAGCCTTGTAGTATCATATAGGTTTAGTTTCCTGGGGCTTTATACCAAGCCGTTCAATCTAAAGATGATGTATTCTTATGAGATGTGATGATATGTACCAACACAGACAGATTTTTTGAGAATAATCCTTATCATTTTCAAAATGGAAAAGATCATTTAAAAAAAAAAAAAAAAAGACATGCAAACTTCGGCAGTATCTCTTACTACAATTTCAAGTAAATCCCAAGTTTGCTGTAAGTATTTAGAAATAAAAATAACCAATTCATGACATATTCTTTAATAACAGGTATTGTCAAAAATTTAATTGATATATCCACTTATTTTCAGAAAAACGGATATTATAAATATGAGTAGTGAAGAAATTGGCAAAAGAAACAGGCATAGAGTTTACAGAGCTCTTTCAGGTGCTGCTGAATTCAATAGCTTGTGATACAAGAATACAACTCATTAAAATTAAAAAGAGTAAAATTCAAGGTCCCTAAAAGAAACTCTTTTCACTCAAAACGAGATTTTGCTTTGTTACATCTTCCCAGGAAACTCCAAAATATATGGATATTATTAGATTGGATTGGTTGCTTGTATAGATATTAATGACACTCAGTTATCAGACTTACTCATAATGAAAGTTGTAGAGTATGACTAGATGTAATCACAACTAACAGCTATCATTTGTGGTGTTCTGCTGAAGGATGTGGTCCTGGTCCCTGCTGGATACATGAGAAGGCACAGGACAGAGTCATGGTAATTCTGAAGTCCTTGGGAAATTCAGAGAATCATTTATAGCTGAAAATCTCACCACAGAAGTAAAAGAAGGCTAAACCTCAACACTTTGATATTAATAGAAGACAGATTTTCCAGTCTATCTATGGGTAGATTTGGCCAGAAAATTACACAAAAAACACGTCATTGATTTTTTTCTTTCTGAGAAAAATACCTCTTTTTTTCAAAACCAAGTTTTTCTCATGAAAAGTACTGCCAGTTTTATGAATTTCTCTGAAATATGACCTTAGACAGCAGCATAGTTTCATGGCATTTCACCAGGTGGGACATTGGAAGAGCAACTTTGTGGAGTGTGTGACTTCAAAAAAAGCAATGACAGCTAAACACACCTTGTGGTCCCCCAGGACCACCTACTTTCAAGTCTAGATTCATAACTAGAATCTAGAATGTTTTGTCTAGAACTAGAATGTTTTGTCACTTGATGTATTTTAGCTGCCCTGTCCTGATATTCATAGGAAGAGATTCGATAAAAGTGTAAGATTACTATATTATTTTACCTCTCTTTTATTCTGATTAAATATTTGAGTCAATTTTTCTCTGGAATCTTCTATTTTGTATTTTTTATTCTCTTCCTGGTTTTCAATGAATGCATTCACTAGTATATCCTAGCCCTGTATCATTCTAAATAGCAGCAATTTCTTTTCTTTATGAATGGACAACATCTGCATACAAGAGGTACACTTGCAAGTGTCAAAACTCTTAACTCCAGGGGAAACACAGCTAGTTTGATACAATGGATGAGTCCTTAATTTGCAAGGTCAATAAGCAGACCACAAAATCCAGGAAGAAAATAGGAGGCTGTCTATATGTTGATTTCTATGATGCAGAACTACACCATATACAGTATAAACACATATACATACCATATATATTATGCTAGTAAATATTGGACAAATTTTTCAGTTGAGACAGTTTTGCTTAGTAATGTGCTCCCTAGGTCTCTTGTTTCTGTGTTTCTATTACAAGTTTCTCTGAAGAAGGGTGTTGCTGAAGTATATGGGATCAAATCCATGATAAAGACATAAGACAGAGTATTTATCAGAAAGATGTCAATTTTGTATACCAAGACACTGAAAAAGAGACCAAAAGAAAAAATGTATTCTACACATAAATCAGCCAAGTGCCAAGGCCAAGATGCATGAAAGCTATAATAGAGCAATGATTAACCAGGTTTGTGGGTCTGTTGAGACTGCATGCCTGGTCATTAGACACATGGAAATTGAATACAGACACAGAGAAAAGTGACAGAGGGGGGAACTTGTAGGTGCCCACTGCTGAGATTTTATGGAGTATGCATTAAACTGCATAGAGTAATAACTAAGGCCTCTCTTTGAATCATTTTCAAAATTTAAACAGATCCAGAGGGCCTAGTGAGAGCTAATTACTAATTACTAATTACTTTAAAGCAGTAATGATCAATTGCATGTTTGTTGGTAGCTTCACTTTATTGTCTTTACTTGATAAAGCCAATCATAATAAGGAAAGATAAAGTGTCATTAACCCAATTCTGATTACAGAATCCCTCTTTTCAATACCAGACAAAAATTTCTCAGCATTTCCACAATAATATTTATCTTAAGTACTTCACATTTTTGCTCTTTGAATTATCTGAGACTGGAATTAAGCATCCATGTTTCTCATATGTAGAATGGATATCTCTGACCTATAAAGACAAAAAAATTACTCTGGAAAACTCTAAGCTGCAGATTCCAAAATGGGAACAGCAGCATCTGGACAGGCACCAGAATTAAAATAAAAGCTAAATATTTTTAAGTGAAATACAACAACGGCCACTTTAATGATTTTTTTTTTTTACATAGGATTATGTTTAACTTTTAATCAGAAGAAACCAGTATAGAGTTTTCATTTTATCCTAAAAATATCTTTGATTTGTGTTTTTACCTCTTCTGCAGTGTCCAATTTTACTAGGTTAACATTAAGCAATGTCAGTCAGGCATCATTTGCAGAAGTAAGTATCATTCCAGTGCTAATAAGTTTAGTTTTGTATATGCCTACCTGCTAGTGCACATCTGCTTCTCTCTACATGCCATTTCTTCTGTCCAAAAGAAACAGAACACAGAAGTTTAATTCCGCCCAAGCTCCAAAATATCACATATCTTTTGTTTGACTGTCACAATGCAACACTGTATCAGAGCTAGCCCATTTAAAAGTATAAAAATAAAATAAAAATTATATATATNTGCTAGAATAGATTGGTGCTACAGACTGTGTCTGATTTTGGCATCCTAACCAATTCATATAGCTCTATTCAGCTAAGCCTACATGACACTCATCATTTCTTTACACTAAAGTATATATCCTTGCAAAGGAGGCAAGATATTTAATGCAAAATATATAACACGTATGTTGCATACTTCAATTAATTTCACTAAATACTTTACTACCTTCTAATGGAAAAGATCTTGTAGATAGAAATTTAAAAACCAATTCTATCAATATAGTTATTTTTTATGCATTTTTCAACTGTGTGAAAGCTTTCCTTTCAATATTCAGTAGATTTACAACTGGTGTTTGTACTTGGTTGTGCAATATCAAATAAACATATAAGCCTCTTTATGGATGGTGTCCTGTAAAAAAAATGATGTCTTTCAAATATTTTTGTACTTAGAACTTTATAGGAACTAAAAACAATAAAGACTATCAGATCCATAAATTGCATTATATAACCACATTTTTATATGCAGAATATTTTAATTGGGTGGAATAGAAACTGAGCAAAAAATTTATAAGATGCAATGGTATACTTGCCACAGTTTTGTGTGAAGTAAAATTTCATTCTTTTTCCACGCACTACTAGCCAGAATGTTCTCATCTATTTTTGTTTCGCTGCTACACACTGAATGTGAAATCTGTATTCCATACAAAAGGAGAGTTATTCTTCTTTAATTGAGCAGAAAAAATCAAAAGAAGAATCAAGTGGTGTTTTAGAAATTGAAGACACATTTCACTTTTACATGTTTAAATGGAAATATGAATCATTTTATGATTTCTTCATATTTTAAAGATTTTTTTTCTTTGAAATGCAACCTAGTAATTCTTTTTAATTCAAATGATAGCATTATAAATCTAATGAAAAAATCAACAGAAAATCATTAAAGTAATACAGTTTACAAAATATTGTCAATATCAATTTCTTTCACTGAATTCAAAAAGTGGAAATGTTTACATATCTACCTCAGATATTGATGTACTATGCAAATATCATCCTTTCCATACAATCATGCTCTGCTCAAATGTTTTTTATTTTTACCCTGCTTAGATATATTTTCTCTTAAATCAGATTTCCTGTACAAATATATTTATGTTTTTCCTACTTGCTCATGATTACAGTTTTTCTGATTAGTGTCCAAATTTACTAATGTCTTTCCAAAACAATCTCAGTGCTAATTCATTGTGAACAATGTGAGGATCAAATACAGCAATGACCATTTCATTCCAAAATATGAATGAACAATTCTGGGATTGTTCAGTACTTTCTCCTTCTGAATAAGACAACACTGGTAGGAGCCAAGTTTCTTTGTGAGACTACCTAGCAACATTCAGCTCCTGTTCCAGCAAACCAAAACAGAATGGAATGAGTTCTGTGTCCCATCATCTTTTATTTGATGTTTCTTCATGATTATGAAGACTAAATGGAAAAGTAAGAAATGTAGCTTTCAGATTTTTTTTATTTTATATTTCAGTATTTTAATTTAATTTTACCAAATAAGAGGAAGGTATAGTGCTATTTTTATTTTTATTAGTTTATAATAAACATACATATTAAAAAAAATACTTCAGTGTTTTAATATTTAAGTTATTCTGTGTTCTTTCTAATTTTAATAAATAAAAGAGGAATTGTGGGGAAGCGTAGTTTCGACACTCATCATATAACACTAGCACACTAGGAGAAAATATCTGAAAATCTTGAATAGAAGCTAAACCACAAGACAAATAAATTCTAACAGAAACAGACTTTTCAGATTGTCACTTTTAGTCTTACACGGAGGTGTAGGGTTTCTTATCAAGCACTCATTAATATATATTTAAAATTAAAACTGATGATTTTGTTCTCAATGATAAAAAATAATAATTTTTTTCTCATAGTGAATATACACTGAAGCATTTATATTATTTTTTTTTCTTTTGTTGTGAATAACCCCAGACATGCATACTGTGTTTATATAGTTTGTATGTGTCTGTATAGAAGGATCACTTTAGTCACTTTAGTTACATTCTGGGTGTAAGGATTCAGCTTCTTAAAAAAGCGATCTCTTCAAAAAATTAAGAGAAAAACCATATCCTATTGAAGTCGTATTGTGTATGAAAATCCATAAAGATAACTGGGGTTTCAAATAAATTTTTTTAAGAAGGCATAAAACTAGCTTTCAAAACAGGGTAGTTATAAGTTAATGCCAGTGGGGCTAAGATCAGCATGAATCTCAGAAGAAAAAGAAAACAAAGCTGGCTAATCTCCTTGCCTTTTCTTTTCCTGGTTGGGTAGGATAGCTACAGAAAGCATAGCTGAGCTGAGATAAACAAATATATTTTATATATTTACTTGGCCAAACTTTCAGGAAAAAAAAGGGAAAGAAGTGGCATAGTGGCCATTAGTAAACCCCTAAAAACTCAATCTTTGGTTTTTCAGTGACACAAGTAGAAAGATGCCAAAGTAAGTATCCCTTTCCATACTCACCTTATGCTGCTGTGCCTGAATTCACAGTCCCATCCCCAACCCTGCCTTTCTCTGCTGTGTAATTTAAGATCTGAGAGTCAGCCTTAATTCTAAATTTCCTGACTTTTATGGTTTAAGTCAGTCCCTTAATGTTGTCTAAACATACTTTCTTGGTATTTAATATAAAGAAGCTTTGGTTCTAAAATAGAAAGACTTTGATCTGATGCGCTAGAGGGGGGTTGCTGGGGGAACGTGGTGTGATTTCCATTATTTCCTGGCTCTTTCCCACTGTGCTACTTGTGACATAATTTTCCTTTCTTCTCCATTTAAGCACCTACCAAAGATTCACTGTGAGGACCACAAAGAACCCAGTCACATGAAGGATAGAGCGAACTTCACCAGGCTGTCTTCAGTGATATTTGCTTTTTGGTTCTTTTTCTGTAATTGAAAATAGTGTATCTTCATGATTAATGGGCAAACACTACATCTCGCCATTTTTTAACACTCTCTTTCTCAATGCGGAGTTAAGTGTGATGATCTCTGATAAAATTTATTCAAATTTTGGTTTAAACATACTCTCACTGATATTACAATGGTGGATGTGTCAACATAGATGCCTAGAGTAGCATATATTAGATCTGACAAGTCCATATGGGAACCCTAAATGATGTTTAGCTCAAGTTTGAAAATTACAGTGCAACTTCTAGAAGGCTAACAGGCACTACCTCTTTGGAAGAGGTGTTTACTGTGGATACAGCACTGAGCCAATGGAGTCACAATTCTGCCTGGGTTGGCATGTTTCTGTTGATTTGACAAGCAGCAGATCCAAAATTATTTATGGTGCCTCTACCCCTGTGGGAACAAAATGGCTGAAGTGTTAACAAATAAAGTTGGGAAATATGTAACAAAATGTTCCAAGCGAGAAAACGCTAAGCAGGAAGGGTTCCATACAGAACAACTTTAAAAAATCACAAAATGCATTGTAAGTAAGGACAGGCTTAAATACTGGGTTTTCAGCTTCCTTTGATGAAAAGAGCTTTCTGAACTCCATGGAAACATTGAAAAAGATAATTATCAGCCTTGGTGATTGAGTGACATGAGCAGGATTAAAAAAAAGATCACTTATTTACATGTCAAAACGTCTGTCACAACCCGTTGGTATGGGAACATACTGCCTTTCTTCAGGAAATGAGAAAGCGTTAAGACAAAATATATGTTCACTGAACACTGGATGAATATGTGTCCTCAGAGATGTTACCATGAATTTACAACATTGAGAAAACATAATCCTGTCTACTGTGTATTGCTCTCCTGCTGCCACAGATGGAAGAAGGACACCATAAAGGACTCAAAAAAACATTGACATACATTCATAATCATCAGAAAACACGTCATGAGAACAAGTCACAAAACATGCAGAAACTACCAAAACTAGGGAGGAAGGAAATACAAAAGAACAGATTAAAAATTAACAAAAATACTTGGTGCGGGCAACCAAAAGAATGAGAAAGGTCAGCAACAATGCAAAATTCATAACAGAAAGAAAGTTTATGAAGTTCTGTGAGGAAGAAAAAGTAAACACTGCATTTGATTTGCCAGACTGGAGTAAGTTGCAGGATTATAGATGGCAATATGCCTAATTATAAGGACTCATCCATTACATGCTGCCTTTGATAAAAGTAGAATCTTATACTTCAAGACTGACACCAATATCAAATAGAAGAGGACATTTTATTCTATGAAAACTAACTGTTCTTGCAAACTCTTAATACATGAGCATTATCTAGGTTGATTAGACAATGAAAAACAGTCATCACTCAGTTGATTACAGAAGGTCCAGATAATTAATTATTATAGTTATGTACGTTTGATAGCTGTGATCAAGCTATGGGTCTAGACAAAACACAGCAGGGACATGGGGACAAATCTTTAGTGTTTGCTGAAAGCATTTTTTGAAGTGCTTAATGCCTAAACCCACTTACAGAAACCTAGATGCCTCTTCCTGTGAGTGAGATGTTAAGCACTGCTGTAAATCTAACCCATGGAGGTGACGTAAGGATTCATGTTGCTCACCTTAGCAATATTTGTTTTTTTAATAGGGAGCAAAACACTTGAATTAAGTCACATGGTCACAAAATGGAAAAATTCTGAGGGAAACATTTGCATTCTGAGAACAAAAATTCTCTAACAGAAATGTTTCAGAGAATGGCAAAGTTGTTTTGCCACTCTCAAAGACAAGGTTTTAATACAAAGAGTAGACACAGATAGTCCCAGTTCTTCCCCCTAAACATCCACAAAGTTTTGTAAAATGACTTTTGAACTGTTGTAGTATTGTATTTAGCATAGTTATACATTCACTGCGATAAATTGCAGTTGGATACAAATACAAAGGCCAATGTGCTATGTACAAAGAAGCTAAAAATTGCCACTGGATTTTTGCAATGTACAGGTTCATGCATATTTACATCTCTAATATACCACTTTTTATTCCTGCTGGACTTTGTACTGTGTAAGAGTTCCCTCTACTGGCTGAGCTACTGGCCTTGATTTCCATTTCACCAGGCACCTTGCTGTCTGATTCAAAAGATTTCAGAATCCAAGTCTGACAATTATTCTTGCAGTTTGTTTGAAACTCTTCAACAGTTACATCGAATTCTTTTGAAACTGAGGAAGCTCCATAAAAACAAACTTGTGCATCCCACCAGTATAGACTAAAAATGCTTAGAGCCAGTACAGTGGTGACTGATAGTTACTAGACAAAACTGATCAGCCAAAATAAAATTCAACAGGTAACTGAAAACAGAGGTAATTGACATAACAGGGAAAAGTTAAGAAGCAGGATTCGGTGTATTAACTTAATTTTCCAGTCCTTCAAAATGGTCAAGTTACAAGACTTAACATCATATAATCCATTACAGAAATAGGGTTTTCTTCAGGCTGCTCCTAGAGCTATTCTCATTAGTATTTTTTATCCTACCATCTTACACAGCTGTGCAATAGCTGAAAGGAACTGAAATGAAGATATTAGTTTGTAAAGACTGATTTATCTCTATTCTTCTTCTTTCAAGGTCCGCTGATGAAATCCCAGGATTTCCTTGCTTAGTAAAACTGGTTATTTGATCTTTATGTGCGCTGGGCACAATATTCTTATAGGTGACTAATAGAAATTCCTGAATCCTCCCCAAGAAATGTATACCCTTTCTTGTCTTGACTTTGAGGAAGCTGAGCTAATCCATCATGCCTTTTTACCTGAGCGTGAAGAAATCTTTCTTGACTCCTCAGCAAAGGCAATTGGACTGACTCCTAAGTTTTTCAAAAGCTCTCCTCCATCAATGAAAGTCAACGGCATTACTAATGGGGAAAATGGCAGAAAACCAGTTTAAATATCAGAGAAAAAACAATAGAGCAGACCGTCATTCTGCTTTCACTAGTAAACTGGAGACAGAAATTTTGAAAGGAAAATTTATCCCTCCTGTTTTTCAAGCTTCTGTGATCAATTGAATGCTCAAATATTCCCATCATGAAATCAAATCAAGACATGAACATAGAAACAGCACAGGATATTGATATAAGATAGTATATCCAATTTAGAGTAGAATATGTATAATATGTCTTTTTAGAGAAAGAAAATAGATATTCTTACGTTATTGTTTTATCTCTATGCTTGGACATCAGGAACTCCTTTCTCACTGGAGTGTATGAGGGTGGCCCATAGAGTCAATATTTCTCTGAGCTGTCAATTTTGTTGCAATGATTTCACTAGACCTCAAAAAAAAAAAAAAAAGGGAGTTTGAATGATTTGAACACAAGAGAGAAAAATCTTCCGACACAGTTCTTAATAAATAAGAAGCTACAGAGTTAATTTCATAATCTGACCTATTTCCTTCTAAGGACACCTATGAGCCTATTGAAAATGTAAGAATATACCTTTTTATTTATGTACATTTATTGAAATGTAAAAGTTTATAGAACATATGCATAGTTTATAATACACCACTAGGCACACTTTTCTGACAGAGAGCCTGTAGGACAGGAAGGCCAGTTCATACCACCTACTGCATCTCTAGGTCAAGATATGGCCTTGATGTCACATGAGTAAGCAATTAATTGAGTCTTTCTCTTGTATGACTCTCATAGTGAAGTTTGAAACTGAAATTTCTGCATTAAAGAAAATGTGCTGTCTGGTTACAACTTAGTCAATACAAATTAGATAACTAGAACAAGGGGATCAAAGTGCAATTATCTCCCACCTTCCAGAGGACATTGGTTTAAATCTGCTTTATTATTGTTTTAAAGTAAAGGAATTAAAGTTTGACTAAAATATACCTTTCTTTCTTGAAAGACAGCTACGTCAGGACATACTGTTAAAAATACTGAGACAGAATTTCTGAATGGAAATGAAATATGAACTTAAAAGAGTTTCTCACTGGGTGAGGTTGAATTATTATTTAATACTGCTTTAGTTTTTAAAGCATAGTTTATACAGTAGAAGTGTTTTACCTGTTCTGCTTAAATAAAACAGTACATAAGATATAACACATTCTGTCACGATGATTACAAGAAGCTCCAAACCTGCAACTTACCCATCCTCTAACAAATACTTTTTATTTCATTATTAATATTTATTATCAATCTCTTTTGTAGTGCCTAGAAACCCAACTGAAGCTGGGGTCCCATTGTGCTAGTTTAATACAAACATGTAATAGCAATGGCTTTTTACAGAACAGTCAGTATATGATCTAAAGTTATAAATACGAATAATTCATTGTAAAAAATTACATAAGCTTTATTCCTGTGTTACACAGGGGAGCACACAACTCAAGAGAGATGAAATGAAATGTGAGAAGAGTGTTGGAGTGAGAAAGAAAACTCACTTGCACATCCTACCTATTGGACCAAAGTCTCTGTGCAAGAATGGAACACAGACAAAACACAGCTGACACAAATCACAGGGCTCTTTTGCACAGTTTAGAAAAAACATTTGAGGCCAACACAGGAGCTGAAGTTGGATTTTTCAGGACACAGTCCATTAAACCTGTTGCTTTCTTAAATATAAACTTTTATGGTCAAATGTTTTTAGTCGTGTACTCAGATACTTGTTCTGTTTGGACATCACAAGTTATAAACATCAGTAAGCTCTGGCTACAGATGGAATAAACTAAAAAAATACATATATCAAAAAATTCCATAAAATGAAGTCAGGAGACATTGTGGTTCTCTCCTGGTCCATCACATATGTACGTAGCCAAAAATTACCAGACTCTCTGAGGATCACCTGAGACAGCACTACTGGAACTGTGCCAAGGGTATGGTGTGCATTGTGGTCTGGAGAAGCTGATCCTGGTGAACCTGAGGCAGGAATGGCAGTGGACATACTTTTGTGGGAATTTTGTGGCTCCTAACAGACCATTTAGACATACTAAAGAAAGCTCTGGGAGCTGTAATATGAAAGCCTGCTGTGATCTGGGAAACCTTTTCTTTTTTTTTAATGGCTATGTGATTCATATTGAAGAGAAATTAATGTGGATCATGTGATGGGTAAAATGGAATGTCAAATTAGGTGAGATAAGAGAGTTAGCAATGATTAAAAGATAAAAGTAGAAAATATTGCAGGTCTTTCTTAATATTACTCAACCATCTGCAATGTAGGCAAATAACACATTTCATTAGTGAACAAATGTATTCATCAATCAGTGAGGGAAAAGCAAGGATCAAATAAACAATTCACCAACATTACTTAGCCAGATCAAGAGCAGAAAAGAGTTCTTATGTTGAGGAAACATGTTGCCACTGAAAATATTTTTATAAAACAAATAGAGTACAGTGCAGATAATCAGAGGACTGTCCTCTGGAAAAGGCCTTCACTCAACAAATACAAGAACTTGACATCTTTATTGTCTCAGTAAACTTAGGAAAAGGCTCACAAAAAACTGAATAAAATATATTCACGAGAAATTAAACAGAGGACAGAGTGAGTAACCTAAAACAGATGTTACTTTGAACAAATGTATTTTATGAGAGTCTTCCCACTAGATTAATTAATCTGAGAGAACCAGTGGTGGTTTACTGGTGATGTTAACCACAGTAAACAGATACAAAACAGAAGGCCATGTTTATCTCTTTTTGACAGCAGAATATGTCTCCTTGTCAGATCTTGTTTACCTTTCTATTGACACCTCCAGCAACATTTCTGTATCCATCAGTGTCACAGGAACCCACTCTGACCAATTGCAATGATTATCCTTATAAATCACTTTTTTTTTTTAATTTGAAACATTTCACCCTTTTTTCAATTAGATTTTTTAAAAATCCTGTATCAGGGCAGATTTTGATAAAAATATAAAGGGAGGAATCTGCTATAAAAATGCATTTACATACAGTTTACAAACCTCTCATCAGCAAAAATCTCAAGCAGATGAGTAAGTGTACAATTGTGTGTTGTAAACATAAAGATGTGTTTAAGTCTCTTACACTCACCTTTTGAAAATAGCTTTTACTTTTCATTCTACCCATATGGATGGATTTAAACATACATTTGTTCATTATTCAGAAATAACGTCATAGAATTAGTGCTCCTTTAATGAACATAATTGGAGGGAAGGAACTAAAAGTTTTAAGTCATCAATGAATTTTCAAATTATTTGTAAAGTAAATGCAGTTTTCTCTGTCTCCAGAACTAGCAAAGAATAAACGAACACATTCTTTGGAAATTATCCATCCTTAAAAGAAAGAGAGCTTAGTTCTAAGTGAAAATATTTTCTCTCCAAGTTATTTTTACACTTTAAAAAAATAAATAAAGACATATTTTTAAAGGTGTAACCACAGAGAAAAATACTTAAGTTGTTTCTAACTGAATTTCAGGAAAGAAAGTGAATTTGTGAATACTATTTAGAACATACTCTTAGGGAGGACCTACTATATCTAGTTCTTCATTCTACCACTAAAAACAATTATCTAAATTCTAATGAAAAACAGAACATAAAAAAAAAAACCAAAAAAACCAAAAAAACACCAAAAAACCAGCCTCCAAACTGTTTAATCACAAATATTCTCAAAATTCCATCAGAGGTTTGTTCCAGATCATGGTACTATTTTGCAACTATATACACTGTTAATCTAAATTTGTCTTAGTTCTGATACTTCATTTCTTACATAAGACATAAATATTACTACTCTAATATCCCATGTTTAACCTTCACCTTTATATATTAAACCAGTACAATTCTTTCAGCTTCTCCTCCATTTTATATTTATCCAGTTAATATATATAGCATCTTACAGCAGATAGTACTAGGCTTAAGCTGCACTAAAGTTAAATAGAAAAGCTCAACTGGTTTCTGTGTTTCAATGAGATCTCCAATAATAATTAGAAATACCATTTGTTTCACATCTAGCTTGATTCCTCCTGTATGCCAATCACTTTTCTGCAAAGCTGCTCTCAAACAAAATTTTCCAGTTATTTGCCAATTATTTGTTAATTTTAAATTGGGTTTTTCTTTTTTTTTTTTTTTTAATAAGTGTAGCATATTATCCATTTAAATTTATCTTGTTCATATATGGCAGCTTATTTCTCCAGTTTCTGAAGATCATGCTGGAGTCTAATCCTGGCTTTCACTTGCCCTGCATTTCTTTTGAGTTTGATGTCCTGTGCAATTTCCTGATGTTTACCTAATGCTACTCCATCCATTTCCTTAATTAATGTATTGACCAAACCTGCATGACAGGTACATGTCATGCACAACACAATCACTAACTGCTTGAGGTCAGAAAGCACCTCTGAAGGTCATCTGGTCTGACTCTGCTGCTCAAGTAGAATCACCTAGAGCAGGCTGGTTAGGCTGATAGTGTCATGATCAGTCTGATGATCATGATAGTGTCATTTATCAGTCATGATCTTGTGAGCCAAGGCAGCCTGGCCGATAATTCAGTTGCTGTATTGGTGTGGTCATCCCATCTGGGCATGAAAACATTGCTCTGTCTCACAGAATTGTGGTAGGCTGAGGGAAAAGCCTAAATTCTTCCTTTTCATCAAAAGCAGAAAGTTTAAGAAAGATACCTTTGTGCCAGATACGTTGTCTGTGATACCAAACTCCTTTGGAATAAAATTGCATATTTATCCTGATCTCTGAAGTGCCTGTTTTGCTATGTGATGCATATAAAGATCACTAAAATAATGTTGTCCTAGTGTATGCTATCCTAAACCTAAGTACTGAATCTTAAATTGAATGGCTTGTTGATGAGGTATAAATGTAGCCTAACGAAAATTTGCTAATAAGCTGAAATGTTTCTGAATGGGCTGGCATGGAACCTAAATGTGTATTAAATATGCTTTGATAATCACAATGCAAGCATACTAGCTTTCCTTGATATGCTTTCAAACTGAGAATTACTTTCTCCAAATTCAGAGGCAGCATTAAAGTATTTAAAGCCAAAAATGTTGGACAGTTTTTCAGACCTTTTGTGAATGATTTAAAAATTACAAATAGAGTCAGAGAAACATTGTTTTATCACAAGTTACCAATAAAAAAAAGCATAATAATATTCTACAAAAAATCTGTCCTGCAGCCAGTAAACTGGCTGCTGCTAAGCCTAAGGGCTGTAGCTGATAATACGTGCATGTATGTATTTGTGTGTTCACAGGTTTTCCCCCAAGGGGAAAGAAAGGAATTCACCCTGCAGATCTGCCTAGACATTAATTCAAGCAACTGCGATGTATTTTTTGGCAGAAAAATGTAAAATTGAAAAAGACAGATTGTTTACTAAAAGAAAGCAAACAGAAAAAAGATACATTTATACTGGGCTGAAAATGACAGAGATTTTCTGATATACAAGCCCCTTGCTTTGTAAAAGTTCAAGGTAACTTATAGTATCATATCTTAATGAGGTGAACTGTGCAAATAAACAGCCAGTGGAGTGGTAACCACAGGGCATGATCTGGAAAGGTTAGACTTGACCTGAGGGTACTGCCTGATTAATAGGAAAACAGATATCTTTTCCTACAGAAGGTCTAAATAACTTTTCCTCCCAAATCGAGCATTTGTCCCACAGGAACAAATGTGTTTTGTGGATCTAATTTTTTTAACAGAAGTACATCCTGCAAGTGGATTATGGATGTTTTCCTGGACCCTGTGCTATTGTATGAGGGTTGGGAGTCAAGGTGGTAGTTAGGATGCACCCGTGTGGGTCTTCATAGGTGAAAGTAACACCTGCTGGATGCTGGGTTTTTCAAACTCTTTTAGCTTCTCTAATAGACTACAAGTCCTACTGAACATGACATAAGAAACTAGTTTCCTTTGATAAATGTCAATTCTATTTTGCACCTTTAAATATAGGCAAAAGGCTGTAACAGCCAAGTTCTGGGCTACTCTAGTTTTGACTGACAACATGATTTCAGCAACTTGGTTCGATAAATTTTGTTCTTCACTGCTCATCTCTGGGCAGTGACAGTCAGTCCCATGTGCTGCTGTAGATTAATTACTTATTCTTTAATACCACAGTTGCATTCCTTTGGGAGAAATGCCACGAGAGCCAAAGCCTCTAGTTTCACAAACAGACCCTTAGAAGTAGTTTAGGCTGTCTTTTCGTATGTGCTCATGCAATACATAGCAGAAGATCTTTATCCTATTAACAGGAATACTAACTTTAAATACTTGAGAAGTCTTTTTAACATTTCTAATGTGTGAAGATCTATCCAATGAGGATATTCATAAGTTATGAGAGAAATTGTTGCCAGACATTGTCAGCAGAATCTATTACTACCTGAAAATTGCAGAATAATTTGGATTGGGAAGAATGTCTGGAAAGCATATGGGTCAAGCTTCAGACCAAAGCAGGTAAAGTCCTAATCTTCTGTTTTACTGCTTCCTCACACTTTAAAGGTTGTGCATACACACATGCACGTGTGTTTATGCAAAGAAGATTCTGACTAAAGAGTCACATATGGAAATTATCTTGATTTGAATTTTCCTGGTAGTCTAGTGCACCAAGTAGAACTGACTGTTTAGATTGAATTTAATCCTTTGGGGTGACCATTCTAGACACATTATTTCTATGGTGAAATAATAAGCTCAGCTGAAAGATTCTGTTGTCTTTAACAGAGGTAATTCTGTAGTTCCTAAATAGGGCATTTTTATATATGTATAAAGCTAAAAGAAATATCTAAGATTTAAAAATACAATGTGAAAAAAACGTTGAGAAAGAGACAAGAATCACAAATAAATGTCCTTGTATTACAGAAGCTTGGGCAATGTGCTGCAGCAAATAACTCAGGTTTCTGTATTTATGGAGAAAATTATGGGGAACTGAAAAATAAAAGGCATACATAATCTAGTTACAGCTGACTTAGTCTGCAATGTCAATGATAAAAAGTGTGAAAACTCTAGCAGACTGGCAAGAAATCAGAAACATTCGTGAATGGAGCTGACTGCTGATACCCACTACTGTCTTTGAAAGGAATATTAGTATTTTAGCAGTGGGAAAGTTATTTTTCAATCATGCATAAAGAAGAAGTTGTTGGATCCAGGAAGAATGCAACAAGGGTCATGCTGAAAATGTAGAAACCAAATTCATTTGTTTCTCCTCAGGCAAATCCCAGTTCAGGCTGACCAGCTAATTACCCTAACCTTGACCCAGGAGGCAGTCTGACTTCTCAATAACTTACAGGTGATTCACTCTTTTCTGTTACTTGAGCTGTGTGTTTCCCCTCCTGAAACCAAAGCGATCCATTTGGATCAAATTATGCATGACAATTTTGGGATGTAAGTTAAGAAATGAATAGGAGCCAAGCTAAACCTATTTCTTTCTACCAGCACAGACTGAGGTTTCACAGGTGAAAAGGTTTATTTCCCCTCTTTTTTTTCCTTTTCAAGATTATCCTTCACATTTTTGTTTACACAGTTGCTAAGAATTGAGAGAAGCTGGGATCTCAGATGTTTATTAGAGCAAAGCGACGACGTACAACATCCGCACGAACCGTGAGATATGAGATGTGATTCTGGATGCCAAGCAGGAAGTTATTGGCAGCCTGGGTAAATCAGCAAGTATAAAAAAAGCAGATCTGAGCATTCATCCAGAGTGCAAACTGACCCTGAAATAGCAAATGTTCACTTAAGTATTTTTAAAATAGTTACAGGTGAGTAGCCTGCTTAGTTTCTGCCTACAGAATTAATAAGGTTTATAAAATGAGGGAACTTCACCTGAGGAAAGAACGTTAGTGAGAAACCAAGTTGGTCTAGTTAGAGGACGTAGGAAAGCTGGAAGATCCCCACCAAAAAAAACTTATGGAGATATCAATTCTCCAAAAGGACTGAGTATTATTTTTAATTTAATGAATTTTATACATATATGGTGAATTTTGGCAAAAGCAATAAAATCAGCAGTGCTTTGTACAATGACTATTTAGAAATAGTATATTTTCTTGAACTGCTGCTTAATCTAAAATACTTGAATGAAACATTCATAAACAGAGAGATTCCAAAATAATCTTAGAGAAAATCAGAAAACATTTTCTCAGTATTTTTACAACAGAATATTTCATCCTAACCTTAACATCTATCATCTTATCATTATATGTTGGCTAACACTGAAGTAAATGCACAATCAAAAAACTCCTTCAGAGAAGTTCTGGTTTCTTACTATTTCTTGATAGATGCTTTCTTCAACATCTAAGAAATAATTAAATTTATTTAATTTTTGTGGTACATAGGTGATGGCAATTTTATGACTGTACATTACATAATTGAAAACATGATTAAAGGAAAAAAAATACTGTGGGGTCCAGACATCTTTGTATGAATATTTTAGATTGCATGTAAATATGATGACAGGACATTTTCAGCCTCGGAGTAAAAGATACCAAGAATGAGCATATTTCTTAAAGAACACCAGTGTTTAGCATTGTTTGGGTCTGTCTGGTCTTTGCACTGGATCACAGAATGAAGTTTACAAGTAGGTGGTGTCTAACCTCATATACACATATTTGCTGGGAGGCATGGCAGCAACTCATATTTGCTTACTGTGAGAAATCACTGCAATATTTTTATTCCTTCATTATGCTTTAGCAATTTATACCTTCAGCTTTACTGAAGAACAGAGAGATCGTTTGAATAAATTCACTGTAAAGGTGTGTTTAAAGCAGAGATCCACATTTTTCCAAGGGAGATTCAGAGTAGCAGTACGGCTGGGATTCCAGCAGAGAGGCTGACTCCAAATCACAGTGTCTCACAGCTGAGCAGAATTCAAGAAAAAATGCTTCAATTAGCTTTCTAAAATAGGGTGATGGTCACATCATTATTCACTATGGACCTACATGAGCAAAACGGAAAATTTTATTTTAATAATATGTCTCTGTGTATTACATTTTATGCTGTGTATATTATCTAATTTACTACCCACAAAGAAAACCCTACCATTTGCTGAATTTTTTGTTAATAAACAAATCCAAACTGCTAAAACAGGGTGATAATACTTACTTTCTTCTTTTATTGTGAAATGGATCCAGTAAGGATCTTTACACTGCACTCTTGAAATGTGTAAGTTCGCATATTTTTTAGCTTTTGAAAATCATTCTCCAGCTTCTATTTAGGAAGCTTAAGGCTCCTCTGTATTTCCAGTAACCTCCTCAAGCCACTTAAATGATTTAACAGAATAAATGCTCCTTGAATATTAAGCTACTTTGGAGACTGCAACATTTAAGCATTCAATCTTGTAGATTTGAGATTCAGGGAGGCATGGGGATAAATTAAAAATCCTTTGTTTTTCTGTCTGTGTTATATAGTGATTAGACAGCATTGGCAACATTTGTTGTCAGCTGTTTTGCATAATTAGAGAACTAGGCAAAATACAAATAAATATTTTTAGATTAAAAATTAAAAGCTTCCAGGTTATAAAATGTTCAGCTTTCAGCCAGATTCTCAGTTTGCAGAGATCATCATAACACTAAATTCAATTGAATTACATTGATTTACCTAATCTAAGAAGCTACCCCTCCATGGAAAATTCTATCTTACCATTAGAGTAAACAAATCAATACAGCAAGGCTAAAATCAGGTTTACCTGGAAGTCAAGGCAAATACAAAGTTTAAGCTACAGAGACTTATAAAGCAAACAAGTATTACCCTCTTTGGAACAGCTTTTTTTTTTTTTTTTTTTTTTAATTCTAGATTGGAGAGTTGTTTTGCAACTTTGATTCTGACCAAAAACCAGAATTTATGGAAATACGACAGTCTGAGGTAATGCATAAATACAAGTAGCAGCTATATTTTATCAAAGAAGTGAGCGATCCTTTGTAGAAAAAGACAAGATTTAAAAAGTTGGTTTTTTTAGGTTTTTACACTAAAATGCAGAACTTCCATTTCTCCTTTGTGCAAAAATAAGTACAGAAACTTTAAAAATATTTAATATTTACAGCCTAAAGTACAAAGGGTGTCTGAGGGTCTTTGATCCTACAGACAGAATCTACCCTCAATAACCAAATTACTTTGGGTTTCCACTCAGTCTAAAGAAAATTAGGCAGCCCAGAATAGGTCCCAAAATTATATAAGAGTTTATTCCGTTGGAAACTACCTAAAGCAGCCTACAGATAAGCCAAGAAAAGCAGTTGTGCTAAATTATGAACTCTGTGCTACTGAGATGCACTTCTGTTCTTCTGGCCTTCTTGGTGTTTAACATATCTTTCACCTCTCCTGCTAAATGGAACATGAGTCACTGCTTTTTGTAGGAGACAGCTGGAGGAGGATCTGTTACTGTGATCCTTTCATTTCATACGGGAGAATCAGAGACCTCCCACAGGACGTGAAAGTCCTGGGCACCAAACCCCACATCTCACCTCCCACGGGAGTGTCTTCCTCAGCAGGCTGAAGGCACTCATTGGGAAGGAAAACTCTCACTTCCAGCCACTTGTTATGAAGTCGTTCTGCTTTGTGTCAAAGAGAAAGAAGATTCACCATGCCCAAGAGAGCCTGCCCCTCGATCTTTCCTCCCTCACACACCTAATTTCCTCTGAGAGGAGTGTGAATATATTTCATAGGTTATGATTTCAAATCTACAGCTACAATCAGTGCTCAAGCCAGTGAGTTTGACCCAATGGATCCAGAGCTCTTTAGAGGAATGGTGGATGACATTTCAAAACAGCTTAACCTCATGGCAATGATGATCAGAAGATCACAAATAGAAAAATTCATACTTGAATCCAGGTCTTTCAACTTGACATATAACCTTTGAAATGCCAGGTACATGGGGAGAAGAGAGAAATATGTTTTCTTCTATTCCTCTTTTATATAACAGATTTGCATACAGAAATTTAGTAAAAATAAGTGACACAATTTTTGTCTTAAAAATCCCAATATGTTTTATGCACATTATTTAGTACGATCAATCTCTCCTAGCCAGATCTCAAAAAAAGCTTTAAAATTTCCCTGGTGTTAGAATAAAAATTAACTACTGCCACCCAAATCTGTGAAATTGAAATTCTGCGTGGAAGCTTGGAAGTAGCTTTGAGAATTGGAGTTTTTGGGGTCTAACCTCTAACCCTGTCAATGTCTGTAAGTGCCAACAGCCAATGTCCAAAGGACTTGTTCTTATATTTCATGGGGTGAAAGGAGAAAGATATCTCAGACCTATGTGTAAACAAGAGTCTGTAGTTGTCTTTCTGGAGTTTCCAATTTTAACAGACTGAGAAAAATGAGATTGCCCCGTTCCGTCAGTTGTCCTGTTACTAAGCAATGCCGCAATGATTCTTGTCATGACCTTAATTTATTCATTTTTATTCAAATACTTGCTGATATCAACTATGTCAAGTTAAAGCCAATTAAGAATCATTGCAAAAATTTCCCCACCAGCATTTTTCTGATCGGAATACTGTAAGGAGCTTCTTCATGCATAAAAGAACAAATAACATGTAAAAGAAATCAATAGGCTATAGCTCCATGCTTCTTGGACTCACCATACCCATCAAAGAATTTCTCATGAAAATCAGTTTCTAAGAAATTGTCAAAACAGAGCTGGAACTGATCATTTCAAAGGAATACACAGCTTGTTTACTGAGTCTGTGACTGAGACCTGCTAACAGCAGTTTATGTAGACATGCAAGCAGCGTTGACTTTAATTTCACTCTGGAGGCACAGGCAGTCTTAAAACCTCAGCAAACAACAAGCTGAGAAGTCAAATCAACAAGCTTCACATCTGATCAATACTGAAAATGTGATAGAAATCAGTGTGTGCTATATAATTTCAGAAATAGATCCTGCCCTGGTCTCAAGTGCTTATTGATCTTTTATAATGGGGTATTATGTCCTTTAATTACTTTGCAGCATTCAAACCTATAATGTTATCTACTTAAAACAGCACTTTCTTATTTATTCAGCCATAAAGTACATTTATCTTTGTGGATTAACATTGTGCACGGGACAAACCCTGTATTTTTATGCAAAGCTTACAGAGTCATGTCATTTTTTTAATGTTTATTTTTTTATTTTGTAATACACCAAGCAGTTCCTGCATTTGTGATGGAAACACTAGAAATGAATTCAGGGATTTATTTTAGTGACTTGCCCTTTAAATTTTCTTCTGTGCACTATATTTTCCATCAAGACATCTGGGACACCTTTGGGGCCTGGTAGGTAAAAAAGTGTTCAAATTTACAAAGCTGAGAATGCTAGACAGCAATTTATCTACCTCTTGATAATTTTTCAGCCACCAATCAGACCATGTCCTTGATTAACACCATTTTATCATACTTCATCAGACTCAGAGATTTTTACTTTCATTCTTTCTACTTCTATAGGGTTTATACCTATCTTTTTGCTACCCATCTGATAAAAAGGTAAACAGAATCAAACGTGTTAACAAGACTTTTAATCCTTTATTTGGTGCTGATATTCTCAAAATATATGTCTGTGGAATGTCTGCACCCTTTCAGAAATTTGAATATTCTTTTTTTTTTCCTTCTTTTTATCAGTCAGTGACTTACCTATGCCAAATTGTATTATAGAAATGGCACTTCAGACTTTGCAAAGATCAGGTGAAAATAAAAGACTGTAAAAAAATAAGAAGCAGATCAGAAAATTAGGATGGAATAAGGTGCAAAAACTCTCTCTCCATTGACACTAGGCCCTTGTGTAACAGAGCACTTATGCCTAAAAATATCTCAGCTGCTGCAATGAAATAACGGCGTTTGCTGTAAAATGTGCATCTGTGCAATGTGTTAGATGGTAGAAAATGAGCATCAGCCATTCATTGCTTCTAAGAATTCAGGTTATTATTTTGGGGTGTAGCAAAAGGAGAAAAAATATCAAATCTGCATTCTTAAGAAAAAAGGAAATTCGTCAATGCAATGTGTAATTAGTACCAACGAAATGGGTGCAGAGATACATCTGTCTCCAAGGCAGAAGTTACGTCAATGCTATTTAATATGAAACAGCTAATATGTCTTCTCAGCAGCTCCTGTGATATTGGCCCATTTGCTTGACAAAATCTATTCAAACACAGCAACATGAAATTCTGGTATTATGTAGGTAGAAGCAATATTTTCATGTTTATGATAACACTTAACTTTACTGACAATCCAGATTGTGTAACTGCTGTATTCTTGTGAAAAATATCAAGGTAATGCCATTCAAATTACGGTCCAAAATTCAATCTTCTACATAAAAAGAGTGTGACAAATCTGTAACTGGGACCTGGCAGTGAGGTTTTAGCTGACAGATTTTGATTAATGTATCTTTAATAATAAATTAAATATATTCTGTAGTACAGCCATTCTGCAATATTTGCTGTGAGAAAGATGTTGGAAGAAAATGAAACAATCTACTATATTAAAAAAAAATAGCTCATCCAGACTTTTTTGTACCCTGTACAGCACATGTGATTCCACTAGTGCCTTCCTCCTTAAAAGTTGCATTGCAAGTTTATGTCACTTAAATTAGAGATACAAGAACATCAAAAGTTAACAATGCAGACATTGGTGAAAGCCACCATTTTCCCAAAAAAGAAAAGTACCATAAAAATTAAATAATCCTGGCTTTCCAGGTATCTTCTTCTGTTTATTGACTCTGTTTTATTTACAGGAAATCAAGGTAATGTTTTTCAAGTGTTGATGTATGTATGTCGGAGGTTGGGAGGAGGCCTTAGAAATTTTCTCCATCACTGTTACTAAGCAACAAATAGCTGGGTGATTAGAGCTGTCAACTCTTTTGTAAGAGACAAAGGGCATGCTTGGGCAGGGCAGGGGAAGGGAAGAGCTGGCCATTGGAACGCTCACTCTCGTCCTAGGACACCGGAGGAGAGGCTGCTCCTTGCTTCTGGCTGGGACCAGAGGAAGTTCGGCTGTGCCCTGTTCTCTTCTCCTGGCTGGGTGAGCTTTGATTCAACCTCTTTTTCCACTGGGAGGTGCACATTTCCCCGGGCTGCGTTCTCTCGCAGTAGCTCCCGGGAGGGTCCGGCTGCTCTGCTACCCGCCCTGCCTTGCCGCACGAGACCGCGGCGTCTGCTGTGACTGCGGAACCCTTGCTGCCTCGCTAGCTAGCTGGGAGAGCCAGCCCCTTGCTCCCCTCTGCCGCCCTGCTCGTCAATCGGAGCTGCTCACTGCCCCGGGCCGCGTCTCAGCTTCTTTCCGCCATCATCAGCTGCCTGAGGCGGACCTGACCCTGCGCCACAGCGCCACCTGCAGCCGCTCGGCAGCCAGCGCACCGGCCCTGCCCAGCCGGGAGCTCAACAGCACCACCTGCTGCTTGCGGCCGTGATTACACTACATGGGAAAAGGCTCGGCAGCTCAAAAGTCATCTGCTATTGGTTTCTGGTTCTAGCTGTGGTTGTTATTATTGTTATTGCTTGTTTATAGATACTAGTAAAGAACTGTTATTCCTTTTCCCACATCTTTGCCTGAAAGCCCTTGATTTTTAAAATTAAATAATTCGGTGGGAGGGAAAAATCACATTCTCTATCCTAAGGGAGGTTTCAAACTCTCTTAGCATACACCTGTCTTTCAAACTGAGACAATGTAAAGCTGCAGGTGGATTGTGGAACTAGAATTGCAAAAGGCTCTTAGAACTGCTGTCAGTAAAGACTTAGGCACTTTGATCTGGTGTGGATTCATGCATTAAGTTTTCCTGGCAAATTCTCTGAACTTGCGTAATGGTACTTAAGCATAAACAGAACCGTGCTTAAATCTGCTCAGCTAAGATACTTCTAGGGATCTAACACATGAAGATTCTCAAATGAATCTTTTTCTATCTTACTTGAGTTCCTTAAAGCCAATATACTTATAAATACATCATGTTTTTCAAAAAAATAATTTTGCATTCAGACAAAAGGAAGCAATTGCCATTAGATCATGTCAGTATACGAATAGATGAAAATGTGTTAAATTCATAATCTTGTTTATGTGCAGGAATTGGAGCACACTTTATGCATAAATATGTATAAATTAAGTCATGCATTCGTTATTATGCATGCATGGATGAAAATCTTAACTCTAATTAAAGAATGATCATTTAATTAAAGAATCATCTAATTATAGAATGATTTTTTTAATAAAAGTATCATAAAGCAGGTAGAATATTGTACTATCCTTTAGCTGCACTTCTCAAGGCCTATGCTAATACTTGGTCTGTATTTCTCTATAGAATATTATGTTAGTTGTAAAGATCTCATTGTACCTGGAAAATCTGCTTGTTATTGCTGTGCAAAGGTCTAGTTGTATCACACAAAGAAAAGCAGAATTAAAACAAATTAGATACAGACAACCAGTCAATTTGAGAAATTATTATTACAGCTAATCCAAGTAAAACAAAGCTACAGGCAGCACAACCTGTTGCTAGCAATAGCAACACCACATCACAGGGCTGCATGGCTGCTCAAACATTTCAAGGTTTGTCATAGCAGCTAACACTGGCAGCTTCAGTGGAAGGTGTTAAAAAATTGAGCAAGGAAAATGTGAGATAATTATATTGCCTTTCCTGCAAAGGAAACATTCATGTTACTTCTAGGACATGGCAACGTTTGATTTTAATATTAGGACCTGTCACATTTTACCTGTACCTCCATTCCTCAAGTCTTATGGGACTGTAACTCTTGATAGCACCTAACATTTAAGTGTAATTATGGTTTGATCACTCTTATTCAGTAAATTGACTGTGATCTGCTCTTGTATTAATTAGTTGCATGTGTACTCCTTATGTGCTCCAATATTCTGTTTTGAAAGTGCACCAAAATAAGCAAAGCAAAACACATGCTACAGAGCTGGATACAAAATGCTCTATGCTTATATGCCGTATAACCAGATCTACCAGGTTTCTGACTTTATAGAAATAATTGACATAATAGGAAATAATTGTGATGCCCTTTTATTTTTATGCCTACTTAAAGTCTACAAGGATGCTTACATCCAAGGAAGTAAACTTACTTCCTTGCTAAAATATATATATAAAAAGAAAGTCAAGCCTGATCACTGAAATTGGTAAAGAAACCAATTCATATATTAATGTATCCAATTCCTGAAGCAAAAACATGTTTTATAAAATATTTTCTGTAGTTAAGTTATAGATTTTTTAAAAATATATATTTTAGTTATTTTTACCATAAAACTTAGGCAGTTCTTTGTTATTGGTTTCTCTATTGAGATTTTTCTGACATTTCTATGTTGGTTTTAGTAGTGAATCTAAAATATATGCATAAGTTTGTGATAAGATAGTTAACTGAGAATATTTCCATTTTTTATTCTACAAGAAGAAATATGGTGTGCAAATAAAGATACTGATACAATGTGATAAAAATAGAAAGATACAATATATCATAGCCATTTGTGCAGGTAATAAATACACAATGTAGTTTTATTTCCTGGTAGATGGGTAGAAAACACTAAATAGAGTTTATGAACACAGCTGATTAGCAATATTCAGACTTTACAATACTGACAACTTTAATTAAGATGTTTATGTACAATTATATGAGTAATAAAAATATACTTTATTTACGAGTTTTCTTTATTGCCTTCTCTTCTTGCAATTTGCTTGGGATAAGAAATGAAGCTAGCTCTTAGAGAAAATCATAAGTTTTTATTTTGTTAAGATGTATCAGCAAGTGGAGCTCATTTATGGCTTAATGCAGTAATTGTAAAGACTCGGTAAATTTTGTGTCATGCATGCAAAGCCTAAAGCATAGGTTTTCCTAATTAAGACACTAAATATCTGTCTTAGTGTATGTAAATCATGTCCAAAAGATAATCCATCTTTTCTTTTCTCTGCTTTCATTTGAATCAATACTCAAGCAGAAACAGAAGAAAGATACATTTGATTTGGTGAGCACCTCCTGACAAGGTTTTTCCTTCAGCAAAACATTTCTACACCAGGTTTTAATTTATTACACAAATAGAAGTTCCATAACATTGTGATTTGGGACAGGTTATTATTCTATTTCTAATTCATCTGTATATGTAATTTGAAGTGTTAAATTAGTATTTTAGTCCATAGCAACTTCATTTTTTTTATCGTGCCCATGAACTAGTGAGTAATTTATATATAAAACTACAATAGCTATTTCACTGAAATTAACTCAGCTCTGCTCTCAAAAGGAAGTTTGAAACAGAATGCTGTGAACACACAACAACTGCTCAAAATAATTGCAGTAAAATGAAAACCATTTTGCCACAGTATGAAAAAGTGATGGACAGTTGCTTCGTGAGTGTTCTTTTCATCAAGCTATTGAATTTGGCTTTGAGTCATGCTGATTATTTCAGCAAGTTAAAGCAGTTAAGTGAGAAGCAAATCTCTTAAACATATGGCAGTTCTGATTATCATATGAAAGCCAGGCATGCCAAAGATTTGGAGAACACATTGCTCTAAATAGAGTTGAAAATGAAAATTAAATACCAGTTTCAAAAACCCTACTGGAAGGAGATACTCTTTTCCTAAGGGCATACTCCAAAATTTAGGAATCGTGTAAACATTTTTGATTTCACATTTATTAAAAACAGTGGTTGAATCTCTGTCTTTATAATAGATAACTCATTTGGTAAGGTCTGACAGCCACATCTGCTGAAATGAGGGAGAGGAGGAGAGGAGAGGGGAAGGCAAAGGAAAGGAAGGCAAGGGCAAGACCATTGCTCAAATTCTCTGTTCTTAAAATCAAACCACCTTTTACTATTACTTTCTATGAAAGGACTTGTTCACATTGACCAGAGAACAGCCTGTGTATTTATTTCTACATATTTATTTTGCAAATTCCCATTGGCCAGGATTTGTTTAATTTGTGGTTATCAAGGAATTATCTATGAATGTTCTTAAACTCTGAAGCTTAGCAATAACATATAGCTATATTTATTAGAATTTGAAAAGTGGGATAATATGAGATCTCAATTGCTGCAAAGTACCAGAATGGCACAGAAGTCTTCCAGAACAAGCATACCAGAAAAGATACTTAAACATACAAGCTTTGGAGGCCTTGCCTGGAAGATGAAGATGGAAACGAGTCCAACAGAATTTCTGCTGATGAAGGTACATGTACAGGGAATCTGGCTGGACCTAGAATGTGAACAATGAAAGAGTATTTTGAGTTAGTATTATAGGTAACTATTAAAAAAATAGAATTTCAAACTTTAAAAGAGGTAATATGTGTAAATGTTTACTCTCATATATTTGAATTTTGCTAACAAGCAGAATAGATACTGATCAGGAGTAGGTGGCAGGACTGATCAATAGAGGAAGTGAATTTTTATTTGTTTATGTAATTACATAATACCATTGATATTGCAAATGCTGGAGATCTTAGTGAAGAAAATTTACACAGGAATTAAATCTGCTGTAGTAGGTAAATCTACAATTCAATCTTTGATCATAATTTATACTAGCTGCATCAGTTAAAAAATTCTCTAGATTTCATTTTTGCTCTTGGGTGTTCTATTTAATTCAGAATTGTCTTGCATGACAGGAGCTGAGGAGTTTTTACAAAGTTTATTTCATATTGCTGAAGGCTCAAAAAGAGACAGATAGATTAGGTGCTATATAATTAATAATTTTTAGGGCTCATAACCTATCTGTTATTGTTGGTTTGACATGCATTCCACAGAAAGTGTATTTTTTAATGGTAAAAAAAAGAAAAAAAAACCACTGTCATGAAGACAGCATAATTAAAAATATTTTGGGACAGAATGTAACAAAAAAATACATCTTACAAGAAATACAGCAGGAGAATAACAGGTAAGCAGAATGTAATTATCCATTTTGGAAGATGGCCAGCACACCAAATTTGGTGCATGTGTCATCCAAAGGACAATAACCTGTACTATTAATTTATTTATAAGACAGGCCTGAGCTGTTTTTGCATTTTTTGAGTCTTATGAACATTTGTTTTCGTGCTCCTTTTCTTCCAAAAGAACATAAGAACATAACATAGCTTTCTGCAGAAATGTTTCACAATATGAAATCATGATTGTTTACGGCTAGGCCTTTCATTATTTTCAGCCTACTGAAAAGGTTTATTTTGACATTTTTTTACTTTTTACTATATCAGAGGAATATTTGCATGAAAAGGAAAGTGCTGTAATCACAAAGTATTGAAATGTTTCTTTTTTTAGATCATTATAAATACTGTTAAAAGTGTTCAGCTTTTGACATATTCCTGTGATTATTTTTCTTCAAAAAACTGTTGCTTTGGAAAATTTCTGATTAATTCTTTTTCGTATTTACACTATTTTAACTTGCTCAACAACACCAGTTAACACAATTTCAAGTGACTGCAGATATCCTCCAGGATTGCCTCTGACGCTAAATTACTGGATCATATTTTTTTAAAGGCAAGAATATTTTCTAACACTAATTCACCATTATTTTTAAAGACTCCTATTCAAATTCAAAACTACCTAAATTACGTAGTTCCATACGTAAAGGTTGTTGCATGCTACCTGTTATCTTTTAGTAAAAAAAAGGGAGACACTGGTGCTGTTCACCTCTACGTAAGTGTCTTCTCTATAACTCTGGAAATTCATTGATGAGCCTACTTGCTGGGTTTTTTTCCCGTCAAATTCTCATGAAACTGTTCAAATCCATTACACCACTGGGCTGGTGTGAATCAATATAAGATTTATTTGTCTTTCTCTTACTTTTTCAGAGATAAATTCTATATAAACATGAGACTGGCAACCAAGGCATCTCATTTAGCTACAGAACCTATTCATAAAGGAAAAATAAAGTTATAGTCTCTTGAGTTGACTTGAGCGCCAGAACTTTCAAAGTGATTTCAAAAACAGCTGAAACAACTGGTAGTACTGAGATAGGCTGATAATTATTTTGATCAATCATATAACCACTTCTGAAAATAGATTAGCTTCAATGTGCAACTAAACAGCAGGACATGAGGGGAAAGCAGACTGAAAAAACATTGGGTTTGTAAAGCTGCTCCAGAATTGGATAAGTCTGGGTTTTGGAAATAAAGAAATCTAATGGCAAAAGCTGTGATGGGCTTGGATCCTTTCTTATAGCTGAGTATGTTGTCAGTAATTGCTTCTGCTGATGAGCTTTATGCTCCATTTCCTTCTGCTAGCCAGCCATCCAGCCTTCCTTTGAAGAAGAAAAAAACAAACAGACAAACAAAATGTCAGCTGGATCTACGTCTTCACAGTTGTTATTTTATACAGACAACCTGCTTGAAAACACTGGATCTGATGGACTGTAATGTGGTTCAATTGCCCTGAAGCATGCAGGGACAACAATGAGTGTGCTGTCTTTATTTGCTGTCCTTACTAGGCTTCCTTTGCTTGTAATTCACGTGTAGTTTTCTGATTCTGGAAAGATCAAACATAGAAATGGCAATCAATTTTATTTGTCTTTTTGTTCACTACGCAAACCTTCTACTTGCACATGCCTTAAGATCTTGTTTGCAACTTCCGCAGTCATAAATTGAATTCTTATAAAGTGTTTCCTGCTGAAATGTCGTGCTGCCTATAATTCAACACCAAATAAATATTGCTCTCCTCACTAATTTGAAATAAAGTGAGTTTTAAATCTTTAACTGCAGGAGATTTATTAAGATAGCAGTTTTCCTCACCTTCCCTTCAGTATATCACGATAGGTCAAATCTGCAGAAACCATATTTTTCACAATTATTGCAATTGCTGTAAATTCCATTTCTTTAATTCCTGTCATATAATACAGCAGGGATGTGATCAGTCAAAGGTTGGAGGTCTTTTTCAGACAAAATCATTATGTGATTCTGTCATGAGAGCAAGAGCCCTAAGCTATAAAGAAATTCAGAAATTATCCATGCAAATGTTTTAAGCTTGAAGTTAACTATCTTGCTTAATGGATAATATCATTGAGTTTTGACTTTGTAAAAACCTGACGGATTCTGATGCACAACTTTGCTTACTGAGTTTTGAACTACCATTGCATCAGTATGATCAGTTTCTTTTAAATTAGTGACCATTTTTTGGGGCATATATAAGAAGGATGTGTGATTTTTCTGTGTACATGAAGACTTTCTGCAAAGAAAATGAACAGGTTTTTTACTTCACTTATTTTTATTGACTTCCTGTCAACTCCACCTTTCTTTTATGTACATACAACTTCTGTAGCATGTTCTAGAGCAGTAAAACATTGGTCCATAATAGAAGTCATGCATTAATGAAATTATAACTTTTGTTCTAGAAAACATCAATATTCATTATTAAGCAGATTTATCACTTCAGCCTTATCACTATCACAAACACACTTTTTTCCTGTTGAAGTACCAATAAAATGCTCATGTCCACCCATTCGTTCAGGCTACCTATAGGCAGCTTGGTCCCCAGGCAACCAAAACATTTTAAGGTAAAACTGTATTACAAAAGAGAAAGTCAGGAAAAAAGTTCAGAGAACTTCACTGGGGCCTTTCTTTACAGATGAAAGAATATTATGCAGATTTTTTGAGACTTTGAAACATCATCATCATCCAGTTTTAAAGGCCTTTTAAAAAGAAAAATGAGGTTTTCTCTAAAAGAAAGGACACTTTTAAATCCTAATTTTAAATTAATTTTTAAATTATAAAAACGTTAAAAATTCAAAGGATTAAATATCTCTAATACATCCATTCATTCCTTCTTGTTGACATTATCTTGACTAAAGCTACCTTTGACTGGGCAAATGCAACAACAGTGCCAGGCAACTTTCATCTGTAGAAGGATCTTCCTTCAATATTATATTGATGGAAGAAGGATGAGGAGTGTAAATGACTACATGGGAGTTTGCTTTAGCTAGGATGGAGCCATTCTATTACTCTCCAAATTTAGCGCTCAAAAAGAAAGAAATCAATTGAGAGACCAAATTATGAAGTTCACTAAAGTAAGCATAGTTCTGTTGTATATGTCACTTATTTTGTGTACAAATAATTAAAAATAATTTAAATACTCCCAGACTATTTAAAATTACCTCATAAATGCATTGGCAAGGTTGCCCACTACACACTCATTTGTGTATAATATTTCCTTAAGTTATTATCTGACATTTTATGTTATAGGTTATAGATATTTAAAAGTGTTAATTTTGCACGATGTTTTGACCAAAAAAAAAAGTCAGCTCTAGGGCAACTAAGAGTTGAATAGTTTTCAGTATAGAGGTAGATAACAAAGCCTTCATAATTCTCAGCTAGTGCATGATCATTTAGAGAAAGAGTTTATCCTCCAGGTCTCTGTTCCATGGTTCATCTTCAGAATGTGAGAAAATAATGAAAACTTGTGTTGAGTATCAGCTAAATAACACTTTTTTCCTATTCATTATGATACGTTTCTTCCTCAGCCTTCAATAGCTCTGAGGAAGGTTTCCTCAGACACATTCTATTTTAGACTTTCTTTATGTGCAATAGGATTTGAGGGACATTTGTAATATGTCGTTTCCAATACTGTTTTGTCCTTGTTTTCCTTGAAACAATGCAATGGTTTGCAATCTAAAACATGTTTAGTGTTACCTAGATCTTTTTTATATTGTCAACATTCATATTTTATGCATCCAGAGTGAAAAACTTCTGTAATTCAATATAAACTCATCATGTTCAGATAAAATGGAACCCAGGGTGCATTGTGAGACTTCAGGATCCAAGAGACCCTTATGACACTATGGAACCTCATGGAAGCAAGGGGATCATTGAAAAGTAAGTTGCAGAGGTTCATAGAAGTACGTGTCCATTAATTTGGGGATTATGCTGAGTATGTGTCTCATAAATTTAATTTAATTTTAAAAAAATTACACTTTCCTAAGTTGAAATTAAAAAGTCATTAATATTACCTAAAATTTAAACACTTGTCTTAGAGTTTTGTCCTATATTCTATTACCACCAGCTGTGGGGCATTAGCTGTTATCTCCTGCTATGACTCACCCCTGATAACAGACATTGGGCCATCAAGAACCAACCACATGACTCATGGAATTATCTCATCCTATTGTGAGGTGCTCCACCCAGGAGGGAGGAGCCAAGCATTCACACCTGGATATAACATGGCCTTGGAACTGCCTAGTCAGCCTTGTCTGCTGGGTTCTCAGAAGACAAAAGCTACCACTGGACCTTCAGCTGGAGACCAGACCTTCACAGGATCACTGCTTCAACTGAACTACTTCATTTGGACTGCTACCACCACCCTAACTGGGTGTCAGGTTGTATCTAACTTTGTCAGTGCTTTTCCTTGTATTATTGCACTTATTTTTAATTTTCCTATTAAATTATAATCCTGATTTGTGGTCTCTCACTGATTTGTTTTCAAACTAATACAAGTTTTGATCAACTAAAACGCTTGGAAACTTCACTGATATTAGGCTGATATCTCAAGGAAAATCTTTGAATCTTTGCATTTCAGAGGTAATATATTTTTGTTGAAATATTTAGGAAGAAAATGTGTTAGGCACCTTCTGTAAGAGGCCTACTTGGAGTCCAGAAGAGAGGAATAATAATAATAGGCCTACATAAAAGATTTTCACCCAAAACTACACTAATTGAAAGGTCATACTTTGTTGCTACAAATGTTTTGACTGAGAGTTATGTATTTCAAAGTTTCCTTAGGAAAACCTACTATATGTTAATAGAGAGTTTCGTGCATGTATCAGATGGTCTGCAATATGAAGACACCTGCATTCAGGTGCTCCTATAGAGACTGATATGAATAAAAATTGTTTCCTGAATCAAGACTTTAAAGTAGGGATTGGATTCTTCTCACTGACATTTCATGTCCGGGTTAGCCATCTACTTAGACCACAGGATTGTGGATATCCATTTTATTAAATGGAAGTCAATACAGGCAGTGGAGCCATAAATACATAGCCATCTGTTTTAAAAATAAGATGGATTCCTGTCTCTAATCCATTGGCTATATTGACATGATCTCTTCCAATTAAAATGTGAATTTAGATAGGTGCTTGAAGGTACCCAGTGCTCTGTAAAGACCAGAGTTTCAGTTTAGCACAATTTACTTTGGAGGGAGCTGAGGAGTATTGTGCACATGTTTGGCTGCACTGACATCCACCCCATGGATCCCTGTGCAAGCTTGTGTGTCTGGTTAACATGCAAACACTGGAATTTCAGTATCTAACCTCAAACTGATCCCTGTGCCTTTCTTTTTTTTTTTTTTCCTTCCTAACCACATGTGGGCATTTACATTGAATTCCAGTTTGAAGATGGAACACATCCTGGAACTCAGACAGACAATCCCACCGTGCATTTCATTCCTTTTAGATTATCAGCTTTCAGTAGTTAAACTACATGACCTGCCACCTCACACAATTCATTCTTTATTTACAAGTGAATGATAGATATGGCATTTGTCTGAATGAAAAATTAAAGGAAATTTTAGAATATCAAAAGTTGTCTTGAGATAAGTTTTTCTTCTTCTGCTATGTTCTAGCTAGAAGGAGAATTCAGACACAGCAAGCACAGAAAGTGGCTTTGTGCAAAGGAGAATAAGAACAAGGTCTTTGAGGCCAGCATTGGGCTGTTGCTATGATTTATTTTAGTGCTGAAACCTTTTAAACAATGAAGCTGCCAACTTTTTCTACAAGCATTTATTTAACATTATCAGAAAATTAGTCCTTGCTATTTACTCTGAATTGTAGGTGAAGAATTTTTATGTGGAAAGAGTGGGCATAAAATATATGAAAATGTTCATGATTTGTGTTACTTAACAAACTCTGCTCTCAAGTAACTCATTCAGCCTTTCCCAAAGTAGTATTTCTTCCAGATCCCTGTTGATAAAAACTACTCTTTTGTAATTTTAGAAAATGTTGTGTTACAAACTGATCTTTTTCACATTTGCTCAGAAGTTTAAACTTTGCAATAATACTATTATGAATCAGAGTACTTGATTTTCTGTGGCTAAAAATACGGAAATCAATATCAAACCCAAAATCCTATCAATGCCATTAGGTTTATTTTTCACTACCTAAATGATTAAAACTAATTACTTATATCATTATTTTTCCTTTAACTGCTCTTTAAAGGACAACCTTGGCTGAAAAACATCTGGGTTTTTTTTTATGGACTTTTTTTTCAATTTCAGGTGACATAAATAAGAAGCTTTCATATGCATTTCTGATTCATATTTATTTCAAAATTTGGCTGGTTTAGGAAGTTTTAGATTAGAAGTATTCATAAATGGAAAGATTTTGCTAATGTTTGGCAGCTTGATGATCATTATAGGAGGGAGAACTCTGAGCTTTAGAGGTTTTTTATCTTTCAATGGATTTTTTGTTGCTTTTTTAGATCTGTCTCATGGGGGGAAAATAGGAAAAAAAGTGAAAAGTACTGAACCCAGGCCTGATTTCCATCTAATTTAGAAAAATTGTTGACAAAAAAAAAAATGTCTTCAACAATGTGAAGGAAAACTGTTCTAGTCTACCTGAAGGTACATCAGAGCATAGAGATTTCCTTCTTTGATGTTTGATTGCTACCGTATGAGGTAAACTCCTTTTGAAATATGAATGCTGCTGACTTTTAGAGGGTTATGACTGAGGGTAAATATGAAAGTAAACTCATTCCATTTTATAATATATAAGTGCAACAGTCTTAAAAACAGAAGAATAACAACCAGGACAATTTGTACTTGAGGTGAAGGTCTGCACTTGGATGTGATAGTGTCAATTAGCTGTTAAAATGCAATGTTCATCTTTATGAGTCGCCACATTTCATACCTCTATATGCTGGACAGCTAAGCAGAGCTTGAAAGTCACACTTCACTTTTTGCTTTTGTTTTTGAATGACAGAACTACTTGGCCAGGTGTGTCAGCTGATTTCTAGCAGAGTGATTTGGGGCTGTTGTTTTATTCCCTAAGCAGCCACTCAGCCATTTTAATCTCTCTGCATCTCCCTCTTATTACTGTCAAGTGTGTGTGTTTTGCTTCATTTCCATTCTTTTGAGGGATTTCTGTACATCTCTGCTATCCCTTTACTTTGGATAAGCCACAGTAGTCACCACTGGCCATAGATACATTCCATCTTCATTTTCTGTCTAGAAAGGCACTTATGCAGTACTTTGGGTTTTTCATGGTCTCAAGGATGCCTAAATGCTGAACATGACACTGGATTCCATACTCTTCAAGTACCTAGTGTTATACTTCACAGCTTAAAAAACATGGCCATTTCCTCTCTGAAGGGTATATATTTTCATCTTCTGACTTAGGGAAGTCTTTCTGTGCATCATTTAGCAGCACAGACAGTGTGACACACGAACAGAATACTCTAATAATATTTAATATATTATCCTATTGCCTGAGCAACCAGCACCACATGAGAAAGGGATTAAACCCCCAAAAGAAACCTAAGTATGCCTTTTGATATTGTTAGAAAAATTCCTTCTAGATCTGAGATGGTGATACACCTTGGTTTTAGAAACTTTAAACCTGATGAACCCTAATATTTTTGTTATAGTAATGGTCATTGTCACATGCATGAACTCTGAGCTACCTCAATTTCTCTTGTAAAGAAAACTGTAATTGGTGCCTCAAATTGGATTCTGAAGTGGTGGAGACTGGGATTAGGCACTGCTTAGATTAATCCTTGAAACAGTATGACAAACAGAAATGAGCCACAAGGAAAGTACAGTTCTTGAGTCTTCTTTCTTCAGAAAAAGTAAACTGCCCTGGCTGAGAATATGTTGGTGGTTCCACTGGCTGTTCCTGATACTGTACTGGCCTATCATCAGCAGTATTCAAGACTGGATGTTTTATAGCCTCCAGAGGCTGGTGCTTAATAATTGTCACATTTGAAAGTTTTAGCTAAACACTTCATGTGAAATAATAATAATAACAGTAGTGACGGCTACAACTAAAGATTTCTGTCCCATGCTTTAGTGAGATAGAAAAGATGTTTGTTCTTTGCAGAAGGCTTATACTTGTCAGAAGGGCACTACAAAATAGCTCTCTTGGTTGCCTTTCATACAAACCAAACTATTAACCTTTTCCCATACGTTGTGTTTTCTTGATTTCTGACCAGTGTCATTCTCTTTAACAGATATCTCCAAATTTCTGACAACATTCTCGCAGGCATGCTTATTCCGACATTTCTTCAGCTGATTATGCCTGTGAGTAGGAAAAAGCTTCCACATTTCTACTGAATGGTCCTCTTTTTTTAGTGTTTCTTAAACAATTTTTCAGGATCATTTCCATCTGAGTCCTGTCTCCAGTGTGCTTGAATGCATACATGTTGGTCTTCACTGAGCATTAGTTCTTTTACAAACTGCACATTACTCCCTTTTCAGATTTGGTCAATGCTGTTGGGATTTTTTAAATAAAATATTATCTCTCCTGTACAATCTGAGTACTGCATGGGAACAATTTTAATTTTATGGAATATCTTTTCCTCCAAAAGAAGATATGGAATGAATTTAGATTTAGTTCCAGAAAGTTCAAAACATTCAGTTTTCTTAATTCATCCAATATGGTGGGGGATTTTATGCCAGTTTGTTTTGGGTTTTGTTTTTTACTCATTTATAAGTATAAACACAGTTTTAGTTAAATCACTTATTTTGAAGTAGGATTATCAATCAAATATAAAAATATGAATTAAAGTATCTGACATAGTCAAATGTATGTTTGCCTTCTAAAGAGTGATTCTCTTCTCCTCTGTGTGTGTTCAAAAAATATATTGTAGATGCATTTCATTAGTCTTTCAATCTTTTATTGTTCTGTGCAAACAAATTGCTCAGCCTGATTCATTTGGGAGGTACTCAACTCTCAAAGTAAATAGTTTTAGGTACTCAGGCAAACCAGTGTTACAATTTCAGATTTCAGGACTATGGACTACACAGTCACAATCAACGGCCTGCCAAAATAATATAAAGGTGCATTTTTGCCTTAAATGCCTCTTCACTATACTGTTCAATAAAAGCAATTTGTGCTGTCCATGGTGACCTTTATATGGTATTGCATGGTCTGCAGAGGAAGTGTGTCTGATCAATAGTTACTTCTCAGGGATGAGAGCACCTGAACTCTTGGATACATCTCCTGCTGGAATGCAATTACGACAGTAGATGATGTAGGACTAAGCTCTGTTATTGCACATTAATTGATGACTTGTTTAGAAAACTGTCCTTATTGCTCTGAATACCTTTCTAATCTGAAAAATCTCTAAATAAACTTTATGTGTAATTATACGATAAGCTTTATTGCTAGGAAGACAGAGAGGGGTGAGGATAGGAAAAAAAGAACTATGAAATAAATACCTAAAAAAGAATTATCAAATAAATACTTGACCCTTTCAGGGATAACAAATGTTTCTGCTATCATGGCTAAACAATAAAGATTTGACCTTGTAAACTCCAAATATCCTATTTTATTAGAAGGATGTGGTTTTTTAATATTTTATTATTCCCTTGGGCAAACTTTCAATGATAATAGAAAATAATACATTGGACCAAAAGAAAAGTAAAACATGTTCATATTGGTTTTAGCCTTTTTACTTTCTTCTTCATTTAAAATTTGAAGGAAGAACGTATTTCAAACTGCACTTACCTGTAGCACCAAACTGGTTATCAGTGCATTCACTGTCCATTGAACATTTTCCACTCATGGATTTAGTTGGCTAAGCTGATCAGAATCAACCATTAAAAATATACCTGCAGATTTTATGTACAGAATTTTTCAAGCATTTAAGCGATTTTGACCAACTTTCTACAAACATTTAAGATAAACATCATATTTCAGAAGTCCTCACTGAAGCAAAGCAGAATGTATGATGCTGTTTGATGACATGGTAAGAAGAAAATTATTCTGATATGGCAGGAACTGCAGGCTCTGAGTCAAAATCACTCAGCCTTCATCTTCCAGGTTTCTCATAAATTTTTATCTTACTTCATCTTTTCAGCTTGATGTCAAACACCAGATCAATTTTTGTATTTTCTTTTTCTTTTCAAATATGATTCAGATGAGAGCCAAAGTCTGAAAGTAAGTAGGAAGTTTAAGCTAAAATTTACCATAAAACACCATAAAGTATTAGCCTGTGTTTTAAATCTAGAAAGGAAATGGAGGTTGGGTCTCCCTGTGTCTGAAGTTGCATATATATCTTCATTGATTACTGTATACCTAAAAAATTGAGGTGGAATCTGGGCTATTCACTGTCATCAAAGTATTTGACCTTTCATTTCTCCACTTTCCACTTTTAGAAAAAAATGATTCTACTTCCTATTTTGTGTACTAATTTGAAATCTACTGGAGTAAATTATCATCCCAAACCCTACCGAGTATCTTACATCATACTGACAAAACACACAGTAAAAGCAGAAAATTGTCTGAGGTGGTTTCTTGTTTATATTTAAGCTATGTATGTGTGCTGAAGAGTTTCTAGTATTTGAGCACAGCAGAGCAGTGTAGCTCAGGGAAGCCAGCTGCTTCACTTGGTTATATTATTGCTGCTGTTACAGAAAAGATGCTGCCAAATACATACACATTATCTAAAATTTGTCTTTCCTTTTATATGTGTCCTAATCTTCGATTAAACTGTATATGTAGTACATATAGCTAGCACAAATGGTTGAAAATTTGAAATACTTCAGCTAATGAAATACATTGGTGCAATGTTATTTACATTATGTGGTTCTTAGGAACATAGATTTGTGGTGTATCTGGCAGTGTTAGGTTAATGTTAAGGACTTGCTGAACTTAGAGGACTTTTCCAACTTAAATGATTCTATGATATAAAGAGATGGTCATTTACTTGCTTTTCAATGAACTAGAGAACACAGAATTCCTGATAGAGACAGTTGCTTTGTTTTTAGTAATTGGCAAAAATATGCCTTTGCATGCTATCCCTTTAAGGAGAGGTTTACATTTTTAACTCAGACATGTGCAAGGGGCAATGCCTATGGGGAAGGATGCAATTTTATTACTGTCTTAATAGTAAGAACAGAAGCTTAAGAACAAAGTTCTCAGAAAATTTTCTTTACAGGTACAAAATTAAAGTATTCCAACACATCTTCACAATATTATGTCTTTATCAGAAATAGATCATTTAAAGGTCTGTTACTGGATGCCACAACAGAAGGAACTGACAGATCATTTTGAAGCTGTCACCTCTTGGGTGAGTTTTCTAAGCCAGATGCAGTTTGTCTTACATTCTTTTAACTGAATACACATCTAATTTAAGCATATTTCTTTTCAGTGAGAAGAGATGCCTGATAGTGTTAATAATGGAAAGCTCCAGAGTTAGGAACAGATACATCGTTGGCTTTCTTTGCACTGTTTATGTCACCGTGACTCAGCAATTTCCAAGCTGGGACCTTTTGATGTCTTTAATTTAATATTATATATAAAAACTACATATACATGAAATAATACAGATATATACTATAATCTGTTTACATCCTCATTAATTAAAAAGGGGGTGAAAATGTCTATTGAATGCTTGTCTGAACTCAAGAACTCATTCCACATGTGGTTCAGAATTAAGTATTTTGAGAAAAATGCTTATCATAAGTATTAGACTTTCCTGTTACAAACTATCATTAGTCACTCCTGGTTCTATCACAAAAGCTTTTGCTGGCCCCCACAAAAAGCTGAAGGCCACAGTTTTCTAATGACATCTTCCATTAGAAATGTAAAACAAAATAAGATAAAAAGAAAATTTTATATTACAGATGTAGAACTGAGGCAAAAACTGGCAACTAAGGACTGACACTACAATTACTTGACCTTTGCTATGATGCTCTGTCAGAAAACTACTAAGATTTCAGCTGCAACATCTAGTTGGAGCTTTAAAAACACAGATTCAAAAGACAGCCAAATATTAAGCATCCCTCACAAAAAAACTAAACAGAAAACAGAAATATTTAGCCCAGTGGATTTGGACTAAATTAGGAGGTTTGAAAATGAGGAAAAATCCAAAGACATAAAAAAGATGCACAGAACTACACACAAAATTAACAGGATTAGCTCTTATTTAGAAGGAAAGGTAGAATGTTATGGCTTAAGGAAGTGAAATTCGATTGGATTTTATTTAAATGTGTGAAATGAAATAATAACAGATACTAGTTTGGATATGGAACTGTGTGCAAACATCAGGATAGTCATTAGTATTTCTTGTTTTCCTTTCTGTAGGCTAAAAAACCCCACCTTGATGTCTTGTGGTCTGATTTAAATTTTGTAAACATTTTTGAGCAGAAAATACTTATACTAGTGTAACTGTTACTCATATATTTGATTATTCATGCTTATTACTTTCAAAGTTAACATCAGGAAACTGAAAGCTGAAACTACTATTAAAGTATACTTTTATTTCAGGTATGGAACTTCAAGATGAGCCCTTTATTATTTTCCTGGATTATAACACATTTTTTGCTTGGATGCATTGTTTGTAGTTCCATGACAGATTTTATGAGCCTCATTTACACTTCTGCATTGCAATTTTGGCTTTGCCTGATAAGAAGCCATATACTATTCTTGATCTTTTGTGCACTTTACATACAGATAATCTGTGAGTAAAACAAAGAACCAGTCGTGACAAAGACAAATTTCAACAAGCTCCACTAAAATTGGTTCTAGCTGTCATTCTTCTTGAGAGGGTGCAACGTGCCTATAATGCTTGAACAAGACGTGGTGTTTGTCACTGCAGTGGGTTTTCAAACACTGTAGAGTAATTCTCTGATCACTCTAAGTCATTTTGTATTATCAGGGCAAAATGCAATGTGGCTTTGAAAGGTATTCTAAGTAATATATTACAGTATCTGCTAATTTTTATATTGATTGTAGAAGCAAAAGAAGTTTCTTCTACTGGGACAAATACTGAAAAAATCACTTACAAATTCCACACATCTCCATTTCTTTAGGTTTTTGATTTTTTGGAGGGAGCTCTCATAATCCCAGATGAAATATCAGCAAGATGCAGATCTATACACAAAAAAAGCAGTGTCATTGAGCAACATCATGAATATTAAATAGCAGTTTCTGAAAACAGAACTCCAAAGAGTTTCTCCCAAATTTATTAGGTTTCATCAGAAAAGAATGACATTACTTAAGCTTGTCCTACAATTAAAGATGATTAAACTATACTACTTGACGGTTTTTACCCCTTTTTTTGCAATAACAAAGTCTGCATACATGGTTAACAACAAATTTATAAATATCAGCCAGAATGTGTTCCCCAGAAGAACCTGTGGCATCACTCTTATTTCCATACAGAGGCAACCTCACATATATGGACTTAAAATAAAGCCAGCATTTCTTCCTGCACTAAAAAATGGATGTGTATTCATTCTGCTGAGATTGCAGTTGCAACCAGTGGATGCAAATATTCAAATTGGATTCTACAAATGTGTTACATCATATGGATTTTGCATAGCCAATCAGTTAAACAAAGCCAACAGCCTCAATTATCCCAATTTAGTAGGAAAGTCAGAGTTACTGCAGCTTGCAAAATGTGTAGGGCACTTCACATATCAAGTACTGAAAAGACACTAACAGAGATCAGATGATGAACAGGATTTGCTCCAGAAGTTCATAAAATCCGTATAACTCTTCTTGGCAAATAACCTTCTTTTCCTATTGAAAATAATTTTAATTTTTTTCCACTTATAAACATGCAAACATATGCCTACATGTTAATGAACAGTAAAGAGACACTGACTCAAAATTCATACTATTTTAAAAAAACAGTTACTTAGGCCTAGGAAAACAGGCATAAAAATCTGAGAAATTTAACTTTAGAAATTTAACTGAATGTCTATTGTAACCAATAATGAAAAGGTATTAGAACCCATAGAAAAGTGGCAAGAAGGACAGCTAGCTCTTGTCAATGGTTCAAATGCATAACAAAATAGTTTTTTATGCTACTAGATTAGGAAAAGTCACTTAGAAAAACTGAAATATGAGCTCCACATGTAATCCACATCCTTCTGTAATCCACATCCTTCTGATTTCTATAAAGCAGCTACTTAAATAATTTTTACTTTGTTTTAAGAAATAAAATTATTTGCCACAAATGCTCTGAAATGAAGAGAGTCTTTCCAAATGGCAGTTCCAGGGCTATGATGTTACTTGAGACATGTAGGTTAATCAGTAATCTTGAGCTAGAATCAGACATCTGTAAGATCAGACTGGATGCAGAACAGCCTGGAAGCTTGCATGAAATCTTTTCATGCCCAACTATGTGGCAGGATAAAATGCGAAATAGGCATTTTGTTATTTGCTACTGGGTGTAGCTCAAAAAACTCAATGAAATTTCTTCAAGGACAAATTATTCCACAGATGTTTGTGAACTGATAGAACCTTCTGAAAACTTGAAAAGGAAGATTTTTTTTTTTTTTTTGGTAAGCAATTAGCTGTATTTGTTCCTTTCCCCTACCAAAAGCGAGCGGAAGAGCTTGAAATTTAGACGTCAATGGTTTTTTGTAAAATATGAACTTGTCTTTAATGATGAAAGAATATAAGCAGCAGAGAGTACGTCATGGAAAGGAAATGAGACAGAACAAAATATAAGCCAACAAGCACCTAGGAAACAGAACAAGTTCTTAAGTTTATTCTGTTCTAATAATAGAATGTTGCATGATAATACCAAAATGCAAACATGACTTTGCTGCAATATGGATTGATCTGATCTTCACCTACCTTTCTGTTCTTTCAACTCACAGACAACTTACTGCTTTTCTGGATAGAATTCTAATATTTTCCTGCTACAGTAAATGTTGTTCTTTGGCTGTTAAAGTAACCCACAAAGAGCTGTTTAGTTTTCAAAATACAAACCTACCAGATTCAGTTCTATATCCTCTGTGAAACGAGTTATACACTCCTAATGCATCCCTCTGTTGAGGGCTGCGCACTTCCTTTTTACAAACAAATTTATTTCAACCTCCTCAACAGATATTTTCCAAACAGTGAGTCTACCACTGTAACCAACCAAATGGTCATTCATATTCCAACCATACACAGAAGAATCTGCAACCTATACTGGAAGAAAAGAAAGGAGTTGTTTGGAGTTGGTTTTTTTCGTTGTTTTTTTGTTGGTTTTTTTTTGTTTGTTTGTTTTGTGTTTGTTTGTTTTAATTCTTATACATATAAGACAATAAATATTGCAATAAAATTACAAGAGGTTTTGGACTTTTCCCTTTTTTTTTATTTCACAGGAAGACTAAGTTGTAGTTTTCAATTTTTGTATGAGTCACTGAAATCTACCTGTAGTTGTCTTCCAGTCTAGTACTGAGCAGAAATTATACATTTCTAGAACATTGCAACAGAAATCAAGTCTTGCAACTGGTGAGCTATTTAAAAGCATTAAAACACTCTGTTTTGTTTAGATGACACATTTCCATGGCTTGTTAACCAGTAAGAGGATCACATCCTGGAAAAAAACATAGGTTGCTTGGGTACATAATATTTGTTACACATCCACAACTTTTGTGTTGCACCATTATATTTTGGTTTGTGATTGTGCTAAGAGGTAAAAGAACATGGGAGCTCGAATTTTATTGAACAGCAAAGTTTCTAAATGTGTCTCTTTTACAGAAAAAGCTGCAGCTAAATAACCTTAGTGACAACCTGCTGGGCAAACACTCTTTAGGAAGCCTGATTCTCATTTACACTAAGGCCCTTTTCTTGGCAGTTTTATGGATTAGGAACATTGAAGACATGGTAAATACAATTTTAAATCCCCTTTACATAGCCAGAGCAAATCAAGGGGGCTAAAGATAAATGGAAATTGAGGTCCAAGCATTCTGTGACTCTACTCATTTTTCACAGCATCAATGATAGAGCAAGCAATTGGTTTCCAAATAAAATATATCAAATGCTTGTGGTTTCTAAAGCTTACTGCATCAATGAAAATCTAGAAAGGAAAGTGAAAGAAAAGTTTATAGTAAAGCTACAGCTACTTTTTTTTAGACCAGCTGACCAACCTATAAAACAAGTGGAGGCTTTTTGACACAGGAGCTTCATTGCACCCTTCTCTGATCCAACGATTAAGCTTCATAGCTCATTAAATAGCCATTTAGCACTGAATAGAAGACACCACCCTTTACGTTGTAAAACCATGTAAAAAAATAAGTTCAGAAGGGCAAAAATAGGGAGTAGTGCAACACAACATTTTCCCAGCCTCTATTTCTTTCCATCATGCTTTATTGGTCTAGTATCCTCTTACACATTATACCTGCTCTTTCACATTTTCTGTGATCTACATTGTAATGTGCTCTACATCATCTGTGACCAAATAGTTATGTTATCCCTCATTTAAATCCTTAATTTTCCTATTACTTTTTTTTTTTTTTTTAAAGAGGGATGGTGAAGGGGGGGGTTAGGGTATTAATCACCAGTGAGGAATGTTAAACAGGTTTTTTTTAACTGCTTTTTTTTAAGCATCAGCAACTGATTGGACGTCAATCAAAACGTTCTCATTATTCAAAAGCTATTGAATTATGAACAAGAACATTTACTGTTTATTTTTCTTTGGGATAAAGTAAGATATTTTGCATTCAAGATTGAGAAAAAAGCATTCACATTTTTAACACCAGAGAATTATAGAAGTATATGCTTCTAGAATTTAAGGAAAATTTTCCCAATAAATCTGAGAAAATTAGAACAGTTTGAGAGAATTAATGATCTTTGAGGCAGTCATGCCAATAAACAGAACAGAACAAAACAGAAAAGACTATAAGAGTAGAAAACAGAATGAGCTAGGAGATAAGATTGCATTAGTTTGTGGAAGAAATTTTTTAATTTGCTACATTTCAAAAGGAAGGTCACAGGATAAGTGAGCAGTGAAATCCAATGCCAGATGTTGAAATAAATACATGAAAAGCACTAAGGCCTTTACAGTGCAGTCATTTATTCATACCACAACAGTTTTATTTAGGCCAATTTTCATGCAACTGTGTTCTTGTTTTGTACAATGTTTTATGAAAGGCAAATCTACAGCGGGAGCAAGTGGCAAACCAAGACACAGTTGCATCTATCCAAAGATATACAGTGAGTAAGGACAAACATTAAAAAAAAAATTGCTATTTCCAGTGGTAGTAGCCCAAACTCTCTGTCTTGGAATAGCTCTGTATTGGCTTTCTTGGTCATTAATTTACCATGCAAGTGATTTGGATCTCGCTGTTAACTGTTCCAACCTCACAAGACTTTTTAAATGAACGTGATGGGTCAAAATGTCTTATGAGTAGTACATAATTTCCAGTAACATTCTTGAAATATTTTCTGACCTCTTTACCTTCTGAAATTATTTTCTCCTATTTATTGTCCAATCACTTAAAGTGAGTTTTATGCAAACATCATAGGTTTAGTTTAATAAGTGTCACCTCACAGAGGAGAATAATGACAATTATTAGTAATCTTAAATCCTGATATGGTTTTTATTTCATTTTTGCAGGGAATATTTTGTGTCCCTAGAATTTGAACCTAACAGCTGTGTACATCCCAGGAGTTTATCAATTCATGGTTAACTCAGTTAAAATTCAAAAGTTTGGGAACTTTTCTGAACTGACTTCATCATTTGTTTGCCCTGCAGACGTCAGCTAATAAAACTTGAAACAGCCCCAGGCTGAAGCTGGTGTGCAAATTGGAGCAGCTCCAGGCATGATGACTCTGAGAACCTGCTCTTTTATCATGGTTTCCTCTTGGTCCCAGGACACAGCCACTTATGGACAGTCTGTGAGAGAAATTGGAAGCTGCTAATAGCGGCTCACATACATTCGATGTTTTTTAACTTGCTCAGACACTTTCTGTTTCAGTATATATTTGGTTATTTTAAATGGAAACTCTATGATTAATGACCTAAGGAGGGAAGGAATAGCCCAGAAGAAACAGTTGCTCAGTTAATGAAGATAGGCCAAAGAAGAGCTTGTTATATCTCTAAAATAATTGAACACGACCTCAGGAAGACAGATATTTTCATTAACATATGACTCCAAAAGTTCAGACTCCTCACATTACTGTGATAGACCTTCTCATAGGTTTTCACATTTTATTTCTTTGCTTTCTCATACCAATTTCAAATAAATGGGTGTTTTGCTTAAGAAATACCTCATATTTTGCAATCTCAAATTCTCTAAAAGACAGAAGATGCCTGTGCTCAGTCAGTAATTATGTGCCATTGTGGTAACCAGTGGTCAGAAAAACTGTTGAATTCTACTCTGCATTACACACAGACAAAAGACAAAGGAACACAAAAACAGTGTTAGGGAAGAAGTTGGAAGACAGGAATTAGGGGAAGTGCAGCAAGTCATATGAATGTAGCAAATACAGAGACTTATTCTTTGCCTTCCTGTGTAAAGCCGTTCCTATGATCAGTGATTTTTCTATCCAAGAGGATTGTAAGATACTGAAGTGGTAATATTGAAGGAAACCATCCATGAAAATATCCAAGCAATGACTTCTTCAGGGCAGGGTTATTAAGTACTTCCTGTTTATCCTCTCTAATCAATCATTGCTAAGTTTTCAGTGTTGGAATTATCTGGGGTGATTCTGGAAATGCAGGATAGAGTTGCTAACATCAGATATCAACTAAAAAAGAAGAATTCTGACAGCCAGTTTTGAAAGAAGCTCTATTCTTTGCCCAAGTTTTTGTGAGCTCATTTTTTAAACGGAAGGCAAGGTAATTCTGGATCCTGTTGGATATTGCAAGGGCCAAGAAAAACCCTCAAAAAGAGTCTTACAAAATAAGTTTTAAACTCTTGAACACAGGATCAAAGTAAATCTTAGATTAGAAAAGACTTTTGGAAGTCACCTGCTTCAAATTTCTCAGAGCTATTCCAGCCTCAAAGTTAGAACAGACACTAGAAAGCCTTGCACAGCTTAACGTTGAAAGTTTTCAGGGATTCTTGTCCTCCAGATGTCCTAGGAAAGCTGTTCCAATGCTTTATAACTGACAAGGGGAAGAATTTTTTCCTTATTCCCAATTGTTCTTGTTGTGCTGCCACTTGTGGCCACTGCCCTTCATCCTCTTACTGTGCACCAAAACCAAGTCTGGTTCCATATGTTCTAAAAGTTCTGTTTTAAATAGCTAAATGCTGCTATTAATTTTATAGAAATATAATTATTGCCTACACTATTGATCCTTTTCTCTTCCAAGCCAAAAGAATTCAGTCAATTTTTTTGATTCTTAGATTATGTGTTTCAGCTCCCTAACCATCTTGGTGACCTGTCACTAAAAATCTCTCCAATTTTTTGATATTTTTCTTGTACAGTGGCCCCAAAAGAGGATAAACTATTCAGGAGCAAGAAAGAAGTGGGAAATAGAGAAGAGTAAACACAATCTGGACTTGTGGGCTACTTTCTAGCTAATTATATTGTGTTTCCATGGCAAGGTTTTGGTAGAAAGGGAGGGCTATACAGGTGGCTTCTGTGAGAAGCTGATAGGAACTTCCCCCACGTGTGACAGAGCCAGTGCCAGCCAGCTCCAAGATGGACCCGCCACTTGCCAAGGCTGAGCCTGCAAGTGACAGTGATAGTGCCTCTGGAAAAACACAGTTAAGATGGGAAAAGTTATTGTGCAGAAGGGATTGCAGTCAGAAAATACAGGAGTGAGAATATGTGAGAGAAACAACTCTACAGACACCAAGGACATAGAAGAACGAAGGGGAGGAGGAGGTATTCAAGGCACCAGAGCAGAAATTCCCCTGCAGACCATGGTGAAGACCATGGTGAGGCAGATGTCCCTTCACAGCCCATGGGAATCCACAGGTGAGCTCAGATCCACCTGCAGCCCATGGAGGAGCCCCGTGGAGGAAAGGTGGATGCCTGAAGGAGGCTGTGGTCCTATGAGAATCCTGTGTTGGAGCTGACTCCTGGCAGGACCTGTGGCCCCGTGAAGGGAGGACCCCATGTTGGAGCAGGTTTGATGGCAGGACTTGTGACCCTGTGGAGGTTGTGACCTGGTTGTGACCTTGTCCCTGAAGGGCTGCACCCTGTTGAAGGGATCCAAGCTGGAGCAGTTAACCTCTGGGAAGGATTCACATTCGAGAAGCTCATAGAGGGCTCTCTACTCTGGAAGGTACTCCTCTCTGGAGCAGAGGAAGAGCATGAGGAGACCCACCCCCCGAGGGGGGAGTGACAGAGAATACTTGTGATGAATTGACCACAACCCCTATTCCCTGTTCCCCTGAACTGCTGGAGGGGAGAAGGTGGAGAACTCAGGATCAAAGTGAAACCTGGCAAGAAGGGAATTTCTTAATATATGATTCTGATTGAATTGGTAGAAAATTAAATAATTTCACTAAGTCAAGGGATTTTTGCCTGTGATGGTAATTGGTGAGTGATCTCTCCCCATCCTTATCAAGACTCACAAGCCTTCTGTTATATTTTCTACCCTCCGTCCAGCTGAGTCAGGAATCCACCACACTAATGCAGCCCTGGGGGTGTGGATAGTCTTGATCACTGCAAGAGTGCATGAGACAGACACATCCATCTTACCCACCAGGGCTCCCAGGAACCTGCCTGCAAGATTGCTCCTTGCCTGCACAGATGCATGTATTTGTTCCCTCTGCACTTCTCATTGCTCAGCTTCATGGAGATCCACTTGTTCTGCTCTTCTACTGCCCAACCCAGTTCACATCACACAGTTCATCCAAAAATGAGTGAAACAGCATGCTAATCAGTTCCTATATGTAACTAAAGGAGTTGGTGTACATTAGAATATTAATATTACAGATTTATCCATAAAAAATTAAATCTGCATTTTGAAGCCAGATGTGCTGACTATAAGAGTCAGCAGTTTTTCTTTTAACATTCAAATGTTAAATATATGACTAAGAATACCATTTTTGGGGTTTTTTTAAGTCCTCTACTCATCCAGAGGTCTGTGAAAACAAAGTACTACCTGGTTTAATAGATTTCAATCTCCTGCATTGTCTGTTGGAATGATATTTTGGAGTCTGCTAAAAGGGATTTGTGATTGCACAGACGGAAGGCAGAAAAGAAGAGCATGAAAAGTCTCCCTTCAGTTCTGATTTCCAGCTTATACAATGAGAGATGTTACTTGTAATTTCCTTGGTTGTCATGGTGTGTTGATATGGTGCATCCCATCCCTGACATGTAAATTGTGCAGACTGGTATGCATTTTCACTTAAGCAGTAAAAGCAAACAAATAAGGAACACAAATGAGACAGAAACAAAGTGGCAAAGAAAACTGCTGTGCAGTTTGGACAAATGCCTCATTCTGCTAGAAACTGTCTTCACTGGCAACTAAATCTCTTTGTTCTCAAAGATATCCTGCTGTTTAGACTATGAAACTAGAAGATACTCTGTTCCTCTTTTCTTTGTTTTTTTTCTCCTATTTTATCCAAATAAAACTCAATAAATCCTTTACAAAGATTAGCATAATTTTGGCTGTCAACAGTATATAGGACAAGAAAGGCTGCCTTTGACAATTATTCTTTTTAAGTAGGTAGAATGTACATGTACCTTCTTCATTACAGTTGATAACATTTGCTGATATAATGCATGATTTATATGAACTCTTAGTCATTAGATTATGAATGATCTGTTAGGAGAAGCAGGCTTTTTTTCCGTATTGTTTTGTCTGAAATACAATTAAAAATATGATGAAGAATGGCTACCAATACAGAAAGTAAATGTTTTTACATTTTCACAAATGTTGTTTGTTAATAAGTTTTATGTCTCTCTAATAGCATTTCCACTGTCCCCAATAAAACAATTAGGGAAATCTTTGCTTCTGAGATCTTTATTCTTTTTTCATGGCATACTGGGCACACATATATTTCCAGGCAGAGCCTATTACACTGTTCTGGGAGATACATTATACAGAATCAATATCCTGCCATGCATGCAGAATAAAATATTTGGGAGAGGATATGAAAACATTTCCATTTATATTATGAAGTAAAAAAGATTTTCAGGAGAGGAAAGGGATCTTGCTTAAATTGTAGATATTCTGCATTTGGACGTAAACAAATTAATATGGGAAATAAAGATGCATATTAAATCATACTTGACAGTTTGATATTATTATTTCTGCAAGCTACTATCTAACAGAAAAAAATATTTTCTCTTTATTTATTCTTCTTCATCTGATAACATTTGTGAACATTAATTAAAACATCACAAAAAGCAATAAGCATTACTGGGATAAAAAAGGACATTGAAATAAGTAATTTCATGAACAACAGAGTCAATAAAACTTGGATTTCAAAGCCAATGCTCCCAGTTCTCTGGGTGTTTGTATACACTGAAAAGCTTTGATCTTGAGAACTGCTCTGCAGATTATCTAGCTCCTGGGCTTTGTCTTGGAACAAAGAAAATAGTTTCCACTAAATCAGAATATGGGGGAGATTTCTGGGACAGGTGCAGAGGCTGTTCCCTGTAGACAATAAGGACTAACAAAGTGCCAAGTTTGGCTTCCCTCACCTTACAATGCCTTTCAGAGCTGTTCAGACAATCCTGGTGTCTTCAAACATCAATATACGGTCTCAGCATGATTCTGTGTGATTTTATATATGTACATTATATATATATATATATGTGTGTGTGTGTGTGTGTGTATATATATATTATATATATATATTTATATATTCATACTAAATTATAATTGTCACAGGAAGATTACTTGGGTTCCAGAGGGCACTGAACTGAACAGTTATATGTTAGACATGCTCTCATGGGATGTCTTTTTTCTGTCTGAACATCAGGAAACACTTTTTCCCTGTGAGGGTGATTGAGCACTGGCACTGATTGTCAGGATATGTTGTGGTATCGCCATCCTTGGAGAAATTCACGATCTCTCTGGACACATTCCCAGGCAGCCTGCTCTCAGTGACCCTCCTTGCACATGCATTTGGACAAGATGACCTTCAGAGGTTCCTTTCAACCTCAACCATTCTGTAATTCTGTGAATAAATGGAAATTAAATCACAAATCTGATGCAGACACATATCCATTTGACACTGGCAGATAACCATCTGACAGCATAGGTGTGTCAGCATAGGTGAGTCAGCCTGAGGGGAGCTTAGATTTTTTTTTCCTCAATGGGGTCAAATTTAGAGGATCTTTCCATGTAGCATTGCAAAACAGAGAGATCCTATAAAACCTCTAGTATCTGTGATAGCTTCTATGTGTCCAAAAGTCAAGGTTGTCTACTGGATTTGCATGTTTCACTGTGAGGAAAGCCACACAGATGCACAAACCATACTCTCACCTCAGTCTTATCACTCTTGATAAGCAGACTTGCTGAAACAAAGGGTAACTTGCTATCATTCTTATCACAGCACGATAATGGAAGAGCAAGTGCTTCCCCATCCTTCAGGAACATTCCTTCTGCTCTCAGAAATGGTCTCTCTGCTCTCCCTTCCTCTGTGGTTTCTCCTTTTATTGTGCTGAAGTAAACTGAGCATTTGAACTGAACTATGCTTACATGGTCTACACAATTTTATATTGGCATAAAATTTTGCTCCCCTAAAAGTGGCTCTTTTGATAACAGTGGATTTATGCTATGCAGCCTTCATTGAATAAAATTAGGCCAGTGAAAAACTGTTTAACATAGCTGTGGGTGGAGACCAGGAAACCCATACCCTTACACCTGCTGACCTGTTTCTATGGAAGAGATATGATTTAATTGGAATGGTGAAAGACACGTCCTGTGTTAATGAAGAGAAGCTTCCAGTAATTCAAAGAAAAGCAACAAAACAGAGACATCAAAAACATCAGTGAAAAAGATATTACTTACACAGACCAGGAAATATTTCTAAGCAATCTTGGAAAAGGTTTTGGGTTTTTTCCTTAGGAATAAAATGTAAATAATGGGAGATAAACTAAGTGTTTAAGTTATTTTCTCCTAGGTAATTAATATATACTATAACACAAGAAGAAAAAAAATGTAAAACCCAAAGTAAGGCAAGACCATAAACTATATTTCTAACATCTGCCAGTTAATATGCAGAAATCTCCATTCAAAAAGGAATAGGTCAAAATAATTTGCACAACAACTGCTTTTCAAGAGGAAACAAAGGCATTATATAAATATCTTCAGTGATATACTTGTAAGCAAGATTTTAAAAAGCTACAAAGGACGCAATATTTATATTCTGCTTTAGAAACATTTTTAGAGCTGTCAGGCTTGTCTAAAGTGGTCTATAATGATTGATTTATTCTTGCTGTGTATAGGGAAAATAAAATTTATAAATGTAAATTTCATCATTGTTACTTACCAGTTTGTTAGCAGTTTGCCATGTCATCATAAATGTTAAAAAAAAATCCAAAATATTTATGCAGTATTTGACATAAGTTGTGGGGTTTTTACACAAACAAGATGACATAAAAATGTCTCTGGAAATTATGTTTTCAAATGGTTTCAAATTTTCTAGACTTCTAAAACTATGGATGTTGCAACAGTTTTGGAACATAATTAAAATTCATCAGTACATGGTCAATATTGGCCTTCACTCCTTAAATCCAGCATTTCAGCTAACTCTACCCATCTCGGAGTTTATCACCTTGTGTCTGCTACATTGTAGGCACATGTAAAGGTACTCTCCTTTAGGGTAGGCACAAATCAAAATCGTTCCAGAAAGTAGTCAGTTCCCCTTTCGTTGTGATGTGTTCATCTTTCTATACCATCCATAGTAGTAATTTCTACTGAATACCTTAACCTTTTAATCTCATTTTTCCAATGCAGAAAAATTCAGAGACTAACAAAAAGAAACTGTATCAAATGGAAAACCCACAAATCTTGATTCTATGTGCTTTATAACTAAGATGTAATTTGTCAAGTTTACAATAGTTTTTTCCATCTTCCAGTGGAGGTTCTCTTCTGAACCACACTAGTCCCTACTTTAGCTTCACAGTCTGCCTCTGTCCCTTCTGTCTCTTTGTGTCATCTGTATCAGATTACATATCAGAGAGATTCCTGCAGATACAGGAATGATGTACCAAGTAGACAGACTGATCTCTTTCTTTCTTTGATTTTCAGTATTAATGGGTCCTTCAAGTTAAAAATACATTTTTGATAAGGTTTGAAAATCAATGTTTGCATATAGCATTACATCTGTTAAATAGTAAGTGGTGATGGAAGCCATTTGATCAGCCATTTGAAATTATACTGATATAGTTCTGCATTTTCCATTATAAAGAATAATCTTGTTCTAGAAAGGGAAAAGGATAAAATTACATGGAAAGTCTTTTCTTTCACTATGAATCTACAACAGTTTTAAAAGCCAGCGTGAGAAACCACAATACCTGCTATTGTAAAGCCAGAAATGCAGTTCCTCAAAATGTAAGTGAAAGCCTGAAGTCAGAACAACCATAATGATTATATGACTAAACTGAGCTGAAGTTAAATTCTGGAAAACTTTTAAATTATTTTTCATTCTACATTAATGGAGAATTAAACATTGACTCTGGCATTTGTCCTACAAATTACAAAGTCTGCTCCATGAACAAGTGCTAGATTTTTCTTTATTGCACTTGCTCAACATTTATGAGAGGAGAGAATGGCATTAACTCACTGGCAACTTCAGAGAACTTCAGAGAGCTATCATAGAGGAAAATGACATCATTGCTCAGAGTGGGTGACATGGTTTAAATTAAACCTCAGCAAGCAGGGAAGAAACCAGAACTTGAAATTTCCAAATGACAACTTAGATATAGTGGGCCAAATACTCTTTGCTTTCATGCTGTGCCTAACAGAGCCAAGAAAAAGCTAAGATAAAACAAAGGCACTTTTCATGCTATCTTTAGCAACTTTGTTTAAGCAAGATTCAGGCTAAAAGACATTCAGAAATACTGTAGGTAACATATTAAAAATATAAAATAAATACAATAGAAGTGGAAATAAACTACTACTACATTTACACGTGAGGTGACCTAATTTGTTCGAAATACTTATTGGTGCCTTTGTTATGACTTAATATTCTGGGTTAATTAGTGACATGCATTAGCTTCATCAAATTCAAAGTATATTTATTTTGAGGTACAAAACATAAATTAAAAACATTTGAAATATATTGAAAAGTATAGTACAAGGCCAGATGAGACATCTGTGATGGATCACTGCTAATTACCTCTGGTGTGGGACTTGGTACAGCACCATTAATTGGGAAGAACCCTAATGTGGCTTTGCATGAGAAAACAAACAAAAAACCTCAATGCTCTGATGCTCTGATGTCAGATGATCTGTCAGGTCTGGCAGGGAGGAAAAGGGAACTAGAAATCAGTAAAAAACATAATATATCAGACTCTCTTTCAGTGTTATCATTTCCCTAAATAGCATTCCTGATAAAAATGAACTCTTTGTTCAAACACAGCAACTTGCTGCTGACTGAACACGTAAACTCTTTGAGTAATAGTTGTTTGAGGTTTGACTGTACTGTGTAACCAACTGCTGATTCCTTCTCAGCTCCTTCTTTCATTTGATATTCCTGCTGCCTGCACTGTGGTGAGCTGCTGTGCTGTTCTCTGATGTAGAGTTGCTGGCAAAGTAGTCACATATTTTTGCCCTTTAAAATTTTTAATGCTCCCACTGACTTAAAGATCTATTTTAAGTACAATCAACTGTTACAATAAGTGTTTTAAACACACTTGAATGTATTGGCTTTTATTAAGTATTATTTTAATCTTTTGGAGCACTAAACAAGTCACATTTTCATAATAGATCAATTAAGTGTTCAGCCAGTATCTAAATAAAAAATGATTGTGCTTTTCAAACACATTCTTTTTATGACTTACATATATGTGCTCTGTCCAGATGTAGTTTACCAGTATGAAGTATGAGTACTACATTAATGCATAAACAGGGGGGGAATATTAAAAAGCCTTTGCCTTTCAAATGGAACTTTAAAAAAATTGATGTCAGAACATCGAAACTACTTCACAGAATTTTTTTTTTTAGCGGAACTCCAATTTCAATATGCCCTTTTTAATATTTTTCATTACATATGTTATAACTCTAATTCTAGGAAATCTTTTTGACTTGTCTCTCTGATACTCAGTTAAAATAATTAATACAGTTTATTAATTTACAATTTACGTTCCAGTATTATCAATTCAATATTAGTAATTGTTCCATCCATGAAATAATATGGCCTCTTTGCAAAATAATAAAACTAATCTATGTAGCAGGAATGTATTTTTATATATGTATGAGTAAACCTAAGAAACCAACAGCTGGCTTTCCTTCTTGGGTTTTGTTCCTCTTCCACTTTATCCTGCCACAATGTTCCTTAATAAAGAGACTCATTTTCCTTATGGAAAATGGTACGTCTGAATAATAACTTCTCCTTCTACCTGAAGAGGGACCTACTTTACCCTCTAGGTAGATCATAGAAAGGCACAAACAAAAATAATGCAAATGTAATTTCTATGAAAGCAAATGATGTGAAGTAAAATTTATATATTCAAGAAATAATTTATCTGTTGATATTTTCTAAATTAATGTTTTCCCAATGTGATATTTTGATTCTTTATATATTTTCGGACAAGTAAAAGGTATTATTACCCACTGGAGTTTCCTGCCAGCTGGACAATTACTCTCGTTTTCAGGACACATTAAATCTAGACAACCTACATTTCCACAGGCATTATGAGAAGCGAGGTATTAATGACTCTCTAAATATTTTTCTTTAAAAAAATTTCCTAACTGGCATGTATTAATATTATTATAGCAAATCGAGGATAACTGCTTCTAATGAGCAAGATCTTAAGGTGGAGTAACTCAACAGAGTTCTGTTAGAACAAATGGCACTATGCCAACTTATACTAATTATGCATACATTAAAGTTAGAAGTACTGTACAAAATAGCATATCTTAAAAACAGTCAAACTATCAGTAAATCAGTTTAAATTGATTTATATAGCCTGGTGGTAATAAGAGGGCTATAGTGTCATCTTTTAGAGTAAGTCTTTCCATGCAAGCTTGTTTAGCCTTTTCCTCCACTGCTAATGACCCATCATTTAATAAATCAATGTCCCTCTGAATCTTATTAATGTGTATGAAAAACAATTATTTATTTCCATGGGGCTGTGCTCCAAGAGTAACCTATTCTTGAATGTTTTCTGTGTTGTTGCAAAGGTTACAATATATATTAGAGTAGCTGCTTTCTAACCTCCCTCTCTAGCTAAAGACTCTTTTATCGTTTTTTTTCCTGAAATTGAATTAGCAGTCTTGATAAGACATAAAACACACTTCACACTAAGAGCTCATTTCACTGTCTGTTGCCAAATAATAGAAGATATTTTCTACCTGAGAATGAAAGCACTGATGATCCAATTGCCTCTCTCTGACAGACCACATTTGTTTTCAGGACTGCAATATAGGTGTGAATATTACTTTATGTACAGGTCATGAGTCCATTACCTGAAGTCTTGACAGATATGAAAGAAGAAGGAATGTGGTCTAATGAAAACACAAAAACTTGAAGAAGAATCTTGGTCACTCACTTTTGAGTTTTGCAGGGAGATGATTGTGACTGAGTAGTGGGAGCTGCACCATTTTAATGATAATGGGGTCAAAGATAGACTGACAGGAAAACTAATCACTGAAAAACGCATACTAAAAACAGATAAAAACAAATCAGGCTGTATTTATTGAGTAGATATATAAGACAAGGGAAAAGAAAAACAGTATTTAAAGAAAGTGATGTTTTAATTTTTTCCCCTTTTCCCATAACTGAGGAAAAGAGAACATGTGATTAATCGAAAGATGGCAAATCCCAAAATGAATATATTTTTTCCTCTAGTAATGCATAAATTGTAGACTTCACTATGTCATCATATAATCTGAGCTCCAAATTTAGAAAAATTCAAAGGATGTTTATTTTCTACATAAAATGGTAGTCTGAATTAATGGAAAGAGATAAAGATCAAATTTTAAATGTGTGTAAGAGAGATGAGAGGAAGAAAGAAGAAGAAGATATGAGGAGATTGATATCAGTGTTTTTCCAGTGACAAAATTTTTTCTACACACTAACTCAAATTGTCTCAAACTAGGCTGTTTCTCTAGCCAGGGTGAGATATTACTGAAGTTCCTCTCAGTACTCTTACTAAACAGTCCTGACAATCTTTCTTTTACTGCAAGAAGAACCTGCCAGTGAAATGAAGAAGCAAAGCAATAAAATGTATTTTTGGCATAGTATATAATTCACCAAAGGAACTCAGTGCTATAGTACTCAATAATAGCAATATTCACTAGGAGATGTGCAGAATACATGGGCAAAAATGTTGAGACAAATCCTGAATTTTGAGTGAAACTGTGTGTTAAGTAGCAAGATTTTTTGGTGGTTGTTGAGAATAAATATGTGTCTGTCACGTACAACAAGACTTTCTATGTTTGGTTTGCACATTGCTTCTTACCAGGACCGTTGTCTAATAATCCAGAAGAAGTAATTGCAGTAAGTAGTCTGTCAGTTTCTGTCAGATGTGATCCAGCTTTAGCAAAGGTGAGTAAAATTTTAAAGGTGAGGTGTATTTCAAAAGTACCACCCCCAAAAATACCACTCTTTTGGTATTTACATACCAAACTGTGGTATGTAAAGTAATCATTAACAGAAAACTTCAAGGAGAAGCTTCTGATAAAATGGTTCATGATTCCCATCTAGGAAAGGAGTTCCCAAACAGGAAAATACAGGCAAGGGACATACTAAGATATTAAGCTTTGCACAATACAAGTACCTCCTAGGAAATGAAAACAAGGCAGTATCAGTCTTGGACTCCCTAAGTGCAGACATTTCTTATGTGCAATTTAAATGCTCTAAAATGCTTGAGAACCATTTAATAAATGGAGATTTTTCATTTTTCCCCGTCATATATAATATCAATGGCTGCAGACAGGGTTTTGAACTAGGTAGGTAGTTATGCATGAAGGAAGGAATTTCTGAAGGGTATCTGTCCCTGGGGCACAGTGAAAGGATGTTCTAAACATAAATTGACTGTGAAAAACAAGAGGTAGGAAATAATACATAGCAAATATGTCTTGTGCTACTGAAACCACAAATGCTGTTTGGCTAGTTGTTCTCTACTTGACATGTCAGAGGTTTGAACAATTGTCCACACTAAAATTAAACTGAGACAATGAAATATATATTGCTGCATAATAAACATAATATTTTATATTTCCTGTGCCAAATCTATTACTGTTATTGCCCAGTCCCTCTTCATCTATGTCCCCATTTCCACAGTAGTACATTTTTCACTGGCTGCTGTGTTCCACATTTCATAGTAAGCAAGATGTGCTTGTATTTCTTGAATGAAATACACATCTGACACGGAAGGGCTGCTACCTACATGTTGAGAACTTATGCCCTACAAGTCTGTATTATTTCTACAGCTCTTGTAACCATGTGTCTGATGAGTCACAAGTATTCATAAAAATTAATGTAAATTTAACAGTCCAGCACAAGGTTAATGTCAACGTTCTCTAGCTGAAACTTCATTTTTGGACATAGACCTGACTCTTTCAAGGATCACATTTCTGTAGAGGAACACCAGCATTTGATATTTCTTTTGTGTCTGTGATCTGAGAAATATGTTCCCGTGATCCACTTTGGAATTTGATTCTTGGCACTTCTCTTCCAAGAGGTATCTAATCCTCACCTGAATACTATTTGCAGGAGTAAGAAACATACTTATCCACAGCTGATCTTAATAAAAGAATAAATATCATCCTTCCCTACTCATTCTGTCCAAGCAAACTTTCTTTACTTAAAATGCTTTATAAATTAAGTTCAGAAATAGAATATAATCCCAAATGCCATCTTTTACCAATTTCTAAAAGACATCCCATATTCAAGCTATTTTTTGCTTACATATTTGAAAGGTACACATATGGGTCAGACTCTCAGTTTACTAAAGTAAACTCTATTAAATGAAGCTACACCTGTTTACACTCAGGTCCTAGCCCAGTGAAAGTCTGAGGAGTCATTTTTCCAGCTTTCTATTATTGTATAGTTTGCATTTAGTTGAAAAGTGGCAGGATATATTTCTAGGCATAATTAAGAACAACTGTACTCAGAGAAGGCTAACAGCAATTATCCCATTTTATCCTACTACTTACTGGACAAGCTGTCATATTTTCATAGGCACCTTGACATTTGCATGAAGCATTTTAATCTTCTGCCAGACCTTGCAGCAATGGATCAAGGACAGTATGTGGTCTGTATTAGGCTGCATGGCATTAATGACTAAAGGAGATTCTTTTATTAAACCCAGTAAAGGACATATATGTAGTAAATCAGAAAGCTAGGTTTTTACATTATTTTCTGTAATGCACTGGAATCCTGAATGTTGGCAAGAGGCATTTTTGTCTCCTTCTTATTACATATTCTGAAGGTTTATAGTCCATTTCTATATACTTCTGTTAAATGGTAGCTTTCATACTTTGTTCCATTTTAGCTTTCCCAAAGAGTGAGAGAAAAATTAGACGCAACCACGAGTAGAGCATAAAGGATGAGTAAGATCTTAACAAAGGAGGCTTATGATAAAATAAAACAGCTAAATAAGAACTGGCGCTGAGCTTGTGCAACCTAAACAAATAATGGTGGGTATATGATAACCTTAGATAAATAACAACCAGGGACATATGATTACCTTGTGTAAGCTTTCGAACAGTAGAAACACAAAAGGCAAAGAGCAATTGCTTATCTTTTTGAGCCTGATTACAATGAAAAATACTCAGTTTTATCTGAAGAAGTCATTAAAAATCTTGGAATTTTTATTTTAAATACCATAAGGTTTCTATTTAATTGAAAATATACTGAATTTAGTGTATTCATAATGTCTGATAATAATGGATGGGTTTTTATAAAACAGGATATCAACAATTATTTTGATAGAACATAGTCTATCATGAAAAATGGCATATTCTTTTTATAGATTCCCTGTCACCTTTAATTCATCTTTAGATAATGAAAAATAAAATAGCAAAGAAAACTTCTTTAGCAAAAGGATGTAAAAAGAATGATAGTGTTGTGAAGAATGTGTCTGATTCACAATTTCAATTAATTTTTAAAGCCGTATGGGTAAAGAACTCCCATGTTTTGGAATGAAAATGCAGGTTTTGGAATGTTAAAGGGAGACTCCACAACCTCGCATAAACATGTATTTGGTTAACCCCAGTAAATTCAAAGCTATAACTGAAATAGACTTACTTAACAGTGAGATAGTTTTGACTAGTAATAATCATCTATGAAAAGCCATTTCTTAAGAACAGCACAAGTTTTTACACCAAGAGCAATCATACAAGATTTCAAAGCCTTAAGAGATGCCTATAAACAATCTTCTGCATTCATGTTATAGAGTCTGCTTGTACAAGCAACACAGAAGTTCTGCAGAAACCAGAGACTACTGCAGGAAACACAGTAACCTAGGAAACACCTAAAATAATAGCTAAATACACACCCACAAAAATGAATATGCAGAAAAGGATGGCCAGTCCTACTGTATTAAATTATTATGGGAATCAGCAAGCTAGAATTGCAGATATTTAAGATTCAAAGTCATCACATTGTACTGGTATGTTATAAATAAAAATAATAAGCCATTGTTCCTGCAACTGCTCCGAATAGCATTGGTGCTGTAACAGTCTCAGCTCTGATGTAGGTCCACTTGTGAATTTTGTACATTGGGAGTCCTTATAAAGAGAATTTATAACCTGAAATCTAAATCCGTTTCTAAATACTTGTACTCTGTCAAGTCCAATTGACTTTACAGAAGGTAGAAGTCTTTACAGTCAGCAAAAATAGGATTGGATCACAACAACTTGAGATATTTTCCCTGTCAAGCCTTCTTTTCTGTCTTCAAGGAAGGCAGGGAAGAAAAGAAAAAAGTATTCATATTCTACTTCTTTTTAATAGCTTGAACTATTATCATTAGACAATTTTCACTGTCATGAAAAATATAATACATAGTCATCTCCAAAATGTGGCTAATAGAATTCAATTATGCTTCAAGAACTCTCTTTTTTGGGAATACTTACTTTAATGCAAGTGTTATTTTACACATGTTATTGCTGAGGAAGCTGATTCAGGAACATGGAAAAAATTCAGGAAAAAATCAATATAACCAATAAATAAATAAAGCTACCACACCATTAGATAAATTGTTCTCTGTTTTTCAATCTCAAACACTTTCAAATCTATTTTCTCTATGCACTTACATGAAAAAAACCTTTGGATGTGAGACCTCAACCTTATTTCTATGCTTATAAGACCTTTTTTTATCAATCATTCTCTTTTAAGATCCAGTCAGAGTCAAATCGAATTGAAAACTTGTGAGTCATAAAAAGGTCACATTGTATAGAAACATCTCAAAAGAGTTATCCTTCCCCTGTGAAAACAAGAAATTAGTTTTAAGGCCATATGTAATTCCTACTGTTTCTTTTTGGTCAGCCAAATAACATATACATTTCCATGCCACTTGTATGCATCTGTCTTCCAAAGCTGTGCAGAAAGAAAACCAGATAACGAGAGAAAAATTAATAACTGACACAGTAAAAACAAAATTCAGTTATTGCAAAATAGCTACACCATTACTCTCTCTTCTGGTTGGACTTCTGATGTTTCATGACCATAGAACAAGTAAAATTGGAATGGATCACTGGAGGTCATTTACATAAATGCCCCTGCTCAAGTAGGGTCCCCCCAGAGTACATTACTCAGGATTTGATCTAGGTGGACTTTGAATATCTCCAGGGAAGGAGACTCCACAACCTCTCTGTGCAACCTGTTCTGGTTTGATCACCCACACACCAAAGGAGTTCTCCCCTACGTTTGGGTGGAACTTCCTGTGCATCAGTTTCGGCCCATTGTCTCTTTCCTTCTTGTCAGCACGGCTGAGAAAGAGCCTAGCTCCAACCTCTTGGCACCCTCCTGTGATGTACTTATGCCCTCCTCACCTTCACAGCCCTCTGCTGGACCTGCTCCAGGAGCTCCAAGTCTCTCTTGTCCTGAGGAGCCCAGAACTGGATACAGCACTCAGATGTGCCTCACCAGGGCTGAGTAGAGGGGCAGGATCACCTCCCTTGACCTGCTGGCAATGTTTTTTCCTAATGGATGTTCCACAAACATTTTAGTATAATTTACCACCTGGTTTTGAAAACCACAGTATTCTGAAGCCTGCAATTAAGAAACCTCACAGTTTTAGGAGAGCTTCTAGATTTAATTGTATAGAAGATTATGCATAATACATTAGCAATGCTTGAAACAATTTAAGAATCTATGAAACACCGTATATTTTTTAATTGAAAAGGAAAAATAAATTTATTCTGTTTTGCAGACGGGGGAGAGTGCAAAATTACCTAATGATATTAAATGTTCAGCAGGGTCTTTATTTCTTTACTAGTAGAAAGTAGTAGGTAAGCATTCTCCTGGAAACTCCTTATATTAGTTTACTACATTCAGGTTGCCAGGAAGAAAACATAATTATGTTCAGAAGTAATCAAATTAATCTGATCCTTTTCATATCTTCAAAACAGAGAAGAAGGTCACATTTTCAAACAAGAAAATGATCCAAAGAAGCACATCCATTTTATTCTATTCTAGCCAGAGCTCAGTCCTGCAACAAAATCTGACATGTTAAGATGGTCTATTTAATTTTTCATTAAATTAAGTACTGGTAGGAAAGAACAGCTACCAAAAAAATCCAAACTTACAGCACTTCCTATATATACTAAAATTGTATAAGTATTATAGTAAATTATTTTCACTGCTTTTCACCTGTGGACCTTAACCCTGGATAGGACATATACCTTCCAAAATCAATAACATGACATAGGTTTTATTGGTCCAAAGCTGAATATACCCGCTGAATAAAACTGAAATAGGCATGTATTAAAAAAGAAGTCAAAAAAGAAGGAAAACTATTTCACCTCTTTTTACAGAAGTTGACAATTAGAAAAGGTCTAAACCATCTCTTCAAACAGCTTTCTTCTAGGTTTTCAGGGATTTCATTTTTTTGGTCTGGCAGTCTATTTTATTTTGGTGATTTTTAAAAGGCTACCTTAGACTAACAAATTTGAGGGGAGTTGTTTATTTTGCTGCAAATAAGGTATAAAAATACACAGAGAACAAAAATTAATCTTTGTCATGAAGCAATGAGGGTATATGCTAAACTGAACAGTGATTATTTTTAAATGTAGTTAAAATAGGAAGTCCTAAATAGTTTGTCTTTTTTATACTACCATAAGAGTCTATTATTCAACACAATAGATGAGGTAATCCAAGATGGATTTTTAAAAAAGTCATCCCCATTTGTGACTTGAAGCAAATATTTTTCTAGAACTATCTGTAAATGCTATATCACCACACAGGAATCCTGCCACAGATATCATCAGAAGACTACTCAGAAATACATAAAATGTGACTTGTGAGTAAGAGACTACTTCATTTGAGATTAGCACAGCAAAATTTAAATTTAAAGCAGGTTTTTACTGATGCTACTGCACCTCAGCAAGTATACAATCTAGTGATTCTAGTGTACTGCCAAGCTCTGTAGTTAATTTCTAGTCTTTCTGCAGTCAAAATCCTATTGACTTTTAGAAGAAATTTTGGTGTTATAAAATTGGTAATATTTAGACCACAAAAGACAGACTCTCGATGAAGAGAATTTTGTGTCTCTTTCATAAGAAAGACAGCAACACCTGAAAAATTAATGCTAATTAATGAAATCCTTTCAAATAATTTGAGAATCAGTAATATTACAATTTATCATGCAATATATCTCTTCACCTGCATAGTGGAAAGGGAATAACCAAAAAGGACATATTAGGTCCCATTTGATTCCTATCCCCATCTCAACACACATCCTTATGACGTACTTTTTTTTTCCTCATTTCTTTGTAAAAACTTCCATCTGTCTGTCTAAAGGAAGTGCAACATGGAACCTACAGTGCAAAAAAAGAGCAGGTAACCGTGTCTGTATGCTACTCTTCCTTCACCCTTGATTGTTCTCCACAGCTCACATTAAACTGATAAACTTTATGTATGCTAATGGTTGGTGTGTCGGTGATAGAACACACACTGTATGAAAGCTCATTATTGTCTATACAGCATGGACAACCCCAGAGGAATCTTTTAAAATTATTTTCTGTGGGCTTTCCCATAATTTCCCTGAAGTCATTAACCTCACAGAAGTGCAATAAGTAAATCCTACACAGAAACTGTTGATAAAGTATTTATGAGAAGAAGAAATGTATTCCCTCTGTACGAAAGCCAGGGAAGAAAGCCTGATTATGCATCAGAATGAGCTGTGGTAAAGAATTTAGGAACAGGCTTGAAAAAGAACTGCAAATGTTAGATCAAGATCAAGTGACTTGGAATCCTTATGAAGAACACACAGAAATTCAGCAGATATTATTTCAGCCTATTAGGTGAAATGAAAGCCACAACCCCCTGAATTTTGGCCACATCACCTCATGGCCTTGTATTGAGGCTGGATTTCATCTTTCCCAATCCTCTTGTAACTGCAGCGGTATAAGGTGTGAATAACCAGTCTTTATGTGTTGCTCGTTAACTTCACCCCCAAGGAGCATATTTTATAAAGTTGAACACAGTATCAGAAATGATTGCAGTGCAAAATTTGCTTTTATTGCTTTGCTAGCCAGCTCTAAGAAGTAATTTCAACCAGTGAGAGCCAGGAAATCATGAGTTCATCTCAGTTCTGACAATGACACCTTGTGAATTCTAGTATGTCATTCAAATGCTGGTTTTCCAAAGGGACCTCCTAGTTTGGGCACTTTTCATCCTGACTACCTATTGTCTCAGATTTACCATGAATCCTGGTTTCATTGAAGTTCCTTGAACTTTTATGTTCATAGGGGTCAAAATTTCATCCCTATGATTTTTGTTTAAGAATGTTGGATTCCCAGTCTCTACCAACTTTCTCTGGCCAGCAGTTTAGAATATCTACGATCAGGCTGTTTCTCCACTTAATCATTTTATTAACATTTCCATCACGTGGTAAACAGTTACAAATAAAGTCAGCTCTTGTTTACAGTTACAGTAATGAAGACAAACATTTAACCCACTAGCTGGAAAACCACCATAAAGTTGCAAGCCAAACTTATGTTCAAGGCAGGGGTTTGACTCTTTCCTCATGACGATTCATGCATCTATCTAAATATTTGTGGAAGCCTCATAGACATGTATTGCAATTAGCAACAATATCTGAGCTACCATCACAAATCACAATAGAACTAAGGAATATTCCTTGTAGTTTATACTCATAACTAAGACCTGAGTTCACAAACTCAGATTATTTTTATTTTATACAGCCTTCTATGTGTTTAGCTGTCAGGCACTATCTATGTTTATATCAGGCTATAACAAGTTTTAATGCTATGGCACAGGAAATGGAATATGTAATATGTCTTTTTCTTATGCTTGCATACAGAACTGCAACTTCAGATTTCTGTTGCTGTGTTACTGACTTCATAGCCCATACAGAACATTGGATGAAACTCCACTAGAAATGGCAAATCAGACTTTACCTCCTAGGCGATTTCCTGAATCATGATTTCTGCACACCAAAACCACTCAGTTCAACCTTTTAGCTGTTTTGTTTTCTGGTTTTTGGGTTGTTTTTTTTTTCAAACCACCTGCTAAATGTTAAGTTTTGAACCCAAAAAATATATTTCTGGTATGTGTTCAGAAACCGTTCACTTGAAAACTAAAGAAAGGGCATCAAATACACACCAATCTAGTGTACTGACTTTTTAGTTTCTCAGTGTAGTATGTACTTTCACAGAAGTGAAAATTCATTTGGTGCCTCCAGCCAACAACGATCATGACTCTCTGCCAGCTGCAAATAATTCTGACATAATTCAGAGGTTTTGTTTTGCAGCCTTGAATGAACACAGTCTTGGAGCAGGGGCAAGGTAGATTAAAAGTTTTGTGTGGTGGTGTGTGGTCTTGCATAATATTCTCCTGCACTGTGTCTGGTTTCATTGCTGACACCTCACCCTTCATAGGCAGGGAAGTGTTAGACTCTAGAAATTACTCAGGCATGCAAATTCCATAGCTGAGGATCTTGGACCCTCCACTCTCTAAGCGCCTTGAAAGTCTATTTAGTTTCTCCCTCAGACTTAGGTAGGTGTCCTTGAATAGGAATCACTCAAGATAAACATAAGAGTTTAGGTATTTCATTCAATAAAATTGTCAAAATTTCCTAAGACTTCAAGCTATAAAGATGAAACACAAATAAATAAAACGTTGCAACTAAGAAGTTACTTATGTGGTGTCTTTGAATTGAGCTTAAATATCAGGGGAAATATTTGATTATCCTGGTTCCACTGATTGTTCTTCAGATGTCCTGACATGGCAAGAACACACCAACAATCAGTAATACTTGAAATGTATTTATTTAAATTCACTACTTTTATTCTTATCTGCTCTCTTTATGCTTAATTTTGCATTCTACATTTTCTTCATATTTCAGTATGCACATGTAATGTAACTTTAAATTTCTTTATAAAATTGTACTTTCTATATAAATTAAGCAATCAAGCAAAAAGAACAGCAAGTTGGCCTCCCAGAATATTGTTTTGATTTATGCTGGTCATAAAATATCAATCATAATTTTAAAGCAATTTCATAAAAATGTCATTATAATCACCTTTAGTAAAACTGATTCACGAAGATGGAATAATGCATGAAAAGACAATAAAACTGTTGTCTATTTGCTTGAAAAGTGATAAAAAACTTTGACAGTCTCTCTATAATTTCTTTGATTATTTTTTTCATAAAAAGAATAGCAGAGTGAAAACTGCATAAATAAAAAGACTATTATGAGAACTTAAATCACTAAGCACTAGTCGGACAAAATCATTCCATTCTCTCCCCACTCTACCTTCCACACAAATGAAACAGCCTAGAAGTCACATCTTGTAGGTTACCAGCAGAAATAGGTTTGCTCTCCAAAAATCCCATATTGCTTCAGCCTTGTCTCATTAAAATGTATGCTAAATCCTTCTTCTGAATACTTTTTCTCAGGTTTTCAAGTAACAGTAAACCGGCTAGAATATTTTCCTTCTAATCTCTGTAAAAGATTTAAATCCCATGAAAATGATATACAGTGAGCCGCACCTGAGTAATCTTACCCAAAATAAGATTTAAAATTAGTCTTTAAAAACCTGCTTTATGGCTGCATTTCTCAGTGATTGTGAGCTCTGTTTAGAGGCAGTTTTAAGGAAAAAAATGATTCAGAGATGATGATCTCACTTCTCAACTACAGTCCAGTTAAAGGATAAGGAATTAAACATCTGCTCCTTGTCTCCTTATACATCTTTTCTATACCTATGTTTTTCATGTAATTTTAAGTAATTTGTGGTATTTGTTAGAATAATAATATCACTATCTGTAGCAAGAGAAAATGGATTAAAATTTTTTCTGACATCTATTAGGAATGTATTTTTTCCTTGTTTAGCCTACTCTCCTGTGTGACAATAATGAGGTACTAAAAAGTAGCCAGATTATTGCTGAGGTATTTTTTACACCATTTAATGCCTAACTATGTGTTAAATCCATAAAATATTTTCAATAGGTTTCAGAACCCAATATAATTTAACACTTCAAATTTTTTCATTTGACTCATAATAATTCTATCCCATGGAGCTGTATCGCAAACTCAAATCTGCTGATAGAATCACCCAGGGCATATTCAAAATTCATAGGACATAAATGATCCCAAAGCGATGAGCTGAGTGTACAAGGAAATCTGTCAAAACCTATGTGCTTAGGAGATTTTATTTTTTAATAAGTGTAATAATTAATGCATGAATATCTGTTGCCTTTGGATCTGGTGGAAATAGCAACAATAAGTACCGTGTGAAAGAAAAATAAGAAAAAAAGGTCATACTAGAATGAAGAGAAGTTATAAAAAATAAAAAAAATCCAAAACACATTCATCCAATAAATCAACCAAATGAAACAATAAAAGTGTTTCAAGATAGATTTTCTCATAAGATATTTTTATCAGAAAACATTCAAGTACATGACTGAAGTTGCTGTATTCTCTTTTAGATGCTTCCAGCTCAATTAAGCTAAGCTATTTTTTCCTTTTTTTAAGTGTCACAGTATCAGATTTGGACTAAAACATTTCTTGATTTGTTCTGTGATTTAGGTCACAGTCAAACTGAAATGTTCCGCAATTGACATTTACTCGTTATTTTGATTTCAAGCAAATTAGAATAAATAGTGCTTTATTTTGTAAAAAAATCCATATGCATTATCTACTTAATGAGATGTGGAGCAGATTAGAACATGGCAGATATTTCCACATACTGTGGCTGCCAGAATAAAAGCAAAAAAAAGCTTTTCTGAGTTAGTGTATTGAGCATGAATAATGTATGATGGCAACAAAACTGTGATGGCAACTTTTTGGCTTGAACACGTGATGCTAGGAACATAAAAGCAAGAAAACAAGCAACATACATGGAATATTGGGTTTACAGCCATTATCTTTAGACACCAATATTAAATATTAACTTTGTGTCAATGGTAGTATTCATTTTACTGCTAAGGACTGACTTCTACAGATGCCTTAGTAAGCAAGAAAAATGATGGAATCAATAATGTTTTCTAGTTTTACTTACAGTCTTATGAATTCAGATAGGATTTCTTGTGGAAAAATATTCAGAATTAATCAAAGTAATAATGTCATAAACTTTTTTTTTAATACGTAGGAAGTACTCTTTAACTCACAATATATAATAAATATGCAGATTTCTTACATATAATAATCTCCTTTATGACATTATGGATTGCTTGGGTTTTACCCACCTTCTTGTATACCTGTAGAGAGATCCCAATTCAAGATTAAGTTGCAATTATTTGATTTTTGAGATCCACTGGGGCCCCTAATTGTCTGTGAGCAAAGACCAGGCTGCACGGTTTTAAATTCTCGCATCATTGCAGGGCTGGAGTCTGTCCAGAGAAGGACAGTGGAGCTGGTGAAGGGGCTGGAGCACAAATCTTATGAGGAGTGACTGAGGGAGCTGGATTAGTCTCAAAAAAGGGAGGAGCAGGGGAGACCTCATCATTCTCTACAACTCCCTGAAAGGAGATTGTACCAAAGTGGGGGTTGCTCTCTTCTACCAAGTGATAAGACAGAAAGAAATGGCCTCAAGTTGCACCAGAAACTTAGACAAACTTATTCTAAAAAAATTGATTTTATAAATACCACTAGTGTCAGGCAAGATAGAAATTTGACAAGCCTCCTTCCCAGCTGTATTAACATTTATCCTATGATAGAGGGCAATTGACGGGTTTGATTTCTCTTTGTTTTCTGTAGGAGCAGGAAACTAAATTCAGTAATACAAAAGATCTTTTCCAATATGATGTTTCTTTCAATTGGAACCTGGAGGTATAGGATTTTCTTTAAAACATTTCTCAGATTGCCCTGAAGGTTAAAGAGGTGTAATAGATCACTTGCTCAATTTACCTATTAGAAAAGTATTGCTCTTTTGAATATTGTGCTTTGTATGTAGTTCAGTCTAGTTTTAAATACCTCATGTGTCAGAAGTTCCATCACCTCTCCTGAGAGATCAACTTGCAGACAAACCAGTATTATGATAGGATGTGTCTCTGGCTACATCCATGCCTTTTATCAGTACAGTAGCCATAGGTAACCCCTGTCTAGGCAGGGGCACTATTCAGAATAAAAGCTACCCTTCACTGAAAAGTAGTAGCTGAGAGACACAAAAAGTAAGTCATACAACAAGGCAAGGGTGTCAAGAGAGGTATCTGATCTTCAGGATACTCAAAAGTTCTCTAGATTTACCTGAACTAAAAATTTTAACTGATTGTGGGGGACTGAGTGCAATGACCTACCTGATTCTTCTACTCTTAACCTATTTGTGCAAAGTCAAAATACTTAACTCCAGCATTAATAATGGTTTGTGTTCTTGATTGATGTCAATACCTAGTGTCTCTGTCTGCACAATCCTACATTTCTGAGCAGCTCTGGATTGTCACCTCTCCTGCTGGTTGACCCAACTCAGTCAGATCCCAGTCTGAAACCATACGTTTATTCACTCACAGGCGTCACTTCTTCATATGCTTGGTTTGCTATGTTCCTATATGTCGGTTTTCCAATCTCTTTTGACTATTTTCACAGTGAATGTTAAGTCCCCAAAGACATCATTTAAAAGTTGTAGGTGAGTCTTTTCACTTCCCATGAAAAAGCTGTCCTGAAGTGTTATGTAAATGGTGCTCTTTTCATTCTCTTTCAAAACCCTAAAATACACTTCCTATGAGTGTTCCATGAAAAGATGCTGAATTATGATGCAATATGATTATTACAAACGTCCAAACTACTGTGAAAAGAGAGGTAGTAAATCTAAAGAGATGGAAACATCCGAATGGAGTTGAATATTACCTTGAACTTTTGACTGTCTGCAAAATTTTTTAATTGAGGTCGAAGTGACCTTGACTATCAAAATATAGAAGTTTCAATTTATTTTTAAAACAATTTTTCTAATAATATGAAAGCAACTTTCCTATTCCTACTTTTGTTTGCCTCACTATTTTAAGACCTTATAATAGAAAATCCATTTTCCTTGAAATTACCATAAAATTATACAGCAATCTTATCTACAGTTTTTAAAGTGTTTCACACTTCAGTGATCTAGGTCTCTCAACACCTTTTGAGTCATATATAAATATCATGATCACAATTTGAACAGATGGAGAAGCTGGGATGCTGAAAAATCACTTAAACATGCTCTCAAGACTCAGGTCAGAATAATATTCACAATACGTCTAAATCATATAGAGGTGCCCTTGGATCACTGCATCTCTCAAATAACAGAGATCCACAAATGGAAATAATATATCTATTATGCTTCTGGGGTTTGAGCTATTATTTCCAGGCTTTGCACTGTGTTATGTCCACATCCTTGTTAGGTGTCTGTAATATTGCTCAACACTATAGCAGCATAGCTTGGCCCCCAGATAGGCTCTTAAGAGTGTTTCTTATTCTAAGTCTGCTTATGGCACCAGGGAGTGAATGCCATCGTCAAAAAAGGTACTTATCTGAGTGTTTCTCCTTCACAATAAACAAATGAAGTCAGGATTTTTTCCAGTAATTTATACTCCAATGGATTTGGATGTAATTTTCTCTATTGACATCTCTACAATATCAATTTTTTATTTCATTTATTTCATTCTTCCTTCTTATTCTTTCTTATGTCAATTTTTTTTACAGAAAATGAAACATTTTAACATCTTTGCCACAACATTTAGTTATTAAAAACTAATTGAGGACATGCTAAAGACACCTTGCTGTCAGTGAAATTCATTTGCAGCAATGTAGGTAAATAGTCTATCAGTACAGGGATAAATATGCTTTATACTGCACATTTTCCTGAGCAATCTTCTTCATAATATCATAAAATTATATATGGATGTGGAGGTATTGCAGTGGTTATATCCAAGTCAGTGTAGAATTTTTAAGTGCTGGTGACCTTGTTTTATAATATTATGTTCATTTCATAACATGAGGATGACAAATTTCAGAAATGTTTTTGTGTGAACTTGAAAAATCAATATCATAAAGATGAAAGCATACACATCTACAAAGCAATAAAGTTACTAAGAGACTTTATGAAAATATATGGCTCAAATAATATTTAAACTAATTAGAAGGGTGAAGGTTATCGCAAACAAAGAGTGAGATTCAGCTCCAGCTTAAAATATGTATATAATATAAAATTCGTCTTTGTAACTATGTAAAAACTAGATTTCAAAACTTATGCTACAGTCATCGTAAATTTATAAATTAACTTATAGCTGGTCAATGCCATTTTAGAAGCCCCTCTTTCAGCATTACCAGAAAAGTGGGTGACTGAAGGTTCAGCTGGTGTAGAAAAAAATCAGTGTAGTCTCCTACACTCCTGTAGGTTTGCCTGGAACCATCATGTTTTCCTATGCTACACTAGGGTCTTAAATAAGTGATTTGGTTTGTATGATGGAAAAGAAAAATTATTTACATCTTTGGAGGTCTAATTTCTTTCTGGAATTGTGACTTGTGTGCGAAAGAAAAAAGAATTAAACTCTCCCACAGTCATGCTGGATAGTACTCCATATTCATATTCATTTAGGGGGGAAGAAATAAAGTAAATTTCTATATATTTCAATCAGAAAGAAAAATCAAGGTGCTCTCTATGAACATCAAAGAAATGAGTATCTTTAATGTGTAAGTAAATTCAATAAGAAAGAAATACTATTTATGCCCTTAGCTGGTGCTTCTTTTACTGAAGGTGACTTCACACTGATGTACCTTAGACCAGATTAGAAAACACTTTAACAAGTTTATACTCTGATTAATTTCTTTGTGAAATGCAAATGAAAATAAATTGTGTAATGATATTTTTCCTCCTTATCCCTTGAGAAGTAACAGATAACATTTTTATTTAAATTAGACTCTCACCTGGGATCGTCTTTTTCACGTTTACTTCTTCTCTTTGTATAAACCTCTCTATTTTTCTTTTAATAAGACTTGCCCCTCTCAGCCAAACCTATTATTCCCGTAGCATGCAGATAGGCACTTTCACAGCTGAAAATACGAGATGCTTCATAGGAAACTTAAGAAGATATTGCAAAGGGCAGAAGATCATGCTCCGTAGTGAAATCTTTGCCAGATCTCCTGTCATGCTCATGAGATTTTTATTTCCCTTGCAAATCCTGTTCTTCGGTGTCTTCTAATTATAACTCTTCTTATCTCTCTCTATATGCATATTGACTTGCTGGATACAGCACAGATTTTAGCTTCAACATTAAGTAATAATGAATGTCATTGGCTAGTTCTGCAGCTTGTGTAAAATATGCTCAGTCAGCAGTTTGAGACAGTCCTCTTTTACATATCACGTGAGGTATTACATTCTTCCATTTAAGATAGGAAAACTCGAAACTAGCAATCTACCATATATAATTTTGTATTTTCCTTATATCCAAGATGCAAGCACATGTTTCTCTGCAGCCTCACTGTATACTGAGTTGCTGACTGAAGCGGAGAGTTTATGCCCTATTATTTAAATACTTATGTTGAGATACCTGCTTTAGAGTTCAGGAGCTATAAGCCCATATAACATATTTCAAGTAATTTAAAAAATTACTTGAAAATAGATTGCTTCTATCAGTATTAAGTGACAAGAGACACAGGACTTCCCAAGTCCTGAACTTCATTAACTGTTATGAACTTTTTCTGGTAGTGTCTACTTCCCTGCTAATTGACACTGTTCACACTTATTACCTTCTCTTAACAAATTACATTATCAAGGTATGTCATCAGAGATAGGGCTGTGTGATCCCTCCCAGAGAAATAATTCCTGGCTAATAATAATAATAATAAATGTGTACGTATTCAAAGGGTAAATAAAGAAATAAACCAAAGCAAGACAAAACTCACAAACAGAACACAAACCAACAAACAACTCCCCCCCCCAAAAAAAAAACCTAAATCCAGGAATGTCATGTGAATCTGACTGTTTAAGCTTAGTAGTTTGGTGAAAATGCCTTTTTCTACCAAAAAAAAGTCTCAATATGGATTGTCCTATAAAACTTCCAGTGCTTACAGAGGAAAACAAAAATGCCAAGCTTATAAAAAGAAATACAAAGACTAGAGTAGGTGGTAAAGGGGTGAGTTATTTCAGCTTACATGTCCACCCCTGTAAAGATTAATTACCAGATGCCATTAGCCATTCAAAGAGATAAAAAGAGTGGGGAGAGGAGAAGGAGACAGAGAGAATAAATAGTATGTAGCTGCATGGATGAGATCTCACACTGCTAGTGGACCCAGACAAACAGTGATCAGTTTCAATGACATAAACCACAAAATGGACATTTGGGCCAATGCTCCTCAGAGAAAACCAAGAAGTTTTTACGTTTTACTGAAAATAAACACAATCACTGGGTGGGATACTCTTTTCTTAAGATTTACGTTGATTGTACATCCAAGCATTCCTCACATGCCTCACACTTCCCCACCTAAGATATGAAACAAATGATGTTATGGCATATCTGGCTTTAAAAGTCACTGGGTCACAAAGGGCTGAAGAGAAGAATACTCTGGGGCAGGATATGCACTTAGTTTGTTCCTGTGCGTCTCCAAGATCTGGTATTAGCAACTGTCTGAAACTGCACATCAGCACAGAGGGAACTTTGATGCAGCTGTGTACCCCAGGGCTTACTCTTTTTATGTTGCTAACACATGGTCCCTTTCTCCCCCTTGTATTTGTAAATCTATCTCATTATGGTCATAGCAGCTTACACTTTTCTATATAGGAACTTTTAACTCTGATTTATGATTTTGGTGAGTTTTTCCTCATTAGAGCATCAACTTTTATCCATCTTTCCAGCTCCTGCTTTTATTCTTAAAACTTAATACCTAATCTTCCTTTCCAAACACGGGCTTTTCCAGAAATGAAGCAAGTGACAGGACCACGTACACAATCACAGAAGTCAATTAAGTAGCACAAGAAAAAATACTAACACCTAATGAGTCCACAAAGAATTAAGCTTACATTACTAAGGTATACACAAGCCTCTAAGGTGTAGACGTGGATGAAAATTAAGGTTTACCGGGCTCTAGTTTGATCAGATTTTTAGCTGAGATTCATCTGCAGAAAGACAAGGGGTTTGACAACGTCAGGACATCAGATTCCACCAGCGGGAAGGCATCTCAGTCCCGCAAGCCTCGGCCGCCAGGGAGCCTCGAGCGGCATCTGCTGGCTCTCCCTTGCTAACTCCGCACACATCCCAGCTCTCCAAAGGGGTTTAGCCCTGGTGTCCTACAAATTGACCGAGCAAATAATTTCATTTCATCCCTAGCTGGCAGAATAACAAAGGGGCACATTATCTTCTATCTGGCTAAAACCATAGACACAGTACTGGAGTCACAGAATTATCTCTGGAAATCTTCTATGGGTAATATGACTCTGCATCACCTTGAAGAGCACTGCGTCTGAAAGTCCAACACACTGACCTGGGAAACCCAAGGAATTTACAACCTTGCCTTAGGAGCTTTGTTCAGCATCCTCATTGATGTCACCACAAATAACATATGAGCCTGGAAAAAAGCCCTACAAAAACATACAAGACAACTTCCACAACAGTATTTGAACACTTCTGAGGAGCGGAATTTTAAAGTCAAAAGTCCTGGAGATCAGGATTTTCAGGAACATGAAAATCATAGTCAAATATCTCATATTGAGTTTCACAGAAAAAGAGCCAAAAAAGTACAATTGCACCTGGATCGGGACTGAGTATGTGGTAAGGTCTTGGTTCTAAATTATAAGTTAAAGAAAAGCAGAAGTATCTGGCAATTGCAAGTTATAAATAATTTTAAATATTTACAAAAACTAAAGCAGTAATAAATATACAAATATATATGTAATGAGGTATTCTTCCTTGGTCTGGGTGTTTTGAGGTTTTTGTTTAGTTGCTTAGTTTTCTTTAAGTTCCAGCTATATAAAAAAATACAAAAATGTGTTTCTGGAAATTTTTAGGGCTATTGAACTCTCAATATTCACAACGCATTAAATTGTGGTATTTAGAACAGAACTTCCTGTAGTTGCCATACTTTAAGAAAATAGTGCAAGGTTTAATAGTGTACTAACAATTGAATTTATTGCAGAGTACTAGTGTATTTCTCTCAGATTAATGGGAATGTAAATAAGACGCAATAGCTATCAGGGAAAATTCAGCCTTTTGACCTGCAACTGTGTTAAGACATGTTAAGACATGTTAAGACATGTTAACCATGTTAAGACAAACTACATTGCCAAAGTATTTGTCCCTACGGTCTTGTCTTTATTATGAATGGATCTAACCTTTTATCAGGAAAGGGATACAGAAGGCATAAGACACTGCGTGGGCTTTGTAGTAACAACAAATCAAGGACATGATTTATGTATCTTTTTTTGCTAGCAATACTGTCACAAAAAGTTTGAACTGCATGTGAGAGCCCAGACATGTATGAAAAGCAGATGGCTAAGTTTCCACATATTTAATGTTGTTTGCGAGGAAAAAAAGTCACACTGGACAAGTTGCTCCCATTCTTCCCTAAAAGATCTTTCCTTTATTTGTCAAGGTGGTGCACAGTTTTATGTCCATCAGGCTTTTCCCTGGTGGATACAGAAATACTTGTCATTTAAACTGATTTTGTATTTCTATAATTTGTGTGTATGTTTCCCATTTTTTTCTGTCGTCATTCTATTAGGCTATTATAATATAATCTCTACAGACCATGGAAGTTGTTTTAAAATTTCAATAACTTTGTCAAATGAACAGTTTTATTAGGTGGATAAATGCACATCATTGAATCAGTAAAATTGAGTGCATGTAAATTCATTATTAAATGTGGCTGAAATTCAATACGTATTACCAATCTCCTTAGTTAATCAAGGCAAACCCAAACATTTTAAACTATACTTTATAGACATTTCAGACTTTCAGTCTCTGTCTGCACTTATCCTTCAAGAGAAGATGACTAATATGATTTTCTAATCAGTTTTGTAACCCAAAGAATGTAAATTGCACTTTATACTGCCAGAGCAGTGAACAACAGGAGAAGTTACTTTGAAAGAAATAAAGCATTTAAAAAAAATAAAAAAAAAATAAAACCTCACCCATTAAGCTAAAAGTTTGATTGATTAGAGTGACCTGCTTTGTATTTCATATGTCAAAGAAGAAAAATGAATGTGTACACTAAAGCCAATTAGTGTGCTCTTGTTCACCAATCAAAGCATCTTAAATAAAAATAAATTTCATACATTAGGGTATTTAGACAACGAATTTGAAATGCAACAGATGACAAATTGTCAGGCTACTGCTCTGTGTTCCAAAACTTTGTGGGAAACTTTGGAAAATGATGTTCTTCCTAAGGAATTCTCTAGTAATTTTACTTGTTTCAAACTCATCCAATGCAAAGTTGTTAATAATAATATCTAACACATAAGTCAGAAACTGCTTAACTGAAAATATAATTGAATTTAATTCTGAATATAACATACTGAAAATTAAGTTCAAAGGTTAATAAGTTGGAATGGTCCCCCTGTGTTTCTTAAGGTACACTAATCCCTGTAAGTTCTCGGTTTATACAAAAACTGTGTGAGCAGGAGACCTCTGCCATTCAGGTAACAAAACATCTTTAGAGAAGGAAACTAATATAGGTAAAATATTTCAAAGTTGGGAAACATATTATGCCATAATTATGTTTGGATATATAAATAGGACCAATAGAGTCTTTCCTTACAATGCTAATTCAAAGGTATAAAGTAGCAAAACACATCGATGAATAAAGTTGACTGTTCTGCTGGCTGAATACATGAAAAACAAGAAGCCCCATATTCTGAATGGAAATATTAAGTCTAGAAAAATTTTTAGGTAGTTCATTCAACTACTTTGTACTCTCCCCTATTGAATATTATGCCTGTGTGTTTTGGATATTTTTCATGAAGGGCTGTCGATTGTTTTTTCTACCCTCGAGGAATTTATCAAGTATGTCTGTAGCAACACAGTAGTTTAAAAGGATTATTTTTTGTGCAACTACATAATAAAAAAGTATAATTTGACAACTTATTAAAAAGTATCTTTGTGTAACAAAAATTACCCATTGTTTCCAGTTCTTTTGTTTCTAATTCTCTGAACCTAATTTTGCACAGGCTACAACAGAATGGAAGGGATCATGTGTTAATTTGCAAGTCTAAATCAGATCTAAATTGTAGATCAAGGACCTTATATTATTTAGAAGAATGTCTTTCCAGTACATGCTAACAGGTAGGCAATTTCCATCATCTTTCCAAGAATCAGATTATTAGGCTACTGGGAATTTACAGATGTCCCAGTTCTAGAATGAGTGTAAGCAGCTGCTCTGTAATCTCAAAATGCCCTTAATCCTCACTGAAGTTTTACTTCTGTTGCCTTAATTTGATTATGTATCATTTGCTCTAAATATCAGATGTTAAACAAAGGAGAAAACCTATTTTTGATTAAACATACCTAAAAAGTACAAGAAAGTATTTTATGGCTCATTCATTAACAGAATAAATCTGTGGAGAAATCCCCAATTGTATTTTTAAAAGCTAATCTAGAAGAAGATCTTCTAAAAAGGCTATGTTTAGAGTATGTTGAGAGAAGTGCACCTAAAATAATCCTGAGCATTGAAGAAACTCACCACATCATATTTAACAGCTGTGAAACCTACTGCAATTTACCAAATCTGAGAATTAAACAGAAATGCAACAGAAGATAATGCATCACAATTTATTCCAATTAAAACCTAGTTTTAATAACTCATTATGCCTTGCAATAAGCCAGTAAATAAGGTGAAACTTATATAGAACAGCAAGAACAAAGTAGGAAGCTTTTATAATATTTTTCAGTGGTTATTCTGCAGCTGAGTTGTTTCTTTAATTCTGGGTCAGTCTGCTTCATGACAAAAAGGAGTCCATAAACAATATTTGTATTGAATATTCTAATATTTCCCAAAGTTAGTAAATAACTCTTCAAATGGCATAGAAGGAAGAACATATCTGTTGTTCCATTGATGATTTTTTTTATCATTCCAAATAGTTAAGGTACCCACAATAAGATCTAGAGCTGATCAAAAATAAATTTAATATCTCTTTCCTTTGGATCCAAATTTTTACTGGTCTTGTGGTAGAAACTTCTAACAATTTTAAAGATACCATTTTTAGTGCTATAAGAAGCTATGGGGTTTTTGCTGTAAGGTAAAGGCACCACTCAGATGAAGCTGTACATGAGCTGGTAGAATAGGGAACTAAATTATGGTTTTATATCTTCCTTGAAGCCTGGAATTCGTTTAATAAGATTTTCCACAAAGGCATTTACTGTGTACATGATGATAAAAACTTTAAAATCCTTACAGAGTTGCTTTCCTTTGCATATAAAAATAGGACATAAAGAGATGCAGCTTTGTTGCAAGTAATGTTGTTAGAAGCTTTCTTATTCAGCTCATCTGTGCTATTATGTCAATGAACATTATGTCTACAGTGCTCTGCCCTAAATAACCATAATTGGTGAGATTAAGTTGGAGACAAATTCTTGTTATCAGTGATTCTAGAACTTGCAAAAGGTCAGGAGAAATGTTGGGAGAATTTTACTCTCCACCAATGTGCAAAATAGACTGGACATTCCAGGGGGAAAATAAAACATTTATCAAAAGAAATAGATTTGCATGCTAAATCTGTAAAAAGGCTGTAGTTAATTTATATGTCACTGAGGAATATGGGCTTTTATTAAACTATCTATTTGAGAATACTCTAATAGCAGCTGCCACTTACAGCACCTATAAATGACAATATAAGGTTTCTTTAAATTGTCTACTGCTTTCTCATACTTTCGTGTTTTAGTACTATCTGGGAAAAATGATGGTATCATAGGATGATATTTTTGCACAATTTAATCCTGTAATTTATAAAATACCCTCTTTTTTTCATGTTCTTATTAAAAAATGCAGACCTTTTGGAATTCTGTAATAACCCAAATGAAGTAAATTCATCATCTATAGGGGAGATAAGTTTTGTGGAAGTTTGTTTTGTTGGTTTGCGCTTTTGGAATTAGTTTTTGTTTTGGTTTTTTGTTGGTTTGGTATTTTGGTGGGTTTTTTTTTTCCCCTGAAATTATGAATACAGTATTCTCTCATCAGATATACCCATACTTTTTGGGAGCAGTGTTCATGATTTCATATACAAATTACACAATTAAACATTTAATTGATTAATGGCATTTTAAAAATTAGTTGCAAGAATGCACTTTCCAATACTAATATGCTCCTTATGAGTTGGAACTTTTGTAGCCACTGATCTCAAAAAAAGGTGTGAATATTCTCCAACTTACAGATAACAAAACTGACACAGAATGGTTTATCTGAGCGTCCAGAGCAGACCTACACTTTTACCCGTAATTTTTTGGTGTCTAGCATCCCTAAGCACAAAATTTATAAGATTACAGTTCAATAAGCATTCAGTGCTGGACAACACAGCCCCTTTATATTTTAAAGAAGCAAATTTCACATCTCTGAAGTAAATGTGAAGCTGTTCACAAATAACACTTCAGGTTCTCCATCAGGAACAAAATCTCATCCTAAAGTAAAGGAAAAAAAAAGTAAAAAAAATGTTCTGCAAGTGTCATTTACCTGGACCAAAATACATTTCTCTAGAATGGAATGTGACACACACACAAAAGAGTAGGAATCCAATCTAAAATAATGTCTGTTTTCACTCAGCCTCCTAATAGACTGGTATCCAGACCACCAAAACCTCCATGCTTTCACATGGAGCACAGATCCATCATCTGCAGATGAATCCATATAATTATAGAACCCCATTTGTAGTTCTAATCTCAAGGATAACATGCTATAAATAGGGATTTTAAATGGGAATTGATTTCAAGAATCTTCCCCATGAAACTTTAAAATGCTGTTAAAAATCCTGTTACATTTTCATAGAATAGGACTGAAGAAGAAATTTCTGGTTAGTACAAACAATATTGCACTACCAAACTCCTGACTATAACAAAAAAATTTTAAAAAATAAAGCCTCCCCAGACACAAATCAGCTCTGGTTCTTTAATGCTGTCATATAACAAGCTGTTAAATCACAAAAACATTCCCTTAGAAAGCTATCAAACACCAGTCCCTCTGATCAGTTCACTACATGAAAGGAAAGGGGAAAAAAAGAGCAGAAACCTTTAAAAATTTGACCCATTTTACAACTGAGTTCACAGCAAAAGTCAGCTAGAGAGGAAATGAGATTTTACATGGTTCCAGTTTTATGTGAAAAGATAGATAAGTTGCTGATTGCATCAGTAATTGTGTTTGTCATTTACTCAAATGAGAAATTAGAAGCCAAACTTAGTAATTCAGCTGCTAGTGAATATATTATTTCTTCTTGATATAATCACAGAGAATTTCACTTCAAATTAACTCTTGCAACCCAATTAATGACTTTTATAAACCTGAACAAAAATTTTCTTCCCAAAAAAAGGCACATTTCTCTCCCATTTTTCACCTAAACAATCTTTGCGTGAAAAGAGACATCTTGTGTTTTAGAGGTCACCTGCTCCTGCTGTTTGTTCTGCCCCTGAAGTCATAATCTTCTGCCTGTGACATCACAATTAGTTTCCACAGAGCTGATTATAGCCACAAACCAAGGATTATGACTTCAGGTGAGGGGAAAGCAGCAGGAACAGATGAGCTCCTGAGGAAAATGTTCCCTGTTCATGACTGTATCCTTAGAAACAAAGTGCAGAAAGTAGCTGTGCTCAGTTCAAAGCAAAACACTTAATGTGAGATGGAGGTCTCTGTTAGGAACTGCCGATTGGCCATACACCTGTAATTATTTTCCAAATAAGTGCTGCCTGACAAAAGCAAACAATGGAAAATATTCGATGGATAATAACAAAGTTCCCAGAACTATATTTAATTTCAATTTACAAGCCCCAGATTATGTCTCATTATCTTATTATGTGTTACCCATAGCATTCAGTAGATAAGCAGTGCACTTCACAATACCAGTAAAGATATTGCACCAAAGCATTTATAATCTAGGCTGAATGAGAACAAGCAGAACTGTAAACAGGACTACAGTACAAGATGTCAGGGCAGAAAAAACAAATTAAATAATAATATAATTCTGTGGAAGGCTCATGTATATATCTTGAAACTAACGAATGTCCATTTTAGCATGAGTTATTTGCTCTGTGTTTAAGAAAAGGGTTTTCTTATTGCCTGTCAACTTTAACCCACTGAGAGAAGCAGTGTTTTCTGTCTAATGGTGACAGCAAGGGGTTTTGGGACTCCACCATTTGCTTGCTGAATTACTTTAAATAAGTCACTCAATACACCCAGATCTCATTAACTGCTCTGTGAAATGCAGTGCTGCAGCCATTACAATAAAGACTTATTAGACCTTCAGATGTCTGTATGTTCTTAATGTCAGAAATACCCATATCTATCTATGTAATGGTTCTCTCACTATAAATATATGCATGAAGGCTTTGGGCCAGATTCTCACCCATTGTAAATTACAGCCTGAGAACCAGTGTGCGTACTGAAGTCAAGGATAGAAACTTCACCGGTGAAGAAGTGACAGTTACATTGTAATAGAAGTATAAAATGAAAAATCATTTCCCCTTCTGGTTTTGAATCAAGAAATACATTTCAAAGACATCAGAGGTCATATATCTTGGCAATAAATTAATTATTTTCAAAAAAAAACCCTGTTGTTCAGAGAATGAGGAAAAAAAATCCCCTTTAGTGAGATTGAAATAATAAGATGTAAAAGTTTGCCATGTTGACACTGGACTTTGAAACCTGAAAAAGCCTTCATTTTGACTCTGTAGAAATACAATATCTGTGCTCAAAAGCTTTCCAGGTATTAATATTTCATAAATTGTAATTAATCTTTTTAAGTCTTACCTTGATGAAAGAAGTCAAGCAGCTGAGATTAAGTCTTTAGTCTTTAAAATTTCTGCTTGCCCAGAGGATATTCCACTGGGCTCAGTACTCAGCCCCCTATTGATTTTAATTTATATAAATGATCTGTTGCCTCTCTCACACTACTGTAGGGGTGCCATGCACAGTGGCAAATTAGAGACAGGCTGGTGGTAATGAATTACTAGGCAGACACTTTCCACATGGGCTGCTGCTAACACTGATTTAATTATTTCTTCAAGAATTTAAAATTCACGTTTAACTTCAAGTGTTGTCCAGGCTGTGACCAGATGGCTAAGGAAAGTAATACCTATTAGGGCTTGTCTGACTATGAATCATATTTCAAGTCAAAAGGCAAAAGAAAGTAAGTAGATTAGTAAATAATACAACTAATAATGATGAAGTATCTAATCTAAGTGGAACTAGTTCAGAAGATGTGAAAAAAGCCTGAGGTCAGTGGTAAGGTGCACTAGGTTCAAACAAGAAGAAACCAAATGCGCCTTTTTGGCTGCTTCTGACATTCAAAAATATGACATTTTCATTTCTCCCTGACTTGCTTCTGGGCAGAAGGCCTGTACATTTAAATCTTTGTTGTGTCTCTAAAAACATAGGTGGTATGTAATTTTTACAGGAGTTCTCACCAAAATAATGAAATTTTACTTGGCCAAGCTGTTTAACCTTCAGTGGATCTGATAGTTAGATCTGCAAGAGCTCTGTGTGAGGTCCACTGGGGACTGGATTAGAAATGGGCCCAACCACTTCTCCAGAGAGCTTAAAAATATGCTTCTAAATTCTCATGCTCTGCTGCTGCACATGGCGCTTGCAGTTTCATCTTTAGCTGCTCTGAAGTTTGTTGTGGAGAGTTTTGAAGTCCATAATTTCTGGTGCCACACAAAATTCGGAATTAGTGCATGTTGGCCTATGATTCCCTCAGCCATGTGACCCCACAGTTCATCAAATTGTGCAAATATCTACTACTGTCGAAGTTGAGCTACTACCTGGGTCTCAACTAGAGGCCAGCACATCTGGCTCAGCTGCAAGTCCATCAAGTGTTTGGAAGTCTGTGAGGAGTTACAGAGAAGGAGCTGGTAGAAAATCCTGCTTAAGATGGATAGGAAGAGTTTCTTTGTAAGCTCTACTGACCACCCTGGTAGGCATAAGGAGACTTTTGAGAAAGCTGAAAGATGGTTAATGCTTGCTAAATTATAACATTTACAAAGACAAAGGTTTTTGGACTCCAGGCTTTCTTTTTTGCTTTGTCCTTGATCTCTTTTGGTTATTATTTGTGGGAAGAAGGGGTTTTTGTAATTATGTTGGTTTCTGTGCTGTTTGGGGCTTTTTTCTCTCTTTTCTATCTCTCTGCACGCATAATCAGGAAAAGGGGGAAGGCTGCCACCTTTGTCTCCCCACACACAGCTGTCTGTGGAGGACACTAGCTTGGAGGAGGAGTTTCTCCACCGTTTTTGCTTTCCCAGGGAGTTAATGAGTTTTCAGCAACTTTGTAACTAGTGATTATTACTATTGTTTTTCCTGCCTGTGGCTCTTTTGGTTTTTTTAATAAATTGTTGGGTTTTTTCCACATATATCTACTCATTTTGGCTCTCCTTATTGGTGAAAGTTATTGGTTAAAACTAAACGGAGGTCATTAATTTAGGAGTGTCCATCTTTTAAATTGTATTTATACCAAGACATGGCCCCACACTACTATTTTTACCTGGAGAATCCAGAAAACTGAAAGTTTGATACTTCAGAATAATCAGGAAAACTGTGGAGTGACTTTCCCGAGTCAGAAATTAATAAAATGAGGAATAGTATTCTATGCTCTGCCAATGCCAAGGGATTTATATTCCAAAGATCTCATTTCACTAATGTCATGTAGGTCTTGAACAGACATTTCACACCACTCATCACTTTCAGAGACAGAGATGCTGCAGTACATCAATGTCTTTAATGACAGCAGTGACATATCTTGAATGAAGAGTCCCCCATGTTTATCCTTAAGAATGTCAGTTTTATTTCTCCACTTCTAAGTATTCAGGCTTTTTTGTGGGGTACAAGAGCAATATCTTCAATTGCATGGAGATGGCTTTAAACCCAGGGACATAGGATTATGAGACGGATGATGCATCTTTAAGTCCAGTTTCCCCGATGTTCATGATATATACACAATTTAGCTGACTTCACCCATCATTCAGGTGCCACTTTAGAGAAAGGTTTTCCTCTCAGCAACATCAACTAAGAAGTTGGGGTTTTTTGCTTTCCAGATGCTTTTCCCCTAAATTTAACTATTGTCTTAGTTTACAGTTTGAATGTTTGTACCCATCAACACTTTATATCCATTTCTTCCTATAGCAGTGTTATCTTTCAGGGAGAGATTTTTTTTTTTTTCTAGCACATATCAAATTGATGTATTTTTAAAGTGAAATGATTTTTTCACATAAACTTTAATTTTCTGCCCTTCAGTTTTCCCTAAGACAAATTTTCCAGCTTTTTAGTTACCAATGTAGGCCTTGTAAATCTGTCTATTAAAAAAAAAAAAAGCAGTAACCTTTTCATTAGTACTTCATTATAGCAGACACATTATAAATCAGCTTCAGTGTTAAGTCTCATTGGTGACAGTGTCTCCTGGAAATATGTTCTCTGGTACAAGGGTCACATTGGATTTTTCCATGGTCATGGTATTTTAGTGTCTGTACTCATATTGTGAATAAATAAACAGTCTTTTAATCAAATGTAATTTCTGTTTGACAAACTCCTAGCTTTAATAGAAATTTATCTTTAAAACAAATCTTTCTTCTTTCTTTGTGGCAGAGACATTCTGGAAGACACATACTTCCAAAGAATAACGCTTTATTTACTGTGCCTACTAAATAGGTTGGATTTTGTTGTTTTTGTTTTTTGGGGTTTTTTAAAAATTTTTTGTTTTATAAGAGGGGTCAGCTGAATATTTTTGACAAACAGCTCCTAATCATAGCATTTGCTGATGTAAAATTATTTTTCCTCCCCTCTGCCATCCTTTTTTATGGTGATTATCATATTTGCCCTTTTTCTTTGCAATCATCTGAATGCTATTTCCGTTTTTTTCTTTTAACTCCAGACATAAATCTTGGTAACAAATTTGCCCCTCCTTACTCCTCCTCCATCATGACCTCAGACTTGTGTCTGCGCATGATCACTTCCAGTTTTCACCCCTTCTGTTGCAAACTTTCACAGGTGAAGGCTTGTGCTCCAACGCTCTAGGAGGTAACTGTTGAGGGAAGTTCCTGCACTGCATCCTGCAGATTCTGCAGCCACTTAGTCTCTCCATCTCCTCTCCTCTGCAGCCCACCTGGCTCAGCAGCTACCCTCAACGAAACAACACACAATTGAAAAAACTCCACTGTGCATTTTCCTGTACTGTCTCAGTACGCTGATGCCTAATTTTTTGAGGCTTTTTTATGCTTTCTTGGACCAGTCATGCCTCCATTTTAGTTTGCCATTAACTGTTCTTTATGTGTCACTGAAGGCAGAGAGCTGTCCTCCAATCAGACCTGTAGATTGCAATTACCAGCTGTGTGAACAATACACATTGTCATAATCACATAAATTAAGTTCAGACACCAGAATATACATCAAGAAGCTTGAAATTGGAAACATCTCATGTACCAAGAGGTTAATTTCATGCTTTTGAAGGTCAATCTCTAATTTTTATTTGAAAAGTATTGTTTTTTTAGGCAAGATGCTGTTGTAGAAGTAAAATGTGTTGTAAGTTATAATGAATGCAGATATTTCCATCTAAGATTTGTAGAGAACTGCAAAGACTTGAAGAAAACTTATTTCACATTTTCTCACTAAAGATCCAGCTTAGTGGCATTTTTAAAAATATTTCTAAGAACTGTCAGAACATTGTTCTCTAAATTGGATTATTAGGTACAATATTGACTATTTTCCTTTGTATTTCATGAGTTATGTGTAAAATTTAGCAGTATTTGTTCTGAATAAAAAGACTTCCAGTTTCTAGATATTTTGAAATTTTAGAGGCCCGGCTAATTTGGGTAGTATTTCTTTCAGAGAAGGAATAATACATCTTTAAAATTTCACTTCTCTTGTTCTTCATCTCAAGCTGAACTAGACAAGGGAGGCTGGTCTCAGAATACTAAAGTTATTTTGTATAGGGCTGGTAAGCCTAGTCACAAAGAGAATTTACATGTATCTTTAAAGTACTTCTTAGATTTCACCAGAAATTTACTTTAAGTTCAGGAAATTAGTAGGTAGACCTGACATTTGAATCTGTATTTTACATTCTTTACGTCACAGCCTATAGTGAATATTTCTGTCTAGATTTGTTTGCATACCTTGTTTGCTATATTTATGAGAGAGTCTAAGAACCACCTGTGAAAAACCCAGCAAGTTTAAGAACTCAAACCCAAAAAAAGGAACAAAAACACCTTCAGCTGAATTTCAGCTTAATATGACATAACAAATAACTGAGGACAAAGTTAATATATCAGGAATGCAATTGCAAATATTGTGAACAGGTATATCGACTTTATAAAACAGACGCATTCTTCCAGATCATCCAGTGCTAAAGAGAGAGGCTGCTTTGTGATGCTGCAACCCATTACTCCACCTCTACAGTGTTTCTTATCTTTAAATCCTTCTGCATCTCATCTTTGAGCTCTTTTGTTTGTCTGTGTTTCTTGAAACATCCTTCTCAGACCTCTGAATCCTTCCAAATCTTGCGGGGGTGCCCTCACTGGCCAATCATGGTTCTTGTCTGGCTGATATATTCAGGGTAAGAGATCTAGGAGGATACAAGCTAAAAATACAGAAGGGGGTGGGACAAGCAAGATGCAGGATTCTCAAGCAAACATTCAGTTTTCTATAAATTTCGGCAATAATAGCTCAGAAAAAAAGTTTTTTATTTCCAGGGATTAAAACCCCTGATTTTTTGAAACTAATTTGTCAAGGCTTAACTAATTTGTTGAAACTATAATTGCTCATGAAGACCCTTAAAAGGGTTGTTTTTTTTTTCATGAACTGTGAGCTAAATACACAGAAGAAATACTGACAAGATATTCTCAAGAGGCAAAAAAAACTTTACTGGCAACATCAGAAAATCAGACATCTTTTGCCAAAGTTTAGAGCAGCACTCAATTAACATGAAAAACTTCTCAAAGCATTAACTTAGCCCATTCAACTTAGCAAACTACAAGCCCTTTTGATTTTAAGTAACTCAAAACCCTGAGAAAAGGGAATTAGAAGAAGAAGGAGAGAGAGACAGAAAAGATATAGAGAAAAACCAAAATATAGATACCAATCCTGATTCCAGTGGTATTTAGCCAACAAAAATTCCAAGAGGAAATCTCTCAAAATCTCAGTAAGAGATCATTCAGCCCTTTTTAACTTTATTCAAAGATCAGCCTTTGGCTTTCTGATTTTCACATCCAATATTTATTTCTAGATTACATATACAGTTTAAAGTGAGGAAAATATTGACTAAACTACATTTACATTACACTGTAATTTCAGTGTCCTATACATCTTCTTCCAATACATATTTAAAAATACTAAGAATTTTGAGATGATTGGTTGCTTCAAGGAAAAGAAGTGGATATGCAGTCAAGTAGAGGAAGATGGCATACATTGGAGAAGGAAAACACAAGAGAAAAAGGATATTCCAATATTCTGAAAAGTCAGATATTTTTAAACAAATTATCCAATAACAAGCAGAAATATTTACAATAATAAAAATTTGGAAGTACTTTGGCATGCATTTGAAGAACTCTGAAATTTCTGATAGTAAATATTCATAAAAATATATCATTAGTATATGTGAACAGAACTAATTAAGATTTAAAATCTTTTTGTGATGATTAGAAATTGTCCCTTCAAAGCAAAAGTAACTTGTCTGATATCAAACAAAAAAAAATCCCAAACCCTTAAAAGCCTTAGTTAATTGATCAAATATCTCAATTAGTATTCTGTAATGGATAGAAGAATACTATCAAGAAATATTCAATCTAAAATTTGAAAACATTATTTGGGAAAAGAAATCACATCTGAAGGGATCTTTTAAAATTTATGTCAGCTTTCATGAATATAAAAGATGATCTGATTTCAGCCAATCAATCATTCTTGGTGAATTATCCATCCCCCTTTCATTGTGAGGGACAGATCTACTGGAAGATAAAGAATGATTCCAACTCAGTTTCTCTGTCTGGACTACAAGGAAGTTTAAACAGAGAGCTATAGTGAATCTTCATGATTCTTACATGTGATGTAGGAATCATAAATCACTTAGCAGGGAAAAGAAACTGTATCTATCCTATTAACTCCAGCAAGTGTTGTGAAGCTGGAGTTTCTAAATAAAATCAAGGACAGTTACCCAAAGCAGCAACCCTAAGGAGGCACAATCCTAGTTTCGGTCGTGATTTTATCAATATATATTTCTGACATCTTATTATTCCTAATGAAAATTCTTGAGCTCTGTATCACTGCCCCCAACTTACAGCATTCATAGTTTTGATCCAGCTGTCTCACTACCTTGTTAGTGTTTGCATAAATGCACTATTCACACCCTTTGTCAGTGTATTTTGTCAAATGGGCCATGATGAAGCAAATAGGTGTTCTTGCTTGCTTGACAGGGAATTAGTCAGTCATCAAAGTCTAATTTTATATTTCTTATTTGTGTTTTTTGTTTATTTTCACTCAGTTGAAGACCTTAACAGTGAGTATATCTCTAACCTGACCACTCTTATCAGTGCTGTACTAATTCCCATGAAAACGGTATGGAAAAGCTCAAAGAATTTTTTTAGCAACACAGAGGAATTTAGCCATCACATCTGGCAGAAAATTTCTTTCATCTTCTGCCCTTCCAAAGGACAAAAAATACACAAATACAGCAATGAATATCTTGTATGTCATGTAGTGTTTTATCTTGCTTAGAAATATTCAGTAAAGATATCTGTTATGACTGTCATATAACATATAGTTAAACCTTAAAGTCTGTCTAATTTAATGTGTTAATCAGGTTATTCCTGCTGCTTCATGCATTATGCTAGCATCCACAAAGGAACCTACTGTATTCAATTAGAACTGAGATGACTTTTGGCTAACAAAATGCAAATTAAAATTTAAGAAATCCTAAAACTTGAAGTAAGGAAATTGAGATGTGGCAAAACCAGGAAATGAAAAAATGCACAAAATGCTCACTGTAATGAAATACTGTTCAGCTCCAGAATTAGCTATCTTACACTGTAACTAAAAGGTACAAGATGAAGTGTTTGGACAATTCCAGAGGAGATAGGCTGTGCTTGATTTGATTTACAGATGTTTAAAGCAATTTCAAGACTTGATAAGAATCATCACATTGCACCACTGTTTGATTTAAAATGAATAGGCATAATTTCAGTTTATGGAATCATGGAAACAATATCCTGAGTTGGAAAGAATTGAGATAAAAGATCTACAATTAAACACAGTATCCAAAATACTACTAATTGCAACCTCTTACTTCATCATTACTTACAGATACCAATTGAAAATCACAGTAGAGCATGTAAAATTAATTCTATTTTTTCCTCTCAGACTTTGGGATAAAGTGGCCTGTATATATAGGCTGTTTTCTCAGCATTATTTTCTTTATTTCAAAATTTATGCCCAGGAAAGTAACTTGTCAGATCAAGAGAAGAATAAAAATTACTTTCAATATTTTGACAATTTCATCCTAACTGGCATAAATATGCAGTTAAAAGAAGCTTTCCAGTTTTACTGGAGTAGCAGAGAGGAGGCTTCCCTCCTCTCTGCAAGTAGACACTTGCAGATGATAGACACTGTATAAAGATTTTTGCCTCAGTATACTACAGTCTAAATAAAAATCTTAATGCAATTGGAAATTTCAACTTAAATTAAAAAAAAAAAAAGAAAAAAGTTTTGTTTAGTATCATTTTGTATTGATGAATGCACTTCTCCTTTTGTTTACAATGGTTCAACAAGTGAAATCCAAAACTATATATCTTAGTTATTCATACTCGGATAAAATGAATTAATTTCAGTTCTCTGTTGATTTAAAGATTTCAGAGGAGTAGCAGAATTATTGTAGACCTTTCTTTTGTAGTAGCAGTCACATTAAACTACTGCTTCCAACACTACCAGTGCCCCAGTGAATGTCAGGATTTTCCTGTCATATTATATACAGCAGCTATACTGACTATAAACAACTCAAACTGCCTGACAAAGAATTATTCAGGAGAAATGTTAAGCAAAAAGACTGCTATCTTAATTGCCTACTCTTAAATATTAAGCTTCCTTAGTTTGAGTTATACTGAGGATATTTAGAATAAGTCAGGTCTAATTATGTTCCATTTTCTTAACAGCCATTTTATCCTGACAGTATTTACATGCAAGGGGATCAGAAGGACAAATGGTTTCACTTATTTATACAACTTGATGGAGCATTCCACATCTCACATCACGTTTCATAGCATTTCTTAAGTATTGGGAAGATAAAACCTTGAAATATGTTTTTCATATTCTCACCAGTCAAATTTTTCACAAACTTGAGGCATTGCAGATTAAAATGCAAGTATATCTGCACAACAAATGGAGCAGCTGTGATCAAATGAAGATGTTTAAGTACTTTATAAATATATCCATATATACAATACTTTAAAACTTTGTTATGTTGTACTAAAAGCTCTTGATTTGATCACAATACTCCATGGAAGACAGCATACTCTTTGGAAATATATAGATATAGTGCTCCATACACACAGCATTTATACTCACAAATGCATATAACATAGATCTTATTACTTAGAGAAGTTAGAATGATGATCTACACCCCCAATAGCATGTAGGTGAAACTGAACTGATGCCAGGGCAATATGGTGAAGACATGTACTCTATTCACCATGCTTTGGAAACTGTTTTATTTTATGTTCAGTATTTCTGTCCATGGCAGTAATATTATCTCTGATATTTCAGTATGGATAATGATCCTACCATGCCCTGCCCTGTTAAACTTTATAAAGTAGAAACTCATGTGAATGTTCCACCAACATTCTTGGAGAAAAAACGTGTTATTTTTCTGTAGCATTTATCATTAGACACTTTTCAAGCCCCTCTCTTAGAGACACAGATAGAATAAGCTCCATCAGGAAAATTTTTGATACAGGTTTTGAGAAACTCAGCGAAAGTAGGATTCATGTCATGTCATCTCATCTTGTCTCGTCTTGATTTAGCTATGAAAAGATAGGTTTAATTAAGTCATATCTGAAATGGAATTAGTGAAGAACAAATTACTCCCAGTTAGTGTGCCTTTATTAAGGATAATGAATTACTCTCTCATGAAAAGTACTATGGCAAAATCTGTACAGACTTAAGACCAAGATCAAATGAAAGTTCACATACCCTGAAAATGGCAAAGCTAAATTGTTTTACAGATTGAAGATTCTCATCTACAAGGAGATCTCCTTTGGATTTATTAGTTGTGAGACATTGGAAACAACATTATTTTCAAGATTTTTAAAAATCATAGTATATTTTAAGAATGTGATTTTTTTTTTTTATTTTCTTCTCTAATGACCTGGTTTACTGTTAGCATTATAATGGCTCACCTACATAATCTTTTGCAAGCAGATGTAAGTTCATTTCATGTTTGATTGAAGCCCTATAGACACACATCAATACTGAGTAAGTTTCACGGTTAAAGCAATGCTACAGCTTAAAAACTTTCAGAGTTCCTGACCACCAGGGTAAATATAAAAGAGAAATCCTTTCTAGAAAATGCTATTCAACGAGATATTAGTCAAGTTGGAAATTTCAATGGGTACTAACGGCATAAGGAAGAAAAAGAGAATGAAAGACAGTTAAGAAAAAATTATGACTAAAGGATAGTCTTTCTTAAACTGTGACTTGCCATATCCTCTTAGCAGTCAGAATATTTCATAACAATGACTGATTTCACACATTACAATTCCATAGAATCATGCAGTGTTTTTTGTTGGACAGGACCTTTAAAGGCCATCTAGTGCAACTATCCTGCAATAAGCATGGACATCTACCCCTGGATCAGGCTGCTCAGAGCCTCATCCAGCCTGGTCTGGAACACTTCCAGAGATGGGTCAGCCACAGCTCCTCTGGAAACTTGTGCCAGTGCTTCACCAACCTCATTGTAAAGAATTTCTTTATTTTATCTAGCCTGAAACTACGCTCTTTAAATTTCAAACCACTACCCGCTGTCCTATTGCAGTAGACCTTGCTAAAATGTCTGTCCCAATCTTTCTTATATGACTTATTTTAATACCCAAAGGCTGCAATAAAGTCTTCCTGTAGCATCTTCTTCAGGCTGAACAGCCCCAGCTGGCTTAGCTTTCCTCATAGGAGATGTGCTCCATCCCTCTTATCATCTTCATGATCCTTTTCTGGACTCACCCCAACATGTCAACATCCTTCCTGTGCTGAGGACCCCAGAGCTAAATGTGGTTTGTGGGGTCTCAACAGAGCAGAGCAGAGCAGAGGGGAAGAATCCCCTCCCATGCCCTGCTGGCCATGCTTCTTTGGATGCAGCCCAGACTACAATTGGCTTTCTGGGCTGGGAGCTCACATTGCCAGCTCATGTCCAGGTTTTCATTTACCAGTACCCCCAAGTTCTTCTCCACAAGCCTGCTCTCAATTTACTCCCAGGAGATCAAACTTCATTCCAGTAGAATCTTTAGTACTATCTTAAGAATTGAGATCACAATTACAGTAATCCTGTGGTATGTCAGAGGCCCTCAACACTAACTGGAACAGAATTAGCAAGATATCCTAATACAAAATCAACTGACATGTTTTGGCTACCTAGAGGTGTTGCGACAAAATATGATGGAAAATATGTTCTTAATGAAACAGTAGTAGATGCTAACTGACTCAAATGATCTGGTAAACATGTTAATAGTGGGATGCAGTAAAGTTATCTGCTAATGACGTAAATGAACAAAGGAAAAATAAATGGATCTAGCATATGGTACTAGACAGAATAAGCATCACAACATACAGTAGAGATATATCAACAAGGATTTATGGTTTTTAGGGGTTTATGTTCAGGGTGTACTAAACCTGAAGTGTTCAGGACACTGCCGTCTGGGACCTTTTCTTGAAAACATTGGACTTTTCCTTAGTCAAAACCTGTGATAATCTTCAAGTACTGAGAGTAGGTCCTCAGCTACAGTAGCCTTTGTATCAACTACACTTCATACAGTAAATTGCATTTGGACATCGGTTTATTAGTTGTCATTGGACGAATCTGAGTCAACAACTGGTGTGATACCAAGGCAGAAAGAACAGCGTCAGCAATTGTGGATCAGAATCATTCTACAACCTTTTGAGTTTACTTATTACCAGTGGAGCCTGCAGCAGCTGCTGGTCTAACAGAGGCAATGAGTATTTATGCTTAATAGAAGATATGAAATAAATTTTTGTGTCTCAGATTGTCTGGCCATCATGAACAGACACTTCATGTAAAGACCAAATTGCTAGAAGACCTGAAAGAAAATTTGCTTTTCTCCAAAGGATGGTACCTTTTGAGCACAATGCATGCTCTCTGTAGCATTGCAGCAGAATGCCACATTGGTTCCTCGTTTCTCCAGGAACATAGTCAACCTAAAATCTTCACATTTGCATCTTTTAGATGATTCTAATGCAGTCAATTGGAAAAGCAGAGATACCTAACATTACAGCAACTCTGGGCTTCAAATGAGTTTTTTCAAACTAAAATATTATTAAATCCTAATAGTAAGAAGAAGATATAACTTAAGATAAAATAATCATCTACACTCAGTTAAGCTTTGTTACTTTATATCTCAAGCACAGGAGAATAGAGCTGTTTGCATCTATTTATTTAAGCATCACAAAATATTTTGCTGGGGTGTAAGAAAATCTTACATTTTTAGCCTGCTCTTTCCAAATGTTGCCCTTTCAATTGCTAGCCAAAGATGTATTATCTGCCTAACTAAAATAGCTCAAAACACATATTTAATAAACCCAGAAATTATAATTAAATACTTGTCTGAAGTCATTACTTCCTGCCTGTTTATTAAGCAATCAGCTATTAAACAGCATTGATAAGCATTCCAATAATCTGTTCAGGTACTGTATTAATAACATATAGTGAATTGTTCTGCATCAGTGATGGTGTTTCCAGGTGGCGTGAGTACATTTTTTTAACTAGAGTTTCATATGAATCTCTACAAATCAAAACTTTTCAAAATCGCTAATGTAGGCTTAGCACAGTGTCCCAAACTGTCACTTAACTCTGGTAACAACTCTTCACAGAGCCAGCATTGGGTTCCAGTAGTTTTCAGTTTCGTAGCATAATTTTTTCCCACTTGGAATTTCTGAATTTTATCATGGTTTCCACAGATGTTAAATCACTTAAAACTCAGTAAAATAATTATTACTATAAAAAATCTAGAACTTAGCAAATGGTTCCTGTCTCAGTTTTCCAGTCTTCATACCTAGGCAATCACCATGATTATCATTCCACTTATTTATTTCATTGCATCATAAGGCAATATAAAATTTGTTTAAATTGTCTTAGATGTTGTGCAGTGTACAAAAATTGATACATATGCTAGGTGTAAGAGACACAGGTACAGAATTACATTCAGTTTTGGCTTTTAAGCAGTTAGCAAGGTTTCATTTGATATTAATAAAGTATCGTCTTCCTAATGTCGACTTTTCAGGAAAAAGCATAATTGCATAGAAATGCTCCAGAAAATCATTTGCACTTGCTACGTAAAAATGAAGGCCATGAGTGAGTGACTTCTCTAGAAAAAGCTGGAAAAAATCTTCATTTTTAAGTAGATGCACATGGCCAATAAACGCTTTGCTCTTTGGCCATTATCCAGGGATTATCAGGGCTAACAAAATACACAGTGGATTTATTATTAGTTGCCAGAATAAAGTAGTCAAAGGCATTGTCTGCCTACAAGCATCACTGCACTGTTGCCAGCATTCAAAGGGGTCTCCAGACAAGGTGATTCACAATGAGGTCCAAAGTGCCTTTATTGCACTTGTCATATTTCTGTCCTCTTAGACTCTCACGGAATTTGAGATTTGGTTTACAAATGCAAAATTCCTGTACATAATTTCATCCAGAATCACATCTGGACTCCTTCTTGAGTTTGCATTTATAATGAACATATTATACTTGGGCCTGCAAGTGTGAATAACACTTATCACTTTAGGAGAAATACCTTTATATGTGTCTATATCTATATATATATATATATATATATAGATATATATGATTAACTGAGTAGCGAGTGTGCCTCTGTCCTTTTTCTGTCAAATGGCACACTGATACAGCAAAGTAATACAGGTAACTGGCTATAAGGAGAGTACATTTCAGAGCTGGAAGTCTGAGTTTTGCTATCCTTTTCAGAAATATGTATACTACCGTGATTAATGACTATTATTATAGTAGTTACTGACAGACACAACTCAATCATTCAACATGCCAGTTAAAATGTGTAATTCTTTCAGACCCATTTCACAAGTTAATCTATAATCGCACGTGTGTCTGAATAAATGTTTACAGAAACTGAAAAAATCTGGCATGTAAAATATAAGCACTGAAAAGCTTTGGAAGGCCTATCCCACAAAATGTTACCCATTCTCTGAATAATAGTCTGAGATAAAAGAACAGAAGGAATGTGTGCCTGTGGTTGCCCTACAGTCAAATCATAGGGTGAGACGTTGCCAGTGAAATCCATATATCTCACTTTAGAATAATCCTGTGGAAAAAACCCCATAAAAATACAGATTATTTTGGAGGAAATTGTATTATTTTGCTTCAAAAGATGGGACAGGCCTTACACAAAAGTTCAGATTAAGTGATCATAATGATCCCCTTCTGACTTTAAAATAAATTCTTTTAAATGTGGGAAGGGGACATTGTAACATATAAAAATGTGAGTAGAAAAATAATTCAGAAATAAACCTTAGGTTCTGAAATTTTAGTAGCACATAAGAATTCCATTCAGGGTTAATTCAGTGAACATATCTCACTTGTACTCCAGTCTTATCAGTTGTCAGTGTATCTTTCTAATCGTCCTTTTTTCCTTTTCCTGTTTTATCTCTAAGTTATGCTCAAAGCAGCCCTTTTGTTCTCATTCAAGTGAAAAGCACACTCATATCGAAAGTCTTGTAGGAAAGCCTATATTTATGAACTACCTTACTCAATTTCAAGATGAAAGATTTTTGAATTATCTTTAAATAAACATTCCAGTACAGTTTCTGAGTTGGAGCAAGTCTGTATAGCTCATTTAATTTCAGTGAAGTAATGTCTCTAAGTCCACCAAGGATCTGGACTGCAGGTTTCTGTAAATTTGAAAGATATTCATCCTTGAGTCTTTGAACTTTATCTCAGACTATATAATTGTATAAACTCTACCAGTAACTCTTTTAAAAAAAAAGGAATATTTTACTGAGGTTTACAGAAATTATGACATATCTTCAAGAACATGTAATTTAAAATAACTGATATAAAATATGTTTTAAATTATACCAATGCTTTGTACAATGCTAAAGCCAACAATGCTCAGTTCTTTCTCTGAACAAACATCAAACAAATTCGTGGCTTTTAGCAGATAAATTAAAGATGGAAACGACCTAATTCTCAGCAGATTACAATGTGCAAGACTAGGAAGCTTTGAGTCTAAAGACATGGGAGCAACTTTCAGAGTTAAAAAATGTGTCAGAAGGTTGTCATTGTCATCATAAAGCATCATCACAGTCATCACCAGGATTTGCTCAAGTTCCCCCTTCAGTATAAGAAAGTATATTGTTTCCATAAATAAGGTGATTCATACTTTTTTAAATCATAGATGTGAATCAGAACATTTTTGGAAGTCCTGTGACTTTGCAGTACAAAAAAATAGCAGTGTTTTCCTCCCAAGTTCCCTATGGTTGTAAACATATCATATACCCTATCAGTGAAGGGCTTCACAAATATTTTTTCCACTGTCAGTTTGTCATTTCCTATCTTGATTCAGTGTAAAAGTACCAAAAACTCATAAAAACCCAAACACGAACCTGCATCAACAAATCCCTGCCTACCAAACACTGAACGAATAGTTTAAAATGTCAGGGAATAAAAATTGCATATAAGCAGAAGTTTTAAACAGAACATTTGGTTAGGGATTTTGCCTGGGTCTGCCAATTAGAAACATTATAAAGTTTTTTGAGGAGAGGGAATATTGGAAGCAGTGGTGTCACATTTTTTACAATCCAAGGTGCTAGGTGTCTGCAGGGGGTGCATGATTAGCAGAAGCTTAAAGCTCTGTTGTGCCCTCGATCTGCATGAGGAACCAGCACTCACATCAAGAGCACACTCAGACCTCAGGCAGTTTATGGCCTGTAGTTAGCAATGACATGCTAAGCCTTTCCTGAATGTGATGTCAAACACACTGCGGTGCTATTGATTAACCTAATTTTTCTGTGCTTTTCGCTCTTGCTGCGGTGATAAACTGCACTATTACAAGCTGACACAAAGCCTGAAACCGCATTTAGAGTAACGAATGCCTTTTCATGACACAAAAGGGGCGAACCAAAGAACTATTTAGCCTGAATTAGTGGCGAGCACAGGAAATAGTCAGGTAATGTGTTTCTCCTAAACTGCTATTCCTGTCTTGAAGAATGGTCTCTTTTGCCCTCTTTTCCCAGTTCTTTTTGCTTGTCTATCAGGAACAGAAATTCTACTCGAATGACCAAAACAGGTCACAGTGTTTTAACAGTGGTTTGCACGGTTCAGGATTAATTAGCAGATCATGACTTCTGTCAGCTGCTGCCAAGAAATGTCCAACACAAGATATTCCCCTTTGCTTCTTTCCTTCTGTCATCAGATAAGATTAACATAATAAATGTTTCAATGTATGCTTGACATAATAAATGCAAAAACTTTGTAAAATACAATCGGCCTGTGAAAAGAAATTCAACAGTTCCAAAGGGAAATGGTACTAGTCTCTCTCAGGACAAGGTTATCCCTCTCTGAGAAGTAGAACCTATAAAGGAGTTCTTTTCCCTTGCATTTTCTTCCCCTATTCCAATGACAAAGCATATTTCCAGTTTACTAATCCACAAGAGTTAGTGAGAATTCTCAGATATGTTAGATTGTGTGACCTGGAATATGATGAGGTGAACGCTACGTACTGATTTATTATTTAATGATATTTAGGATGCTGGTACACCACTCAGACCAAAAGACACTAGAGACAGGACCAGAAAAGACAGGAGCAGCCGTTCATAAATAATTGATTACTTAGACAATGCCTAGATTGGACATCACAAAAAAAAAAAATTAAAAAAAAAATTATTCAGAATCTTAAAGATAGCATAATATTTTTCAAATTTAAAAATTATTGCATTTTTCAATTGTTTTTCGTCAGTTTCAGAGGATTTTTTAACAGTTTACTTTAGGAACAAGGACTGAAATAATGAAAATAAATACTGAAAATAACTATTAAAACTCTATTCTGGAAGTCCAAAGTGGCGTCTCTGCTGGCATGCCTCCTTACTTCTCCAAGAGTCAAAAACTCTTTAATTTTGTGATCGCTGTGCCTGGAACAGCCTCCAACTGTCACTTCCTTCCGTGTAGCTGGAACAGAGCTGTGTCTTGGATTCAGTATGAGAATAATGTTGACAACACATTGCTGGTTCAGTTGCTGTGCAATGCTTACCCTAAGACAGGGACTTTTCTGTTACCCATGCTCTGCCAGCAATCACAAGAAGTTCGAGAATTTATTTCAACTATTAAACAGTTCTTTTCTGCATCCACAAGGTTTACATTTTTCCAGTTCTCCTCCCCATCCCAGTGGAGGCATCAGGGCGTCAGGCTCCGTGAACAGCTGCTGGCTGGAGTTCCACAACAACAATCCTTTTTGGCACCCAGTGTGGGACTCTTAAAGGGTGAGTGGGTTCTGCTGATCACTCCTTGGCTCTCTCACCAAATCAGTGTATAAATGGGAGTCAGAGAATACCCTAATTCCATCAAGCTATGAAGGGGTAGAACACATTTGCATATCTGGAGGGCCTGGGGAATTAGACTTCATTTCTTCATTTTATGCTTTTAATAAAGTATGGTGTGTATTAAAGAATAATGTCTGTTGAATGTATTTAATCTCCAATTGTTACTTAAATTTATTAGGCCCCTATTAAGTTTATTTTATAATTTGTCATCTAAATGATCATTTATATCTTTCCTTTATGCCTCTTGAGTTTTAAATAATGGGCATTCAATGAGTAGTCTCTTATAGAGAAAGAATTTTATGGTTAACCTTGTCACATGAGCAGCTGAACACCGTATATGGTGTATAGGACCACATGCAAACTTTATTTAACCTCTCTACATTTCTTTCACCAAACCCAAAGAATTAAAAGACCGAAAGACTATTTTTTGTCATTCAGTTCCCAAAGTCCTGAAAAAGTGTGCCTGATACCTTCAGGAAGTTTCCTTTCTGCTTTTAACAGATGAGTTTTATTTAAAGCCCCAATGACTTCATAAGAGACTTGACACTATGCAAAAGGCACCACACTTCAAATAAAAGAAATAATTTAATCAAAATACATTTGAAATTTCCTGTAAATTGGTAAGCATTTTAACAAGCTTACATTTATTTTTTAAGTGAACCTCAATTTTGATGGAATGTCCCCTAAATGAAATGTTAAATAACAGAAATAAGCAAATGGAACTCAGTTTAAGACTAATTTTGGAGTATTTTCTTCACATTCTTACTGTCTGAACCAAACCACACCAGCATGCCTTCTTAGCATTCCTTTATATATTATTACAATTCATTAACTTGTTATTTCTAAAACCAGTCACATCATAGTCTTATGCACTCCTTTGACACTGTCAAAGCTTCAGGTTCTAGTCCATTGTTTTCAAGATGTTTTGGTTTTTTTAATACTTAAAGAGTATCTGTGAATTCACTCACACTTCCAAAAAAAGCCTGCTGCTCATTGGAATTTATATTTCTAACAGAAATTGAAAGTCAAATGAAAATTAACTTTAATAATTATAATAATTTTGAGTAAGATTTTTTAGTCTAAGTTCTTGTACTCTGAAAGGGATTTTTTAAGCCTCAAAGATGAGCATTCATGCTCAGTGGAACAGGAGCTTCCAGTCTCAAGGCTTATTTCCAATAACATTTGTATTTCCAAATAAAACAAAACAATCAGAAAGTATATTTTTCTCAGCATTTTCAAATATAAGGAACTTATCTAGCCTTTCTGTTTTTCTATGCATATGCCAGTGTGTGGGAGTGAAGTCTGAAAATCAAGTCTAAGCCAATAGTCTGTCTTCTGTGTAGAGATTTAAACCAGGCTGAAAAACTGTGTCTTTCAACAGTATTCAAATAGAAAGCTCCAAGGCCTGGTCAGATGTGCACATATTAAAAGTATTGCTTTTATGAAAGTACTTATTTCTAAAATAAATTCTAATTTGAGTAGGGAATGAAGTATCACTTCCATAGGCTGCCATCATACCGTAAAATGATATGATTTTATTTACTATTCAGATTCCTGGGAAATGTTTAAAATTAATTTCTAACATCTGGCTTCAGAATTGTCCCTATGTATTGATTTGATAGTGAGACCTGTACACTGATGTTCAGGACTCAGACTATGTCTATGTCTATGAAAAGCACAGTATCTGTAATACCTGACTACATCAGACAACTCCAGCAGTGTTAAACACTGTTTCCAGATGCAGAAGAAAGCTTCTCTGCAATACAAGAAAGGTTAAAAAAACATGTTCTCAGTGTCACTGAATTATGCAAACAGGACTTTCACCTATGACATCTCTCAGCAGTTAGTCATACACAGCTCACATTAAGTAACTTCTTTTTCCTTAAGCTTTATTCCATGTTCTGAGTTACAACAGTGAAATTAATCTAATCTATTAAAAAAGGAAAGAATTGTTCTCCTGAGGTTTATTATTAGAATTTTTCCATTATTAAAATGGATTATAAATAGAAATTTTCTGTATTATGCTGGCAATTAAAAATATGAGTAACAGTTTTGAATACTCATGTCACTGGGGGTTTGGTCAATTTCTTCAAAGAAGAGAGAAAAAATTTAAAATTCAAACCCTCTCATAATGGTCATGTGTCTTAAACTGCATATGTTTACAAGACTAAAAATAGGAAATGAAACATTTCTGGATTCTTAGCTATTGCGTTCTTATTGTAGATCTGCATTATTATTAATAATTTTAGAATTAACATAATATATAGTTTTCTATGGTACTTCTTTTCCAGTAGAGCACTGAAGTGTCCTATGACCTGAAAAAATGAAAAAGGAAAAAGGTATGAGTCATTAAGTAAAATGGGCTACTGTCAGAGCAAAGGCAAGACAAAAAAAACAAGAAGAGCAATAAGAGTAACTGAAGATGGGCAAATTGGTTTGAATAGACTAAAAGTGGCTTGCAATTAGTCTGAAAATCACAGTGAACAAAATCTGAAAATTTTTGCATTCTAAAGGTTTCTCTACTAACCTCATTCCTTTTAGCCTTTAGCCTCATTCCTTTAGTTTTCAATTTTCACCTGCCATGAATTCTTTATTCTGGACAGGATCTAAAATTAAAGTATAAAAGACTGTGTTCTTATACAGCACTTCAAATTCAATGCCTAAAAAGTACTTCAACAAGGTACCCACTGTCATTACTCCTTCTTTAGGAAAAGAGACTTTTAGCTCAAGAAAACATCCACATTTCCTGAGGATTCCATCTGACCATTATTTGGTAAAGGGACAGAGAGGATGAAGAAAAGTTTTGCAGTTTCCAGTGCCTGTGGAAACAATCTTTTGCTAACTCTGAATTTCACCTATAGCACATTAGAAATCCTATGGAAGAAAATGTTGAAAATGCACTTTTAAAATATCATCTCACCAAATAAATTGCTTAGGCCATTCTTTTAATTTATTGTGAGCTAAGAGATTCAGAAAATAAGCTGTTTTAATTTTCTCTCAAATAAATCAACGTTTTCAAGGGCTCCTTGCAGATGCACTGATGTCAACTAATAACAGATAACCTTTCTGGTATACCACATGATAAAATGAAAATAAATTTACATGCACAAGTTTATCTCAGTAGGGATTTGTGTGCCTTGTTTCCTTTGAATTCTTCTATCACAGCATTACAATTATCATAATTCTGTTTGGAGTAGAAGAAGCTGTTCTTTTTAAGACATGAAATTTCTAGTAAGGAAGCATCCTTTTCATTCTTGTAACTAAAATTCAGAGTAAAGGCAGTTTCATGTAACTTGCCAGATCACATAAATTTTTTAACCACTTTTAGTAGTTCAAAAAACTTCATTCATTTCATATGAAAATGTAGCAGAGGGGACAAATGATTTTGCAAATATGTAAAAATAGTGGATACGTTCAAAGCTATTAAGATGTATGTATATAAGACAAACTTTGTCAAAAGATGTCTTTATGAGAAAAAAAATGACCAAGATGATTTTGTGTGGGCTTTCAAAATCACAAAGTAACATTTGCTGTCTTTTTAAGGTAGAGAACATGCTGTGAATACTTTATCTTTCTGCTATAAGAATAAAAACCTTTACACATACACACACACACGCATGGATATGATGAGAAAAAGGATGAGAATGACTTGTAAAAGAATGTGGTGCAGGTGTGCAATGTAGTTGGTAACTTTAAACCTAAAAACGGCTTCTAACTTCAGCAGCACTAAATTACCTTGCAAAGTGTGATACTTCACAAACTAAAGAGCTTAACTCTAATAACATAACATGTTGCTTGCTTTTTACTTAACTAGCATTTCAAAACATATGAAAGGTTCAGTTTGTGGCAGAGCAATATTTTGAGTCTGTGCTCTTAAAACACATTGTCTTTGCATTTACGTAGTATTAACACATCATCATTAGTCTTACGTTACAGAACAATTTGCTTTCAGGTGTTAAGAACCTGGACACAATAAGGGCTTTAAATTAAGGCTGATCTTTAAATTAACAGCCTGATCATTCACATTTAAAGCTGATGTTTTCTTTACCTGTGGTGTGGGACATTTTAGGGCCTTTGTCACTCAAATGAATTTCTGTAGTTTTAAATGATTTATAGACTTTTTCAAACTCTTTCCCTCTTGGCCCTGGAGGCAATATTTGCCATTAGAATCCATGTATGTCATTAGCTATGGACCCTGAAAATAACAGTGCTTGTGAGTCTGGGTCAGCAACAGCTGTGTAATTCTGCCCCAGCTAGTCCTCTCCTCCATCCACCTCGACAACCTTGATTATAGGTGTCAGACAAAAAAAAAAAAAATAAAAATTAAAAGCTTTTGGAGAAAAAAAAAAAAAAAAGCTTTTCACAAGTGGAACAAGTGTTGAGCAGCAATTATGAAAACTTAGAAGACCAAAATTAGCTTATTTCAGTACAAATATTTATCAAAAGCATTTCTTAAATTTTATGTGTGAAGGTTTATTTAAAAAAGTATTAATATAATCAGTTCCACATTTTTTATCCTTTTACATATAAGAACTTCATATTTTTTCAGAGAATTTGTTAATTAATGTATTTGTAATCTGTTCAAACCTGTTTCCAAAAATAGAAATATAAAAAATCTGTAATACCCATGAATGAACACTGACTATGTAGTTATCCACCTTTTTCTACATTTGTCTGCAGTAAGTATAGCAAGACTTTGTTTTTGAAGTGTTTTCCTCTATAGCATACTGAAGTTAGATTCCTCAAACTACAGTAACTTTTTTCTCTGTGACAATACCTCCTGACTGTCAAAAAGTAGTTTTCATTAGTTTACAGGTTTGAAAAAGATCTTAAAAGTTGAAATCCTGCAGATATCTTAATAATCCAGTAACCCAGACAATGCAGCGGTAATCTTTGAATTCTCTCTTCAACTGAAGACCATCAGTATCATCACTAACCCTTTTCAGGAAGAGAGTAAAATAATCAAAAATCAGTCAGATAATAATATCATTAGCAGGACCCATCTCCCAGTTTCAAATACAAACAGTAAAAAAAGAAATGCTATCTTCTCTACAGATGTCAATTTATTATGATAGAGGTGCGAAGGGCTGATCCTTCCCACTAGCTTTGTTTCTGAAACTAGATGTTATTAGAGTCTGATTATCAAAGTAAGCACATATATATGTAATTTCCTCAATCTACTTTTTGCAGCTGTATTTTTCAGTACCGTAAAACCCATGAGAACAGGTCCTTTGCACTTTTTCATGAGCAGAAGTCCCTTCTTTCTTCCAAAAAAAATACAATTAACTTACACTTTAAATTTTGCAACAATTAAGTTGGAAAGAGGAAGAATGCAACTTCTGCAATGCAGTCAGTGACTTGTGATTAATGTCATACTAGCTGCAGTTTATCAATAGATAAGGTGGCTATGACATCCCATGTTCACTGAAACTTTAAAAAAATCTCTATTGTCAGCAGGCCAGAGGTAATTGCATTGCCATTGACTTGGGAAGTGGGGAGAGAGGGAAAGACACAACTTAAAAAACTTACACAGATGGTGTGATGGAAAATTCATCTCTGAAATAAACCTGATATGTTTGTGATTTATTTCAAGTATGCACATTAAAAATTCTCCTGTATAACAAATTCAATTGTCCTGTGTTAAGAAACAACAGGAAATTCTGCCATGCACAGCACCTAAACAACAGAAATGCTCTTCATAGATGAAAAGCAGAAAATCCTGCCCAGAGCCCTTGCAGTAAATTAGTGATATTCCTGCTGGATTTGGAACAAATAGAGGATTTACTTGCTGATATGGCCAAGGAGACTCTTAACCTCTGTGACACTCAGAAAATTGTATGATGAATGCAGTGGGTTCCTTCTGCCTCTTAATGTTGTGTTCAAGATCACAAAGGCTGCAGTTGGAAACCTTGTTTTTTCATATTGATTTAAACCCTCTATTGGTGTTTATGGCTGCCTGCTGGTTTATAGCCATGTTACACTCAAAGTTTTAGAACAAGAGAAATAAAATATCTCCTTGTCTCATAGCTATATTTTCAGTACCTGGCTTTTTTTTATTTGTTATTGGAAAATATTATTTACTTATTCATTTACTCACTCATGTCTCAGCTCATTTGTAAGAAATTTTTTTTAGAGTGCTTTACTTGGGAAAGCAGTTCTTTTCAGATGAATTTGAATTACAATTACCTTTTAAAATAATGATTCCAGTCCGTCTGCATTTCTTTGGTATTGAAAAAGAGGCTGAGGTTTTCTAGAATGTTAGTTACATGTTTCTCCTGTTCACTCCAAACCACAAAAGCAAGAAAGTTTCAGAATCTTCCAGAGAGGAGTGCTTTGCACCTGAAAGAAATAAGTCTTTGGAAAAAGTGAAAACCTTAGGATTTTTCCCATTTCGGGGTTACTATTGAAATAAAGATTGCTGATGTCCAAGCAAATACTATATGACCACAGGTGATGAGCTCAGAGATCTTTTCCCATCTCTGGACTGGAAGAACAATCTCACTTCTGTGCCATCTAAGACCAGTAGCGGCATCACTAGTAGCCTGGGATTTTATTCTATTTCTCCTTTTACTTCTCTGTGAAATGGAACTTTGGCATGGAATTAATTTGGGCATATTAGAGTGCTTTCAGATATAGCAATGGAAAATACGTGTGTCCATGAAGTTATTATGTTCTCATTTAATTAAAGAAAAAAATCAGTAAGAGACTTTTGTAAACTGTGTATGTATGTCTATGGTTTAATTTGAAAACCACTCTTTCATGTAATCCACTGATCCACATCCAGTGATCACTGTGTGTGAAACAACTTCTTCAGCTTCTTCAGCCAGAAATTGTATGAAGTTTCAGAAGACAAAATAATATCTTGGGTCTACATATTCAGGTTCTTTCGTGGGAGAAACATTGAAACTGACTCGTCCCTCTCACTCTGGGTCTACCTTGAGAACTTTGATACATTCCCTAACACTGAGCTTGTCTGCTCGTTTCTCCCTGGTTCACACTTAGGTGTATTCAAATTTATTTTGTAATGTAAGCCTCATACATGTGTAATACTTTTTCTTTGTTCTCTTTTAATGCTGAAACAAGTTCCACTCAGCTCTCAACATGGCATTTCATTAATGACTATGAAATGACCATTTGTGATCTCAGGTAATAGATCTGGCACTTCTGGTATTGTTCCCTCCTTGCACTTTCCAGGTCTCTGCAATTATCCTATTCTTGAACTTTCAAGGAGTCTCTGTTACAGTTCTCTGTTTTTCTTCAAGAGCCTTCAAGCTGTGGTTTCCTGATAGCATAACTAATGTTTTATTAGCACACCTCATCACATATATGATATCATTCCTGTGTCCAGAGTCACTGAATCATTCACTTTACGGGAATAATGAACCCTTCAAAGACATATTCACAGACACAGGTAGATACAATTCTCCTGTAACTTCTTGCAATAAATATTTACTAGTTACTAATGTATGTGCATTATCCAAATTATTTACACAATTAATAAAGTCATGGTAAATCATAGCACCTTTTTTACCCCAGGAATGAAAAAAGACTTTCTCCCTTTGAAGGAAATGCAACTTTCTCACATGTGCTATGCACAGGGACTCACAGAAAATGACAGCACACAGCATTAGCTCGACCATCTATTTTTTGTGTCCTAGCAGTCTTTTCCCATCACACCTCTTCTCGGGTTGCTACCTCTTTAGCATCCATTCTGCTGCTGCCAAATCACAAATTTATGAAGTACTTATAATTACACAAGTTTTGCATGTTTACAGAAGGGTTCTATCTGTGAATGCTTGTTTAAATTTTTAATGAATTTTCATTAAAAAATGAAATCATTGTGCTGACTCCTTTTTGGGTTCATTGTCTCTGTATTGTTGTCAGGAAGACTTACGTCTAAATCCAAGAATCTTAAGCAGAAAACTACAGACGTATCTAGTTACCCCCAGTATTTACTTAACTTTAATTATGGCTGAGAAGAACATCAAACACTGTCTAAAATTTCAGATCTCATGAAATTCAAGCAAATGGGGCATGTTGAAGCTATTCGAGATATTTATAGCCAAAATTATGACCTCAGAATAATTTTAAGATTAAAAAGATGGTGCTTGTAGCAACTAAAAATATGCAAACTTTGTGAAATTATTTACCCTCCATTAGTTGCTCAGCTATAAACTCTCCATACTTTTTTCAGAATTAGGTACATATTTGGGTAATATGCTTTATGGAAAGCTTCATGTGGAAAGCAGTGCTAGGCAGACCTCAGCCTGCCATGGCCAGTTCAGCATGGGTATCCTAATGATTCCTACTCTACCTTTATGTTTGGAGTAAATAAAAAAAAAAAAAAAAAAAAAAAAGAGGACCGGATCCACAGTCGATGTAAATTNCCCTTACCTTTATGTTTGAAGAAAAAAAAAAAAAAAAAAAAAAAGAAGTCTAGAAGATATTATTAGCACAAGAAGAATGATAGACTTTAAACCATGTTTAGAGCAAACCACCAGCAGTACTGAGAGTGACTAATGACATTGCATTTGAGGCAGCCTGTAACGTTACATGATATGATTACAGAGGCTGTCAGATGGCTATCTATAGGTTGATTAGGCAGGAGCACATAACTAGATATGAATTAATGCAATGGACTGGGATATATATATACCATATCATCAACACAGTCCAATAATGGCACTTTTCACAGAGGGAAAAAAAGTTTAATGGATTTCAGGACTCCTGAATCTTCATGTCATTACTTGTAAGTGTTTATACTCCTGATTTTTGCTTTAGTGTCTGAGTTATTTAGAGTAAATCTTATGATAGAGATATATGTAAGCTTTGATTTTCAGTCAAAGCATAAACTTCTGTTATTAAAAAATGTGCAACTTATTTAGCATTTGGGGCAGAGAGCGTCATCCACAACATACTTTCTTTTTCTTCTGAGTAGGTCCCATGAATATAACATTCCCTGATTCTCAGGCTCATTTTCTGACATTGTATTGTGAGTTATTCTTAGAGCTTCTCTCAAATTCAGACTCTTCAAAAAGTTATGAATATTTGGGTTGGTTTTTTTTTTTCATTTAAATATCATGTTCCACAGATGCCCAGGGTCAACACAGAAAAGGAAAAATAAAAATATACTCATGTGCAACTACCTGTCCTTTTGCCAGGTGATCCAAACTCTGGATCATGTGACCCATCTCTCTCTTTGTACTTTTGGAAGCCTCGAAGAACTTCCAGAGTTCTGTTTTACTGTTCAGAGATAATATGGTTTGCTGAAGGAAAGAGTTTTAATGACCCTCAAAGCTACCAATCTCTGGTATACAATATTCTGAAAGTTTAATGGAAAACAGCTGGAGAACTTTTCTTGTGACCCCAGCTTCTGACTACTGATTTTACAGAGAGCCCACTTAGGTTAGAATAACCTATGTGTCATGTTTATGACAGAGATGATCATCATCTTGCCATTGAGAAAATTACTTATGTTATAAGACTTGAAAAAATAAAGACACAGATGTATGTGCTCTTTAGATCACATACATTTTAGTGAACCCAACAACTTCCTGAAACTCCTGGCAACAAGTCTAATAAAATGTGCAAATCAGAAGGTGCTTCTAAGACATTCCCTCAATAAAGTGAGATAAGCTCATAGAATCTCTGGTGCCGGAGACAAAAGGTTTTATTACTTTTGGTAATATTATTAATTTAATTATTTTACATAAAGAAAAGAAAACTATGTGTTTAACTATAAGCAAACCCTAAAAGTTTAAGATTTTTATCTATTCTAATAGGCAGCCAAAGTTCCTTGACCTAGACACTGTCATAAGTTTTCTGAATCAGCTGATAGCTGAGCCTGACTTGGAGAAGAAAGCGACAATATTTCATAGAATCAAAGATTCATTACATTTGGAAAAGATTCGTAACATCATCAGGTCCAACCTTTGGACAGCCAAGTCCACCAATAAAGCATGTCCCTCGGCACCACATTTAAGCCCCTTCAAAATGCCTCCAGGGATGGGGACTCAGACACCTCCCTGAACAGCCTGTTCCAATGCCTGGAAACTATTTTAGTGAAAAAGCTGTTTTCTAATATCCAACCTTAACTTTCCCTCTGACAATTTGAGACCATTTCCCCTTATCCTATTGATGATTGCCTGGAAGAAGAGACTGAACTCCACCTGTCTACAACTGAGGTTTTCTCGCTCTGGGAAAGCGAGGGGACCCCGAAAACCTCACCAAACGGGGTCCCCACAGGGGACTCCCACGCTGCGGGGGCGGAGCGGATCCGGGATGCGCGGACGCAAAGACCGNGCGGATCCGGGATGCGCGGAACCCAAGCCCGGCCTCACCCCAGAAGGAAGGATATCAGGAGCCTTGGAGATTAAGGAGATGCAGTCTCTCAGCTCTCTGAATCCAGGGTTTATTGGTAGGAATGCCGGGGAGGAGAAGGCAGATGGGACGGGGACAGAACACGGGGAGACAAAAGCAGCTGGATTCCGAGCATGGAGAGCACCGAACAGAAGCGAACATGGAGTTAAAAGGGATGGAAAGATGGGAGGGGTTTACACAGGAGTACCAATAGGAGCACGAGGGATACAGAACTGGCAGATTAACTGGGGAATAGGGGTGCAAGTGGGGCAGGCATAGAACTTTAAAAACCAATAATAACACTGAGGGTAAAGAACTTTGTAGCTATTAACTCTAAAAGGGATAAAGAGGAGGAGAACTCCAGGAACCAATACCACTGATTCCTGACCCGTATTCATAGCGCTAGCCTCAAAGCATGTCTGGGGGGGACGATTTTCTGTCACCCTAACCTGAAGGGTTCTTCAAATCCAGGGGGGTTTGTTGGTTAGTTCAGACTCTAAGCTTACCTGAGTGGATTTCACTGCTACATCCAACCTCCTTTCGGGTAAATGTAGAGAGTGATAAGGTTCCCCCTAGACTAAACAATCCCACCTTCTTCAGTCGTCATCAGACTTGTGCTCCAGCCCCTTCACCAGCTTCGTTGCCTTTCTCTGGACTCATTCCAGCACCACCTGATGGTTCTTCCCTAACTGAAAGGTCTAGAGACATTGGAGGTGTGGCCTCACCAGGGCTGAGTACAGAGGGAAAATCCATGCCCTGGTCCTGCTGGCCACGCTATTACTGATAAAGGCCAGGATGCCATTGGCCTTCTTGGCCACCTGGGCGCACTGCTGGATGATGTTCAGCTGCTCTTGTTCAGCCTGAAGAAGGAAAGACTGAAAAACCTTATACAAACTTTCCACTACTTAAAGGGAGAGTGCAAGTGAATGGAGAGAGACATTTTACAAGGGCATGTAGTGACAGGACAAGGCTTCAAACTGAAAGACAGTACATTAGATTAGATGTTAGGAAATTCTTTACTGTGAGAGTGGTGAGACACTGGAACAGGTTGCCCAGAGAAACTGTAGATGTCCCATCCCTAGAAGTGTGCAAGGGCAGGTCAGATAAGGATTTGAGCAACCTGCTCTAGTGGAAGGTGTCCCTGCCATTGATAAGTGGATTGAAACTGTATGATCCTCATGGTCCCTTCCAACTGAAACCACTCTATGATTCTATGCACACATAGGTGTAAAATATCAACCCCAAAGTATCTGTGACTCAAAAAGTTGTGCTGAAAGTTCTGGGACATGCTGTGATTCTATATAGAGCCTAGAAACCTTCAATAAAACAGGCTGAAGATTCACTTTCTTTGAACATAAAAGAGACATTATCACAAAGCAGACTAAAACACTTTAGCTCTCAAAGCAAAACACAGAGATAGCCAGATACTTAATGTAGAGGTTACCAAGTTTAAATGCCAATTAGGGGCTCTTAGTAGCTGCAAACAGAATGTACTTAAGAGAGATGCATGGCTCAAATCCTTGTAAATGTGTAAATCTTACGGGGCAGATAGCTCCAGCTTTGTTTAAGATTGATAATTCTGTATTATCTGCAGGAGGTAAGTAACCAATTCTTTAATTCAAGAACAAAAATGAAGACTCTAAAAAGGGAAAAAAAGGAAGGAAGGAAGGAAGGAAGGAAGGAAGGAAGGAAGGAAGATGTAACTCNTTCTGTATTATCTGCAGGAGGTAAGTAACCAATTCTTTAATTCAAGAACAAAAAGGAAGACAATAAAGAAAGGAAGGAAGGAAGGAAGGAAGGAAGGAAGGAAGGAAGATGTAACTCACAAGTAATTCATCGCACTTTGCAGACCCCAGTGAAAAACAGACGTCCCAATAAAACAGGACAGGACAGCAAATTCCTGCCACAGTTCTCTGCAGAAATGAGACTCCTAAACTCTCATTTAACTTTTCCACCTTGTATAGATATTAGGTTCATCAGCTGGCCCTGACAGGTCTTGCTTGTGTCCCTTAGTGCCTGACACTGAGCCTGTTCCTCAGCATGGGGTTTGAAGGTGGGTCAGGAACATTCTTTCTGCTGCTAGTGTCACTGAAACTGTGGGAAAAACAAAAACTCCCCAACATTTTTTTGGTGTTAGAGAATTTTTTTTAGTGTTAGAGGACTGGACAGGATGCTCTTCTGGCCAGGACATGCAACAGAAATAATTTAATGCAGAGAAAATAATTCCATGACAAATGGATTTTACTAGATTTTTCACCTACTTACACAGTCAAAACCCATGGAAATTCGCTGGTTCAATGTTCGTTGGTCCCAGGTTGTGCAGTTCGCTAGACCAGGTGACTCCAGCCGTGCCAAGGGGGATGTTTGGGGTTGATATTCAATATTCATCTTTGGTGATCTTTAGCTTTTGTGTATCTTCCGTGCTACTCCCAGCCTGTTGTGACCTTAAGTTCAGACCTCACCTGGTGGAAAAATGCCTTAAAAGAAACTTCAATTCCCTTCCCCCGGAGCAAAGGCAAGCAAAACCCCTGATTAGAGTTTTATAAAAATTTTTTAAACTGGTTGTCCTAGGTTGCAATATAGATGTATTTATTATTCTATTACCACAAGCTGTGGGCCATTAGCTGTTATCTCCTGCTATGACTCACATCTGCTAACTGTTAATGAGCTATCAATAAACCACCACATGACTCATGGAATTATCTCATCCTATTGTGAGATGCTCCACCCAGGAGGGGGGAGCCAAACATTCCCACCTGGATATAGCCTGGCCTTGGAACTGCCCAAGTCAGCCCTGTCTACTGGGTTCCCAGAGGCCAAGAGCTATTGTTGGACCTTCAGGTGGAGACCAGACCTTCCACAGGATCACTGCTTCAACTGAGCTACTTCATTTGGACTGCTACCACCACCCTAACAGGCTGTCAGGTTGTATCTGACTCTGTCAGTGTTTTTTCTTGTATTATTGCACTTATTTTTAATTTTCCTATTAAATTTATAACCCTGACTTGTGATCTCCCACTGCTTTGTTTTCAAACTAACACACTGGCATATTTTCCAATACTAGGAGCCATCACTTAGCTTCTAGCCTTCCTCCCTGCAGTAACCACCCTCCACTGCTCCTGTGACAAGGCCCCCATTTTCCCTTATATCTTGCTTTGTGTGGCTCAGATGTTCCTGCAGGTTTTCCTTAGAGACCTTCTCAATCTCAACTCCACTTTCCCTGCTGTTACACACCCTCCTTGTCTCTCCATGTGGCTCATGAGCCGTTACCCATTCACCCATCGTTAATTTCTTCTAATGCAACTGGTATTGGATTGAGCTCATGAACTGTGGCCCAGCCAGGCTTGTTCACATGATGTGATGTAACTTGCTGCTGGCTGAGAGAGCATTGACTGAGGAATGACAGTATTCTGTTAGCCCCAAATAATCTGGATAGTGCTGAACTTGCCAGTATAAGCTGCATGGAGAATTTTAAACATCCTTTTTCATTTTGTCTGCATAATTCACCACAGAAATAAATACCTGATTCCCTGCAAGAGGTGACAGTTTGGGCCAGCCACTAAGCAGAAGGAAAACTTATTGTGTGTGAGCAAATATTTGCACTCTCAGGTTTAAAGCATTTCCTATTGCTAGGGGAAACCATCACAGTTTGCCTCACAAATTTAAAGCACCTGGCTCAGCCAAATTTTAATTCTGGTGGAAATCACACTGTGCTAGGAAAAGAGGAAAGCTAATAATAAAATGAGGAGGCTAATAATAAAGATACCATAAAAAGGTAAGAAACAAATTAATGAGGGAGGAAGACAAGAAGACCGTGTTGGAAAAAAAAGATAAATTCCATAAAACTAATTTCAAATTGCACATGTTTTTCTATGCATTGCCTGTTTTGTAACTCTACTGTCTACAAACTTTTTTCATCTAAATAGGGTCTGAATTCTCAACAGATGTAATTTAGCATAGCTTCAGATATTGCAATGAACTTAATGATTCTAAGAATTTTGGGATACCGGAACCACCTAGACCTTTTCTTGGAGTCACTGTAGCATCACAGTTACATTTAGAGACCACATCTGGTCTGGGATAGAGTTCATCTGCAGATGGGACTTTGGTTAATACATGTAGTGCATTGGCATTTACATACAGAGATCTGGAGCAGAGGTACCAGAGCTATTCTTTTCACCATGAGGAGTTCACAGATATTCAGGAAATGTAATCAATTAAAACAGTATTTTTTAATGAAGGTTCTACTTTCCTTTTAACATTAAAGTGAAAAGTCAGGTAAATTGATTAAGATAACAAGATTTCTATGTACCAACATCCCTGAAGCCAAATTAAATACATTTTCCTCCAGTTACATGAAACTTTGGATTTATTTGATTGCAAAGCTTTTACCTTTGTAAGGAGACAGTTTCTAAAAGCAATCAGATACTATATCCCTCTTTCTAGATTTGACCTTGCTGATCAAAATTCTGCTTGAACTACATGTGAATGCAGCATCAAGGGATCTTAACACCTTTTTTCTTCATAACTGTCACTGAATGTTATAGGTAAATTTGTATTAGGAATCACCTCTGCTGTTTTCACCTGGGAAAACAAATACAGTATGTTTATATACATCCTTTCATCAGTCAATCTAACTGAATAGGTGAGATTTATCTGTATGATGGTGTGGACTTCCACCAGATGCACTGAGAGGGTCTTATACAAGTTATTGATGTATCTTGGTGAAAGAGAAGCTACAAAACTCTACTGCACACCAAGGTATTAATGGGAATGGAACAGGTTAGGTTGTTCTGATGCTTTTTGACAAGAAGAAAGAACAGCATTCTCTTCTAATTCAATGAACATAGTATAGGAAATGGATAGTTTCCATGCCATAGGAATTATCACTTTCCATGCAGTAAACTGGAAGAAAATACAGCTTTACAATTCCTGTAAGATCTTTGAAACATATGCACTTCAGATGTACTTTTTTCCCCTCTCTATGCATGCAAAAAACACACACATTCATCGCTGTGCTAAGAAAAAACATAAGCATTAATAAATAGTACAGCATTGTTTTACTGTTATTAGAAGACTGCAGTGAGATGAGCACTGCTTTCCAGCATTCCAGAAGGAAGAATGCTTTCCTTGCAAGCAAAGAATGTTGAGTATAGCGTTCAAGATAACAGAACCTAAGAAATAAAGGCAAGATCCTGCACTACCTTTAATATTCCTCTAACAAACCTGTGAAAAATCTAATTCAGTAAGTGTGAGCAAAATCAGAATTTTTTCTCTATTAAAATATCATTTTGTTTTCTTTTGAAGTCCTTTCCAACCTTACATCAATTCAGCCACTGGAAACTCTCCATCATCTTAGCTTGACACCTGAATAGAATTAGAAGGTAAAAAATTCACAGGAGGACAAAAAAAAATAACTATTGTATTATCAGCTGCTTCATTAGATAGCTAGTTATCAGTATGAGCTCTGGTGCACAGGAAACCTCCTGCTGCTTTTTGGGCCTGCTGCTGATAGCACTAACTGACTTTGTCCTCTTGATATGCCTCCCTAGGAATTTCCAACCTACAAATGCTATCTACTCACCTCTGCAAGTGTTTTTATGAGTACAAAAGGGATGCTTCCTTTTCTCATAACCCATAAAATAAGAAGTTGACCTTCACAGTTTTCTATCAGTGAACAAAAGTATGTGAGGCATACACAGAAGAGAAGGAAAGTGGATTAACTGAAAATTTCTGAAAGTTCTCTTACCCTGATTATCCAGGTTACAGCAAAGCAACTTTTTTGGTGTTTATATAAGCCCTAAGAATATAGTAAGACAACAGCAACAAACCCTTTTCTTGTTCATCTGTGTTTAGATAATCAAAAAATAGTGTGACCATGTTATTAATTATTATTTGCATTTCACTTAACTCTCTGTATGGCACCAGAGACCTCTTTTTCTACAAACAGCATAAACCAAGTCTTTCTATATGAGATCATCTACCTAAAGTGCTAAGAGGATAAAGCATGGAGAAGGAAAACAAACACAAAGGTATGTGAAATATCTTTCCTATGGCTGCAGAGACATTATAGTAGTTCAAAGGTGGGTTCATACCAGTTCCAAAAATAGGATGAGGAAGTAGGAGAAGGTCAGGATTCTATCTCTGAATGGGAGAAAGTGTGGAAAGCAGAATAAGAACTCCAACCAGCCTTCATGTCCCCGTTCCCCTACTGGGTAACCCCATGAAGAATGTAACATTTATTATGAGCCATAGAAAAGGAATGGGTGGACAGGAGGTGAATGAGGCCAAAGTTTGCCTGCAGTTCACAGCCCACATATGGTGGCTGTCAGCTAAATTCTCCTCCTTCTGACTACCCCTTCTCTGCATATAATAATAATCTAAAATAATTTATGTGGAATAATTTCCTGTGGATGCACTTGAAGATCAAATTTGCTGAACAGAGATCAGTGTCCTCAGTTAATGTATTTGAAGATGGAAAGGCAGCATAAATGCACATGGATTGTAGAAGATTTAGGGATCACTGGCTACGGAGGAGACAATGAGAGCACAGTGTCTATCAGTAGATACTGATGGAATGTAAGGATTTGAGGCACAGGTATTGATTGGAAGAGAATGGAACAGTATTGTTACACTCCAGATAGCTGGAATCTGGATTGCAAGGACTTGGGAATGAAAGTGAGTTGAGATGTGTTTGTGCTTGGAGTGGAAGGAGAGATGAGAAAGGAGCATGACCCTCTATGGAGCCCAAGTTATCACAGTTGTTAATTGTCTCTTCAGAGGGTCTCTTAGGACTTGGATCTTTCATTTTCTCTCATTGTGATCAAGACTGAAAACATCCCCCTAGCTAGTTTACCATAAACTTAAGTGGCTCATAAATCAGGCCAGACTGACCAAGAAGAGTCTCTAATTACCTACCTCCCAAGACAGTTCTAAGAGATGATGATGACTATGGGATGTGTTATCATCTATGTGTGTGTTTGCATGACCTCAATTAAAAAATATGTTTTAATAGTTGCTTGCTGATGCGGCACAAGTCACACCCTGAAGGTATGGATACCCCATTCTTTACACTGAAATACAAAGCAGCACTTAGAAACAAATCTTCCAAATTTTATGTGATTGAATGAAGACCTAAACAAGACCACATACACCCCTGGGTCAGCCCCTGTGGAATATTTAGCTAAACAGTAACATTCCTAACAAAGAGGAATCCTTGGCAGAATATCAAGATACTTTTTGTTAAAATCACACTTTCCTGACAATCAGAAATGGTGCTTGGCTTGATTTCTCACAGATCCTGTGAGATTTTTCACTTTATTCTAACATGACACTTAGGATAATTGCAATAAGGCTGTTAGTATATGTAGAACTGACTGATTAAACCATTGGCACGTTAGAAGAGACACCAGACAAGCCGCAGCAGGTATTCTGTTTGCGTGCATTTATACAGCCTTATAAACACATTGATGATAGGTTTATATGTCTCATTGGCATATGGATCAATGAATATAAACTCAAAACAAGCATTACTAATAACCAGCTTCTGTTATCACATATTGTGATGAAGAGAGAGGCATGTAACCTATATTTTGTGCTACTTTGACCTTGCATCATCTCTCCATAGCTTATGTATGTGTTAAGCCAACAGGAAATGTTTTAGACTATAAACTCTGAAGCTGTCAAGTATGGAATATATAAATAATGGGGTTTGGTTCTTGATTCTGCTTGATCAGTTACAAAAAAACTAGAGCTCATATTAGCTAGGAAGTGGTCTATATTTTTCTCTAAGACTAAAAAAATTCCAGACAAATGTGGATGTCCTTTGAGCACAACACAGTGTTGCTACATTAATTTCCTTTCATTGTACCCCGACTGTAATCATACAGTGATCTGCTTGTTCTTCTTTTACATTAGAGCTATTTGCTATGAATTTGTGTGCTTACAAGTTCCATGTTCATAACAGAGTGAGATTCTATGTTTTTTAACGGGGAATCCTAATTTTAAAGGTGAAATTGCAAACATTCCCTGATGAATAGAGCATTACTGAAATATGCAGGGTACCAAGTACAAATGACTGTGACTCCAGTAGGTCGTCTGTGTTGTTAATGGAGAGAAATGAGCTGTTTCAGGTGTTGCTTTAAAGGATATGATATCTGAATCATGCTCTGAATGTGCTTCTCCCCACTGAACAGAATCTCAGGCAACCAGGTGTCCAATTTAGGACTAGGTATCTAATGTTAAGATGTTACACAATTTATGGTGGGAAGACCTTGGACCAAGGTTTCTACATGTTATTTATATAGCACATAGAATCAGTCTTCTGATAGAAACACAGAGTTACACCTCTGGAACTTGACAGCAAGAGTCTAAGATAAGTGGGAGAAAATAAGCCAGAAGTGAATGAATAGCCGTAACTAATTTTAAAATACATAGCTGATGTCCCGTGGAAGAAATACAAAACTGTATTATATCGTATCTTCTATGTGTTAGGAAAAAAATCAGAGATAGGACAAGCGAGATGATTTGGAATTTCAAAAGTATACATACCTTTGTGCATCCTCCTCTGAAGATAAGTAGATTTTTCTGGACAGCTTCACTGTGGTGTACATTCTACCATTTAAGAGCTATTCCCTGCTTTCATGTTATTGTAAGTATCCTAAACCATGCATTTGAATAATATAGGAATTTGAAGAATAGTTTTTGTTATCTATGGCACAGTATTTTTCTTTATCAGTCGGTGGGTGTTCTTTACGTGGTTTCCCATGTTTAAGCTACCCATATTCAGTGATTTTATTCAGCACATAGCTGGAAATAAGGAAATTAAAATCAAATTGCCAGGGAAGAGGTTACAGAAAAAGAAAATAAAGTACGACCCATTTCTAGAAAGAGCCCAGAAAATTGTTTCACATGGTGCTGAACTTGGACTCACATCAAATTTGACAGAATGGTGCCTATATATATTGATTTATTTATTATATATACAATATGTAATAAGAATGTGCTATTGAGATAATTCTGTAAAGACATGGACAATTTTAGATTACCTGTGTGATTACATTGTTAGTTTTACAAACAATTTCTGTTTCTCCATGTTATGTCAGGAGTCCTCCTATTCACTGGGATTTTTTTATGGTTTTCTCATATAAAATATGTATGAATTTTTTTCCAACAGATTCTTTAATATCATCTGTTTGTCATGGGAACTTTTAGGAATCTTGAGCTCACTTTCAGATATTTCTTAACTTGCTCTATTGGCAGTTACACGAGGAGGAGGAGGAATGCTAGGACTCAGTTTATGCCAACTTTTCCTGATTTCCTGGATGCTTCTTGTGCAAAGGGTCCTGTTTCTCAGGTAAAAATGCACAAATGGTAAATCTTAGGTTTTATACATGTTGCAGAAGAATGAGAGTAGCCCACACACAAACATGTGCACATAAATATACATATTCTTCTGCAGCCCAGACACACAGAGAGCATTTTTCCACATCAGCCCTTTTCATGCACTGTTTACATTTCATTTCATTGATTTACAAAAATTGTATTAATTGTATTAATGTATATACATTTATCAATAAAAGCTCTGCCTGTAAGACAGCCTTGGATGTGTGAATTATTCGCCTACTCCAAAGGCTTCCTTGCAATTAAAACATTTTTAAAATATATTTTCTTTTTATAAATCTTGAGGAATATAGTGTGGCGTGCTCCCAATATCCTTGATTTAACACCTGTCTGAAGGTTTTATGTCACAATATAATGATCCTGTCTCCAGGTGGGATTAATCTCTTCATATCAGTCAAGAATATCTTTTGTAGTGGCCAGAGGGTGGCAACAATATAGATCTTTTGGAAGATGACACAGGTACAGGGGAAAAGGGTGACCCTAAACAGTTGTACACCTTCTGGTTCTGCCCAGATCATAAACTCTTAGATCAGTAATCCTAGTCTGTGATTTTTTGTCCCAGGAAAACTCTTGGTTGTGAACTCAATCAGTAGCTTAATTGTCCATAATGAATAATACTGCATGTATAGAACTCCACCCTACATTTGCAGTATTTGCTGATGTCCTAATAGACTTCCAAGAAGTATTGAATTATATTTTCAAAAATAAAAAATAAGAAAAAGGGGGAAAAAATAAAGTAGTGCTATAGACATTATCCTGCAGAGTTCCTGACATGACTTGCATCCATCTGAATCTCATCAAAAATCTAATCACTACTCTTTTACATGTCACCAGTATATAGTTTGCTCTGCTGAATTGTCCTGTTGGTTTGGTTTGTTTTTCTCACCAAAGATAGACCAAATGGGCTTGGGAATAGAAAATCAAACTATGGCTTTTGCTTCTTTAAAACTGAGAAGTGTCTTAGAGATGACTGGAAAGGTTCTAAAGCTTACCAATTATGAGACTGGTGTTTATTGCCCCAGGCTATCAGAGCTACTCATGCTACCATGGAATCCAGCCTGGAGCTTAGTTAAGTCACCTGATGATAGAAATCTTAAATCTAGGAAGTACTTGCTATCAGCTGCTCACACATGAAGACCAAGAGTATCTTCTGAAGGTATCATTTTGGCAAATGCAAAAAGGTATGTAAGTCTTATGAACTCATATTCATGACCGTGGGATTTTTTTTTGTTTGGTTTGGGTTTTTTTCTCTCCCTAAAATACTTAGGACGCTTCAACAAGCACAGATTAGATTTTCAATTCTGGTTCAGATACATTTTGATAAAGGTATAGATAGATACATAGCTATAAAATGTATATATATAAACCTAAATACATATACAGGTAAAATATTTTATAATTGTAGTACTTAAAACAGTAATAGAAAACATTTCATTTCTCTCCTCATCCTAAGGCTTTATGTTAAATCATACTGAGGCAAATGGAGTAGCTTTACTTCATTAGAAATGAAACAACCTTCACTGAAAAATGACATATTTTTGAAAAGTACCACAAAGCATTTTGAAGCCTCTCCCTGACAGGTTATACCTCTTGCCATTTTTCCAGGGCAAAAGAATTTTCTTTCAAAGGGATTCCATGCAGCTTGATTATTTTTTAAAGACAAATAAGCATGATAGGGAGTAAAATGACAAAATGTAAATTATACCTGACATTTTAGTATCTGTTCAGCAAAATATCTGAGTGCTACCCACAGCAAAGTGTCTGAAGTCAGAGGTGCAAAAAAATCTTCAAAGTAATTTCATCAGGTACTGTATTACAAGCTATTTGTGGCTAAATTCTAATGCAGCATGTTTTGGGTAAATCCTGAAGTACTGAATTGATAAACTTTGAGGTTTTAAGTGCCAGTCACAGAAAACACCATTGATGGTCACAATGTTGATGAAGAAAAACCCCACATTCTTACATGAAACATGTACTTTGGGCATTAGTGTTACGCAAATACCATAGTTAATAGAAGAAAAGTTAAGCTTCAGAAGTAGTTTCAATAAAAAAATAGAGCCTGCATTCAAAATTTAATTGAGCCAAATACTTCTAGGTTTTGGTACAGATGTTCTTCATCATGGGACCTGAAATATCACCCTGCCAAATCACAGTAATTTTCTAACCTATGACCAGGTTCTGCAGAAAGAGGAAGGGAGAGATGAGGTTATGCTTCTGTCTCATCTTCATGTTTTAAAATGATGTTGCCAGAGAACCTATCCAGCTGGATAACATTCCCAAACTCTACAAGATATACCAAGTCTTGAAAAGCAGATAGTAAACATTACTGCAGCATGACAGTAAGGATGGCCAGGGGCCTGAAGCTCATGATATAGAAGGGAAGGCCAAGCGAATTTTGTTTGTACAAACTTAAGAGAAGATTTAGGGGAGGTCTTACTGCTGTTACAACTATACAATGGGAAAGTGTAGAGAAAGCAAAGCCAGACTTTTTTAGAAGTAAACAGTGAATAACATGAGAAGCAATAGACAGTAGTTACAAGAAAGAAAATTCTGTGTAGATATTAGATTCCCCATCTCCCTGTTCAAACTTTGGAAGAAGTCAAATCTCCATCTTTGGAGATATTCAGAACTCAATTGGACAAGACCATGATCATTTATTGAGATAACACAGTAAACTGGAAAGTGCTAAATACAGAGTTTGCATGACATTAGTGTAATTTAGTTATCCAGCAGCTTCAATAAGCCAAACCTTTAGTTATAACTTTCTCCTGTTAATTTTGTTACACATTTGGTAATTCATTAAGTAGTTCCATCTCCTTTTGTCATGCAAAATATTTTTTTTTCTGAAATGTTGTGCATGCATGCATACATATGTTTATAGATATATATATGAACTTCCATCTCCAGGTGCAAGATGCAACCAGATGCAACCATACCCATTCAAGCATGTCAAGGTCTTAACGAAATTTAGCTTATACATAGGACTTGTACTGTTGGTGACACTTCTCAAGAGATGAGATGTCAATAGCTGACACATGCATTTAACTTACATTTAATCACTTGTGAGCTTATACTTCACACATGCTATTTGTCCTCCAATGTGACCAGGGGAAAGATTGTCTAATGGTGCCAGAGGTAATTCTGCCAAGGTTTACATCAGAATAAAATTTCTGTGCCACCAAACTAATTCTGAATGAGTTTTATCACTGGAATATCATCAGAATGATAGGAGATCTAGGCTGAACTGGTAGTTTTAGCTTTAGAATTTAAAGACAAGCTAATATTTATTTCCCAGTCAGTCAAACAATATTTTGCCTTGGTTGTTTAGAGAATCAGTAACAGATTCAGTAAGAGAAACAGTATAGTTCACATTTTCCCTTGCACCCCTATACGGTGCTTTCTTTCACTCAAATGTACTTGTAGAGCAGGAACATAAAATAAAATGAGTTCTAAACCGGGATTTTTAATGGGTTTTTTTGGAGTTCAACTGCCTATCCTTTGCTCTTAAATCACTTAGCTGCTTCTCAAAACTCCAAAGTAGTTAAAAAACACCCAAACCTGCAAAACACCCAAACCCAAAAACTCAATCCCTGAAATTGTTTTTATAACATAAAAGTAGAAGATTCTGCCAAAATTTACATACTCTCATTAGGAATTTCTCCCTATTTAGACCATAACAATAATTTCAGACAAACTTTCCTGAAGTATGGGAAAAGTTAAAATAGCTTTTGAAATAGGACAGTGTTGAAGCCACAAAGGGAGTGCTCATATTAATCTCTTTGCCTGGCTATCTTTTCTTCATATTTTGGCTGAGCAGAATCTTCCAGTTCTGTAAATCATTACAAGACTTTTTTATATCATATTAGCCACATCAAATGCTATGATAACACAAATGGCAAGGCTTTTAAGATCCTAATGCAGGAGTAACATTGCCCAAAGGGCCATAAATAAATTTAGCCAGTGCCAAAAATGGATACAGGTCTTGGGAAAAGAAGTCTTTCTTTTGCAATTTTGTGTTTCCTTCCTGCTTGGAACATTATTTTTCTTGGCTGAGTATTTATGGCTATTCTGCTGTATGTCGATGGATATATTGATGTACATGCAACTGAACTCGTCCTCAGAGGATAACATACAGGCAAACACAGAGACACTTTTCCTTTTGGCTTTACTTTTCCCATGTGATTAATTATCTTTGTTATGCTATGAGGCAATATTACTGCAAATAGATGGAACAAATGCAGTCATATCTGAAAAAACCACCCATTTCTGCAAACCAACAAGCCCCAAGAAACTCACTAACATTGCTGTGCATGAATTTAAAAGTGTTGCCACTAAGTCCTGTGCCAATTTAATTTTTATTTATTTTTATAATGTATATTAATTGCATGAGGAAATATACAATTTTGACAGGATATTAGAATCTGTACTCCCTGATCTCTTTCTACCTCCATAATAAAGCATTTTAAACTGAAGGAAGGAACAAAGCTCTCTGATTTAAATTACTTCAGTCCAGCTGTGGGAAAAGACTTATGACAAATGCAAATATTCATGGCTAGATAGGTGCCATGACAAACAGTCTAGTAACTGTAATAAGTTTATTTGAAACACATGGCTTGATTTTAATAGATACAGTCTCTTAGTACCAGAGCAAACTATTGCAATTTCATAAATCAAATACCTAGAATAGTTCATTATTCTGAAAAAATCCTATTATATGATGCATTTATAGATAAGTGTATCTTATATTGACTATGCAAAACAGCTGAGTGATAAGATTTTTACAAACAAAGTTATATGCACTCTTTGTGGAGATTAACTTGAAAATATTTACTTCAGAATAAGTCTCCTTAATAAGTAATTGAATTAAACTTATGTTTCATTTCTGCTATGGAATGTATTGTGAATTATTACCACATAATACAGGCCTGTAAAAGAAAATAATAATTGTAATTATATTTATGCTAAGAAAACTTCATAAATTTCAGATATCTTCAGCATATACACATGCAGGCAACTTAAGCTGCTCATCATAAACCCACACACAATTCAATCAGCTGCAATAGACTATGCACACTAAGAAAACAACTGTCACTATAGGTGTGGCTTCCTTCCAAGTTATTCCTTCTCTAGATCTGTATGAGAAACCTAGCATACCATAGGACTATCAGAGAGATATTGTGTCTCCCAAAGGCTAGGCTGATTTTCACATAAATATGACTGAATTTAAGTGAGATTTGTCTAATATTGAGAAGTAAAGGAACCCTTCAGTATTCTAGCTGAAGTGAGATGCTGTTCTGTCTGGATAAAGTGGCAATATGGATGTGGGAACTGCACAGCAGAGCAGATATTTGTTTTTTACTATGATCTTCTATATCACAGCTGAAAACTAGAACTCTTTGGTGCTTCCAAATATCTACCTAAACAATAGACTATGGCACATCTACTCATATATCAATGCATGATGCCAGCAAATATGGTATTTTACTCTACATATGTGATGATATAACATGTTATAAAAGGAAAATAAGATGAAAGGACAGCTATTCCAGGTCAAAATGAAAGGACCATCTATCCAACTCCTGTTTACAGTAGGAGAATGGATGATAATAGGTAATGGGAGAAGGGTAGACAGGCTATAGCAGTATTTTCTTGACCACCCAGCCTTCCCCCACCCAGTAGTGAGTTGGAATTCCACAAGATAGGTGGAATGCCACACCTCTCACAGTTAATCACTATTGTATTTAGCAACTCTAGATGAGGGGTTTTTGCCCTCAGAAACATGTCCAGATAATTTTGAAATGTTTAACATCTGCAAATTCTTGTATTGGTCAAAGATTAACTAGACACCTCATTTTCCCTCTTTTAGACCATCCAGTTTTTACTCTCATTACTGCCTGGTTATTTTATTCAAAAGGGAAGTAAAGTGTTGTTATGTATGAGTTAGAAATCTATTCCCTACTTAACTGCCCCTTTCCACACTGAAGAGTTTTTTTTTTTTTTTTTTAAGGAAGGACCAGAAATTCAGCCAATGTTCAATACAAGGACACATATGTAGAGGCATAATTGTTCTAGGAGATAGAAAAATTGTCTTTTTTTTCTGTTTGTCCAAACACAAATGCAGAGAGGTTTTATTCATTACCACTGATCCTAAACATTATTATAAAAATGAGAATAACATTCAGGTATGGCCATACTATAAAATCTGTTAGATTCAGGCAGGAATTTAGTAGTAGGAATTTAGACAGGAGTTTGGAAAAGATTGGTCAGTTTGCTCAAGCCTATAACTTCAAAAAAGCAAAATTTCCACCATAGGTAGTTGAAAACAAAATCCTGAACCTATCCTACTTTGTTTACAATGTTTCATCTATGAGCGTGCAATAAATGGAAACTTGCTGAAAGCAGGAAATTCAATTTGGTAGGTTGAAGATTAATCACTAAAAATCATGAAACCGACTTCCTGCCTTATCATGAAAATGTCAGCTTTACATGTCTGAGAAGCCTAGGACTTCCTTCAAGCTGACAAACAAAATTGCTTATACGAAAAACCTGTTTTGAAAACAAAGAAAAGATAGTTTTGCTAGTCCTAGCTAGCACCGAAGATGGGAATATATGCTGACAGGTACTTTAAACAGAAAATCAAATGAGAAATAACACAACTGAAATATATTAACATATGATATTATACAGACAATTATACAGAAAATATGTGACTAAACCCCATGTTTTCCATTAAACTGTGGATCAAGAACACCTTTCATAATTTATCTTAATTTAAAAAGTACTACTTTTTTTTTTGTAGAATGATAGAATATCCTGAGTTTTAAGGGATAACTTTACCAGGTACTGAAAGAGACTAACAGGCCTGTAGTTTCCTCCTGTTTGGTCCTCCTACTTGACCTGCTTGCAAATCAGGACAACATTCACCAGCTTCCAGTCAGCTGGGACCTCATGAGGGGAAGCAGAGAGGGAGGCATGATGTCTGCTCTTTGGTGAAGAGATTCAGGACCCAAGGGAAAGGCCTGAAACTCTGTCCAGTGAGGTTTATGTTGGATATTAGCAAAAAGTTCTTCACCCAGAGGGTGGTTGGGCACTGGAACAGCTCCCCCGGAAAATGGTCACAGCACCAGCCTGAGTTCAAGAAGTGTTTGGACAATGCGCTTCGGCACATGGTGTGACTCTTGAGATAGTGCTGTGCAGAGCCAGGAGCTGGACTCCATGATCTTTGAGGGTCCCTTCCAGCTCAGCTTATTCTGTTATTCTGTGATGAGGTCTCCCCTCAGTCTCTGCTTGAGGCTGGACAAACCAAGTAGCCTCAGTAGCTCCTTGTACAGCTTCCTTCTTTTTTAGAGTTTCTTACTCATGACATTGCCAAAGACTGAGGTTTAGTAAGCACAGTGGCCTGCAGTCTAATAAAGTTAGAATCATCTTTTATCAGTCTAGGAATTTTGATAAAGATTTGTTTTGTTTTGGCAGCTACTATCTGGCTATTCTTCCAAAAAATTAAAGCAATGATGATTCTCAGTAGTGTCTAGTAGCAACTCCTTTCTTCCTATGCAAGGTAATGGGGAAGCAAGTAGAAATTTTTCTCCATCTGCTACATAGGTTCTGTTCAGTCTTTGAATTCTCAAAATTTAGTAGTCTGGTGGAAAATCACTGCTTCTGATCTTATGATCTCTCAGTACCCAGACTCATTCTGCTTGTGAAATTTTAGCTGGTGTCTTCATAGTATACGGGTTTAAGACTTTTCCCTCAAAAAATTCATGAATATCAATGTTGAAAACAGAAACATACCTTGCCATCATATCAAGCCACACAGGAATAGCTGAAGCTATAACTGATTTTTTAATATGCTGTGTCTGCAAGTAATGTCAATGGGTCTCATGGGAGACAGCTTTCAGTATCTGCATTATAGTTCTGCAGACGGCAGGCAAGTGGGAGGCAGCTTTCTTACAGGTCCACTTTAAGAGTGGTATAAATATAGATTTCAGCAGGACATAAGCATCTGTCTGTGATTAATTGTAGCTAGATAAAAAAGCTCCTTAAGTCATGGCATTTGGGTTCTGGCTCTAATTTCAGACTACAAAAAAACTTATGCCCGCACATCTTTATACCTTCATTAGATTTGAGATATTTGTAAAAGGAATGTTGGCAGACACTTATTTTAAGCAATCCAAAACAGTCATACTTGATACCATCAAAGTGAGATGATAGATATATGTTCAGGAGGATATATTCTCCTCAGCAAGCTTCTCAGTATACCTAGGCATCCCAGCTCTGGCGGAGTTTGAAAGCCTTCTTTCTGGACTTAAGGGTTGCCAAACTGTCAGTGGTTGCTTTTGTTCAGGTATATAAACTCAGTGTGTTATTGAGGATAAACTTCTTACCAATAAGGTCATAATCTGTGTATTTAACATTTGTTTAAAACTATTTATTTGTACTGTTGCTTGTTTTCAGGTCAATGGTCATATATTCTAGCAGACAGCTGGGACTTAAAACACTTGATTTTAACTGAAATACATTTTATTTTGCTTTAGATAAAAGCATCTTACTTGGACATGAGCTGTGTGATAAAACCATGCTTTTTTCAACTCATCAGAATCACCAGATGAACAAAAGATCTCCAGCCCTTTTAAAGAAACCTACTAGGTAGAAATATTTCAATAGTCAAAGATTTATGAGCCAGGTTTGAAATGTTATATTTTTTAGATTTCTTTAATACTCTTCAAGACTTTAGGCAGGAATTTTTAATGGTCCTTAGACCCTTACCCTCCTTTATTCTAAAGTTTCTTGTGGATATCTCATTGAGGCGCACATGCATACACACACATTGAGCTCATTAATTTTGTGATTTTCTAGAGAAAGTTATGCAACTTTGCAGGTTTGTCCAGCTGTTCCACAGTCAGTGGAAAAGAAGATATCATACCACTTATAGACAGCTTTGAGTGGTATTTCCTAAAGAAATCAATACCAGCAATATGGCTTAGCTGTGTTTCCAATCAATGAAACAACAATCACTTCAGCGTCTCTCTTTTATTTAAGAGAGGTACTTGCAGTTCCTGGCTCCCACAGGTTGAAACTCAATCTTCATTCTTTTCCTCTCTTTTCCTTTAAAAACAATCTCTGTTTTAAACATTCTATCGTCCTAGGCTGTACCTTAAGCATGCCATTCCTCCACATTTCCCCCAGCTGCTGAAAGAATACCTATGGGTACAGAATGACCCGTGCAGTCCCATGTAGCAGAGCACACAGTTTCTGCATAACTGCATCTTGCCTTCTACAAGACAGTGCCAGCTACCTTCAATGAGCTGAGAAGATTTTTAACAGTGTGGGAAATGAACTGCAGCATCTGGGAGAAAACTAATTGAATCTTGCAGGGCTTTTTTTTTTTTTTTTAATTTTGTTTTAGTCTAGCTTTGGCCCTGCTGATACTACTGAAACCACTGCATTTAGAGCTAGGAATTTAAATACTAAATTAGGGGATGGCAGACAATGACAACAATAGTAATTAAATAACTGTATTTATAGGGGGGAGATGTAAATGCAGCTGAAGAACAGAGTTAGAAGGAAGAAGGATATTTATGCAAATGTATGGGAAATCCACTCATAAAAGAGAGCTGTCCTTCTCTGCAGGGCTCATATCCTTTCACATGCTACCTGACAAAATGTTTTAAAACTATTACTTTAGAGATGTTAATTCTCCAAAGGGATCTGTTATGCTAGGAAAACTAACAGTAAATGAAGGGCATTTGAGAGCACCTCAGAGCACTCCAAAAAATGGTTTGTCACAGGGATGTCAAATCTGAAGTAATCCATTATTTAGTATGTGTGTAACACTACCATTTTAGAGATTGTTTGGATTGTAGAAACTTTTTGTCCTAAGGCAGTTCAAATGGCCCCAGAAACATGATATTACATTTCAAACATGCTTTTCCTGATGTAGAGATGTAAGCCAGATGACCTTTGCTGAACGCAAGCCTTTTCATTTGTGACAAGAAAACAACTGAAGAGACTCAGGGATTTATTTTACTAAATGATACGGGCAAAAGTATTTTTTTTTCCAAACTTCTCTACAGTTAGGATTTGAAATTACTCTACCCTCCCCTGATGATTTTCACTGAGATAGTTTAAATGGGTAAGAGAGGAAAAGGTGCATGATGCAGGAAATGTTTTTGAAAAACAATTTAGTAATTTGAGAGCTCTTTGGGTAAAAAGGCAATGTAAATTCAAGAGAATGGGGAATTTTAGATAGAATCTTGTTACTCTATAAAGCATTATCTTTCAAATTATTGATTAATTGTATAATCTAACCAAATGTGCAAACTGATTTCTTGGAATCTGAAAACTAAGGTACTTAGTTGTCAGGGTAAATAATAGTTTCTTTTGTAAATTAAGCTGTGATGAACTATATAAAAATTCAGAAACTTTTAGCTGGTAAAGAAGTTTTTTGCCATATTTTCAGTATTACCCAGACATTCTTTTAAATAGATGGAGCATTTCAAATGCTGGAGGACAGTTGTTTGTGATTTGATACTAACATCTTTACCTGGATGAAATTTGATAGTGAGATAACCATCATCATAAAGAAGTATCCTGGATTTGAGTAACATGCAGGGAGGGTCATTTCTGCAAATTAGAGACAAGTTTTGAGATAAGATTAACACCAGAATTAAACTTGGAATGTAAATGGCCTCTGGAAAAGCAAATAAATTTAACTACGCAATAAGAAGCCATTATTGGCAGTAGTTATGATTTTAAACCAAACCACTTTCCAAAGCCTCATTCTCTCATTCAATTCCTTGTTCTTCAATTAGATATAAACAGATAAAGCCCAAAGGATTTTAGCAAGAAGATAAATATTAACTAATCAACTCTGAAATAACATATGAGCTCTTCTTTGTCACTTGTCTCCTTGAGCATCTGGTCTCAGCTACTGCTACATTGTTAGTGAACAATGACAGGAGGAAGTTCAAAGCACTGACTTATGCAAAAGCTCGTTTGGCAATTCTATTTGTGTCTGACTGTACTTGAAGAACAAGACAGCCTTCATTGCATGAAATAACCTGACTGCAGAAACTGGGCAAGAGTCAGTGACATTTATAATGCTTTTGCAGTAACAAACTAAAGAATTCTCTTGCTCTTTCTTCCTAGATACACATCTTCTTCCTGGGAATATTCCTGGGAATAAAAAGCTAAGAGCAGGAATCTGGTTTTGGAAGATATTAACCTCTGGGGGTTTTGGTGTTAACCCTTAAATAAAGATAAGCAGAGAGGAAGAGCTTCCTGTCAAAAGGGTAAAAGACCTTTCAGATAACAAAATATTTGTAATCAATGCAGAAACTCTATAAAGGCCACTTGCGTCTGGAATGTATGGTGTCTAGGTACACAAAATCCTTACAAATTAAGCATTTAATAATGTAATATTAAAATAATCTACATATCAATGGTTTCTTCATTAGAAAATTGTAACACTCAACTGTAGAAGAAAGAAACAATTCACTTTGGAGCCAGTTTTTAAAAAATTATGATAAAGTCCAAAATTAATGAAGTTTAAGCTGAAAAATTACAGCTTTTACCTGGAAGTCCAGCTAGACTATAGAGTAAAATTTTTTCAAAGTGTAAGAAATTATACACAGAAAAGATCTAATACAATATACTTGCATTACTTTACTTGAAGAAAAAGCAAAGCACATCCTTTTTTTATCCTCCTCTTAAGCAGGGGATGGCTGTCTGGATTCAATCTCTTGTGTTTAGCATTAGGATATGCAAGTATCTTGATGCAAACTCCCTACCTTCATTTCAAGCTGATTAGACACGACAGCAGTTTCAACCTCAAAGCCATACAGCAACGTTAATACACAGTGACGTCCAGGCTGATGACTCTTTCTGAAAGGAGGTGATCTTTTGCCTCCTGCTGGTCAGCATACATTTATTGATCCAATAAATGAGAAAAAAGTCCTTAACCTCTGGAGCTTATATCCATAATTTTAGTTTTAAAGAAAAGCATGCTCTGCCTACCCAATTGAAACCACAAGTATGAAAGGCCTCATCATTTCTCTATTTCAACCTGTGCATTGTGGGAAGGACAGTGAGGAAATGAAGAATAAGGAATCTTACTACATCCTGCAGCTCAGTGGTACCTCTGTGAGTCAAGGAGTCTGACTCTGACCCTTGTCTTCCCACTGCATGCTCCATACCCTCTCCATTACAATGTCACTGTACAAAACACTTCCCTTTAGAAACACGACTTGAGAGCACTGCAAGCTCCCTTGCCCTCTGGTCTGCCCCACACCTGGTCAGCTCCTGCCGTGACAGTTTAGGCATACTATGATTTGTCACTTCCAAAGTCAATAAAAATAACTGCACTCAGACACATACACCTTGCCTTATCCCTGCTCCAATGCCATTAGAAAATTACAACAATCACTCCTTGATACCCCCACAAGTTTCAGGACTATGTGAGGTACAATTTGAGTCTTCCTAATTCCACACAGCTGCACAATTCCTTTTTTGAGCCCAGGCATAAATAGATCCCAGCAGCTGCAGGGCAAGAGCTGTCACTCCACTGTGACAGTATCCAGACCAAGTGTTATCTGCCCTGTGAAATACAAAAGTTCTTCCCTTTCATTTTTTTTTCACTGGAGGCAAAATCAAGATATTATGAGATAATCCCAAAGCAGTGAGAACTCAAAATTATACCTTTTCTCTAATTATATATTTATTTTAACTGGCATTGAGGTTTTAACATTTAACCAGCCACCTTATCAAGAATAGGTTCCTTATGGTTAAAAGATGACGCGACTGGTTCCAATTAATTTTAAAATTAGCCTTTTAACTTAGAACTAGAAGGGAGGGGTTAAAATCAGTGAATTATGAATAAATAGACATGAGAAGAGTTTACACCAATGGCTTTTATACATGAAGCAGAATGGAAATGCCAGAGAGGCAGTGGAATTGAACAGTGCACAATTATTTCAGCAAAAATAATATGACCATGATATATTTCAATAGGTAAGTTAAACACATACTATCCAAGCTTTGGTTTGGAAACTGCTCTGTTGGAACAACATATAGATTTTTTTTCAAATTACTCCAAGACTAAATATGTTTTTGTGGTTTCTTATATACCTTAAGGGTACTTTTTGCTCCATTTGGCATGCAGGAGGGAGGTGAGAAATGTAAAAAGTAAGCATAAAAGTTGAAATATAGAGGATAGCATCAAAGGAAGAAAGTTATTAAAAAAGCATTGCTTTTGTCTGGTCTTCTAGAATGGCCCAAAACTGAGCCCCTTAAACCAGTTTATAAGCTGAATTTAATAAATTATATTAATACATTATAAAGGGCATTTTTTTCTATGCTTTTGTAGTGGTTTAGCCTGGCTGTATGCCAGGTGCCCACCCAAGCTGTTCTATCCCTTCCCCATCCCCAGCTAGACAGGGGAGAAAAATACAAGAAAAGAGTGGTGGGTTGACATTACAGTCATGGACAAAACAGACTTGGGCCCGGAAAAAAGAATTTTATTTATTATTATAGCTATGAAATCAGAGTAAGATAATGAGAAATTAAACCAGATCTTAAAAACACTTTCCCCCTACCCTTCCCTTTTATTTCTGGCTCAACTTGATTCCCAGTTTCTCTATGTCCTCCCCTCCTGTGGTGCAGATGAATGGGAAATGAAGAATGTGGGTTCTGGTCAGTTTATCACTCATGTCTACCACTGCTTCCTCCTCACCCTATTCCCCTGCTACCCAAGGGTCAGTTTTGGTGCCAGTCTTGCTAAATATCTTTCTCAATGATCTGGACAAGAGGATCGAATACACCGTCAGTGGTCAATGGCTGGACTTGATCTTGGAGGTCTTTTTCAACTTTAATGACTCTATGATTCTATGAACTTCTCCAATGTGAGTCCTTCCCACAGGCTGCAGTTCCTTGTGAACTGCTCCAGCCTGGGTCCCTCCCATGGGTTGTAGTCTTTCAGGCACAGACTCTGCAGCATGAGTCCCCTGGGGGGCACAGGTTGTCCCAGCAAGCCCCCTCCAGCGTGGGATCCTCTCTCTATGGCCACAGATCCTGTGAGGAGCCTGCTCCAGCACAGGCTCTCCAGAGTGCTACAACCTCCTTCAGGCCTCCACCTGCTCCAGTGTGGGCTCCTCCAGGGGCTGCAGGTGGATCTCTGCTCCCCTGGTGACCTCCGTGGGCTGCAGGGGCACAGCTGCTTTACCATGGTCTGCACCACAGGCTTCAAGGGAATCTCATCTCAGCACCTGGAGCACATCCTCACCCTTGATCTTCACTGATCTTGTGTCTTCATAGTTATTTCTCTCACATATTTTCAGGCCTCTCTTCTTTGGCTGATATTTTCTTCTTAGCACCTATTTTTTTTCCCCCTTCTTAAATATATTATCCCAGAGGTTCTACCACCATTACTCATAGGCTGGGCCTTGGCTAATGGTGAATCCATCAGAGCCATTCTGCATCAGATCTCTTGGACATGGGGAAGCCTCTGGCAGCTTCTCAAAAAAGCCATGCCTGCAGAACTTCACTATCAAAACCTTGCCACAGAAACAAAATACATCTCTATACCCTCCTTTCTCACACTGAACACACAAAATGATTTTTTAAAAAGGAGTTGAAATGCTCTCAGATTTACAGTTTAAGGATTCTTGTTTTCCAAATTGCAATGTTAAGTTTATTATGGTGGAATTCAAACTAAAAAAGTTGCATTTAAAGCAGTCTGCATACATGAATTTATTCCTCAAGTAGCTTTCTGAGTAAAAAACATTTTTTTTAAAGCGGGACACAACCTCTCACTTTCACTGATACAGACACTCTGCAAAATCAAACCATTAATTTATTTGTAAAATGTTTTCTACTTAAAATTGAATATCTAACTTTTCATGAGCGTTCCACACTTGTTATTGAGTAAACTATTAGAATAATTGAATAGAGTGACTAATGGTAAATTACTTTGGAATATCTATCAATTACCAGGTCAAACACACACTCTGAACAATATGACCGACTTTCCCATATAATCTCTTTATGGATGTTTTGATTATTGCTGATTTTATCTTAACTACATAAAGTGCCATGCATAAGCTGGCCTCTGTTAAAGGCAGTGCAATTTATTTTCCTAGAAATTGTGATCACAGCAAAGATTTAATTCTCTTCTAGTTATACACCACAGCCCATATTGTACTGAGATGCTCTCTTTTACAGCTATCACTACTTCAACATCTTCATTTTCCAGAACAAGTAATCAGCAGGGTTTCTCTATTCTGGAGCACAGTGATGGCACAGGAGGGATGTTTTACCTCAGCATGTGAGTGGGCAAAGGGAAGTGTAGTTGCACATACAAGTCATGAAGGTGATAGAAAAATAAACAGGATAAGCCCAAGGACCAGCAAATAGGTTAAAAGCTGATAATTCCAATAGGGAACAAAGAATTTTAAAATATTTTAAACCCTAAGGAAGTAGAGTTATGATAATAATGTGATGGGATATAAATGCTGATTTGTAGTCCAGCTTGGTCTTTCCTTTGAATGTGAGATATGAGGTATAACAAATTCACAGTCAATGTGTTTAGCTGGACAGTGATGAGTCTTCTAAAAAAGGGTGGAGATTAGAGTACGCTATTTTGAGATTAGTAGACAAAATGAGGTTTGCTTATTTTTCTTTGACCAGTATTTTTTATAAACTTTTCTAACAGTTAATATGAAATCTATTTGTGTAATTTACTGACTGATTTTGTAAAAATTTTAATGCAACTTGCGTAACAAATGCTTAGATGGGAAACATCAAAGCATACACTTCTAGAAAATTATGATAAGCCTAAAATTAGAGTAAAAGCACACTCTGATAGTGCCTAGCACCCCATTACATGTTATGGGCTGTGAATAAAAAGTTCACTAAATGTAAGTAAATATCAAATGGAAGTGATTGCATACATTTCTTTAAGACAGAAAACAGTGAGTGTTCTTACAATCCCCACTGACGAAAAATCACAAAAAATTACATAATTTTCACATCAGAAAACCAAAGAAGAAGATACTACCCATTAAAGTCTAAGGCAGTCAATGTTTGGGATAAAGAATAGTCTTCCTAAAAATACAATCAATTTTGGTGTCACTAGGTATTTGTATATCATTATTCAGCCTCCACTAGCTCTGTAAAAGGGAATATTAGTAATTCTGTGCTGTGGTCATATTTCTGCTGTGCTCATCTGTTTATCTCCAAGGTAGGCCAGTACTGGAGGTAGCAGTACTAAAGTGTTAAAAAGAACAATAGCATAGTAGTGAAGCATAAGGAAGGGCAGTATTAGTTGTAAGTACATCAGACCTAGAAGACAGGACATTTAGAAAATTATCACAGAATACAGAAACAAGAGTTTAGATTTTATGCATGTGTATATCTGAACCAGTGTTCTACAAGAAAAGCATCTATGCAAATAATCAAGGTTAAAAAATAATTAATCTGTAAGGATAAAATTCACATGCATTTTTCTCAGTGTTGCACAGTAACTCTGTTTTCTTTGTCACTGAACAGCTGTAATTTGCTGGAAAATAACCTTTTCTTCTCTGCATCTATAGGAAAGGTTTCTGGGGAAGATAGGCAAAACGTAGAAGAACCATCATAGCCATATAGCAATCATAACTATAGCTGGCTAAAACGTGAAATGTCCAGTTCATAAAAGATAAAGGGGAGCTCACATTAGTTCCCATAAGATGAAAATTCCAATGTTTTTGTTACTCATGGTTAGAAAGACTAATTAAAACTTGCATAAGCTCAGCAGAACTGCAAGTTTCCAGGCAGTGATGGGTTCCCCAGGCTCTACTGCTTTTTGGTGAAGCTTATTTTCTCTTCAGTATCCTATTTGACATGTTTTGAAAGTGACAGGCCAATTTCACTGTGCATCAGCATTCCCTGCTCCCCCTGTCTCTTCTCCTATCACCATGCATGAAATAAAACAGCTGCCACATGAGCCTCTAAGACTCAGATTTTTCAGCCCTTCTATGGTCCCAAGATTCACTGCACACCCATGGGACAATTTCTTCTGTGTATCTGCTCCATGAAGGACCCTTGACTTCCTCCTCTCATACATCTGTTAGCTCCACTGCAGATCCAGTGACCTTGGAAACACTCTGACCTGGTACGGAGATCAAACCCCTTGGCACTGACTAGCAGGATGGAAAGCTGTGTCACTTGGAAACCAACCTTGCAGTGAACATAAACTTGGTGGACTCGAGTTGTCTTTAACCAACACAGTTGGTTTTGAGATGAAAATTCACTTTGACAGAAAATACACCATATTACTAATTACAGTAATGATGCTAAGGTAAAAGATAACTTCCACAACCCACTGTAATAATATTTTTTCTTCAGAAAACATCCATGTGTAGGTCAGTCAATCAAAACCCAAACAGAGCTATTCAGCTGGTTAGTCTCTATTCCTCTCCTCTCCTCTCCTCTCCTCTCCTCTCCTCTCCTCACCTACCTACCTACATTGTGTTCCATATTCACCCTCACTAGCACCACTTCCTTTTCAATCTTGCAGAGCTGAGTTGCAGAGAATTACAAAATGCAACAAAGCTAACTCCTGATAATTTATGGAGGAACACAGTCCTTCTTAAGTGTGATTACTTGTTATTTTGAGAAACTTTGCTATGACATTTTGTCACTTCTTAAGCATCTTCAAACAGTAATGCGATTATCTTGAAAATTACTAAACTAAGGAAGTGTCCTTTTATTCAGAAATTATGGCTGAATTTTGGTAAATATTATTTAAAATATTGCTTTACATTATACGTCAAGATAAATATCAAAGCAACTGTAACAGTAGATGCAACATAAGATTTCAGCTTACTTTACAAAGATGATTACCATATGACTGCATATTTGAATGGTGTGTTTATATAAGATTTATTGTTATTTTGTGGGTCAGATGGCTCAGGCAATATGGTAATTTTAAGCTGTAGCTGTCCAGGATATATATATGCTGACAATATATATACAGGATGAAAATATATGTAAAAACATGTACAGAGAGAAAGAAACAAATGGAAAGAGAAAGGAGGGTGTGTATGCTAGGCTAAAACAATGTGGATTAGGAAAAGCATTGGAAAAACAGTTATGAAAAAATTATATTGTCCCCCCAGCAGGTTTTCTATTTTTGCTAATGTTTTTAATTTTAATGACTTTCATACACTGAGTCTTTAATGAGGTCAGTGAAGTTATCTTGGCATGGCACCACCATTAAATGAGATGAGAATTAGATTTTCCCAAAAAGTGGTAAGAAAGGCCTATTTCTTAAAGGTATTTGAAAATATAACAAATTTAATAATTAATTAAGAACAAGACTAAAAGAATTGCCCAAAATCTCTAGTACTGGTTTTAAGAATTTTGGTTATTCAGCAAAGTTCTCACTTCATGAATTATTAAATGATATTAATATGGAAATAGCACTAAAACTCAAAATTTAATTTACTAATCAGTAACACCTCTTCCTTCAGTAAAAAATCTTTAAGTGTTATGTCCAGGAAAAAGGGGAAGCAAGGTTAATATGATAATGAAGGACTCTGAATGGATGCAGCTAGTGGTCTATCAAGCTTGCAGTATACCTCAACTCAAATTTGTTAATGATGTGAAAAAAAAAATTAAATGCTCCATTCTCTAGCCAATTTGCTTCTTTATGTGATTTATAGCCATTTAAAAAAAGCAAATTGCAGCATTTGCACTGGAGGGGAAAAATAAAAGGTGTTTCAAGACTATGTAAGTACAGGTTGAGGTACCTTCCAGGTTGTCTCCAACACCTCATTTGAGTGTGGACTTGACAGGTCCATTTATGATCTGCTTCTACTGCCTGAATAAAAGTAGAAAACAGAAGGTTGGCTGGGTTCTGTCTGAGCTTGATGGATCAACTCTTCCCATCTTCACCTCCTCCTAAACTGACACAGTTGAATTCCTGATGAGGTGGCTCATTCTCTTCCCATGGTTGCTCAGGGAATCGAATACTCAAGTTTAACTCATTGTGACAGGCTGTGTGCCAGGTGTCCTTGTGATGTTTACATCTTCATAATTGTACTGCACTAATGTTGAGCAGCCAAGGGTGAAAAGCAAATTATTTGGAAAAGTTTCAAGGTTAAGAGTCTCCTGCATTATCAGCTGCTCCCACCAACACTTTCATTGCAGACCTCCTCTCCCTAACAAAAAGAAAATACCAGGACTGTATTGTGATTTCTCAATACAGTGACAGAGAATGTCATATTAGACCTTGTTCCAGTATGTCAGGACTCTTATTTCTGTTCATCTTTTTTAAATTTTTCCCATTACCCTGTGTAAGCAGAATGAAATCTTTAAAATGCTTTCTTCCTTTCTTTAATACAGGAATTCCAACCATGCAACAGCGAGCTGTATCTAGACAGCTGTGTTATGGTGTTCTAATTCTTTCACATAGCAAGTTTGTTGTATTTTTTTTCTTCATGTTTGTTCTTCTAGGGGATGTTTCTTATTCCCCCTTTTTTTTTAAATCCAGCGACGGTTTAGTCTTCCTTTCTTCTGTGTGGTCTCTCGACTCTTGAATTTCTCACGGTACAGTGAGCGTATTTTTTTATATTTATTCATCAAACCAGTAACTTTCTAGTGTTTCCAGCTCAAATTTTATGCAAAAGACATATCTCACCATCATGACAACATTAGATAAAATTACATGTAGGTCCAAGCTTTAATACCATATGAGGTTTCTTCAGATGATTTAAGGAGAATTTGTGTGACTATTCAGCTTGGCAGAATTACTGTCCACAGCAGAATATTTCCACTCACCTATTGAGAATAAGCATTTTTGTACCTGGATGAGCAACCAAAGAGCCCAAATTGAGTAAAGGGGCAGCAGTCAAGTTGAGACACCTACAGGTAGACAGCCTAGATGCATGGAGGAACTGTCTCGGTCTTAAAACAGCTTTAAGTATCAAAGTCCCAGTTTAGATGGTTATTTATGATGATCTTTTAAATAATGAAACACTCAATGACATGGAAAGAAATGGGTAGTCTGCTCTGGTCATAGAAGCAAAAGGCTGCCAGAATGAAGAAGGTGTGGATGTCAAAAGAGGTGGGAAGATGGAGACTATTGTTAGTTGAGAAGATGAAACTGAGAAGTCTAGTAAAGAAAAACTTTACAAGCAAGAAGAGTATAGAGCCTGACATCGAAAATACGAAGTGGTGAAAACTTGTAACTCATATCTCCAGATTAAGGCTTTCAATAAATGTCCTATGGTGCTGCAACTTCCTTTAGAGCACTAATGTTTCTGTTGCCAGTTTATATAATCTCCTAATGATTAGCACAACTTCTTTTCCTTTATTCCACATGCTGAGTGTAAGAGAGAGGCAGAACAATTCCTTCTTTTTTTCTTCTTTTTTTTTCTTCTTCTTTTTTCTTCATTTTTTTTTTTTTTTTATGCTTGAAAATTTGACTAATTTCTGTGCGCCTTCTTTAGTCACTAAATTAGTAAATAACATAACTGGACCATCTGGACTATACAGATCATTTGTGCAAGGCTCAGATGGATTTGATTTTTTGATAACAACTATGAAAATACTCTCAGGCAGGTCTCTGTCAGTTTGTCCCACTGAAGCTGCTTTGCTTTCTGTGACTGAATGATCACCAGAGGAAGGATCTGACCCTGAGTCTCCCACATGAATGCTACCAAGTCATGCAGTTGGTATTTTCGTTTTACCACTGCCTGTTGAATACTTAAATAATTGGCACAAAGCCGAATTGTTTCACTGGGGAAGAAATAGAAAAATCATCTATCTCATGATTCCAGCTGTTTAATTGTTAAAGATCGGTCTTGAAAAAGTAGAAGATCCCAGGTGAAATCCTTCCTTCATGCCAGATATGGAAAAACTAGAATTTTGCTCTCAAAAAACAAGGAAAACAAGTTGGGCAAAACCAACTGCCCTTCACACATCATCAAGTATTCTCTCAGTGTTACTGCCAGTTTGACTAGCAAGGAAATACCTGCTTTGTACATTTTTCCAGGACACAATTTAAAGCAGGTCTTAGGTGTTACACAATTCAGTAGAAATGCAAGTGCTGAGGGAAGTAACCTCTTTCAAGGTTTTGACATACTGGGCATTTTGGCTTTTGAAAAGGCAGTTTGATGCCTGAGTTCCCTTTGAGAAACCACTTTAGGCATTATATTTTGCTCTATTTCAGCATCACCTTTTCCTGTGCTGTCAATGATCGCAGTGGAGAAGTTTTTGCCTCTTGTGAGTTTTTCTGAAAGGAAGCAACTTTTTGTGAGAAATAAAGAGGATAAATTTCATTCAATCTATTACCTGCAGTCTCCTGCCCCTTCAGTTTCTGCTGAGCAATCTGGCACATCTGCAGGTTCTGTTAGCTAGTGACACAATCTTCATTGACAGGCTTTGAATGTTAATGCATTTCTCTCTCCCTGATGCAGTGAAATTAAATAGCACCTCTAAGTCCTTCGGGAAATCTGACAATACCAACTTCATAAGAAAACAGGCCAGGCAACAACATCAAGGTGCCAAATGTTGGCAAAGGCTTGTCATACATTAGTGCATTCTCAACAGGGTGCCTGGGGGCAGCCAGGACAATCCTCTGAGCTGGGCATAGCTGTCATCTTCACTTGATTAATGCCCCGTGTTGGACAAGGAAAAAAGGATCTAATAGCTAAAGTACCCCTAACTTCACATGAGCAGCATAAATTGGCAAAAGCACAGCACAGATTACCACTGCACAGCTTGAGGTGGCACAACCCCCACATGAGCCAAGTGAAGTGCAGTGTTTAATGGCACACTTTAGAGCTGTACAGATAGCTGTCCCCATTAGGCATTCCTCTCTCTGGGGCCTGGTACTCTTCACAGTCATATCTGCTGGGCTGATTTCTGTACATGCATTGATCTTTGCTCAACAAGGCCAACAGGCAAAAGTATTGATCTCTTAAATGCATTCTTTCTTAAGGGAATGCTGCTTAGACTTTTTAGAATCATAAGCTCATCAGAGACAGGCTTAGCACACTGCTAGAATGGCAGATGCTCTGCACAAAGCATGATTGTTAGTTACTAACTTTTAAGACTCTCTCAGGATGTCCTTTCCACCTTGAGCAAGGAAAAGAGAATACTTCTAAGCTCACAAAAAAAAAATAAAGTGAAATTCTGTAAAGGAAAAAAAATATTAACAACTTTATTGTCATTTGACAATGTTTATTTTCTTGGTCAGTATCTACAGGAATAATCAACTGACCTGAAATTAAAAACCAGCTACTGTCTAAACAGAGAAGAAATCACCATTGCAGGAAAAAAAATAAAAAGAACCTTAAATATACACAAGCCTGGAAATTTTTCTCTCCTGTTTAAGGGGTGCCTGTAGACGTGTCAGACAGACATATTTCAATTGTGTCATTTCTCCAGAAAGAGAACAAACTTACAAAAGTTCAAATTATTCTATGGGTAGCTATATATTTTATTTGGGGTGGAGTTCTGTGGGCTGGCAGGGGATGATGCTGTTTGTTTGTTTGTATTTTGTATTTGAATGTCTAAATACAATGTGATGAAGCAGAGTCTGGCTGGCATCAGGCCTGGTGGATACCTTCTGGTGTCCATATCAGAGCAGAGGGCTGCATATGAGATTATGTGGCTATTAGCAAGAAATCTGCCAGCTGCTAAGAGAAGGTGCTGCTATTTCAACCTCCAACCTTTAAAGATCACCGCACTCTTTTGGAAATCATTAATTTTTTTTTTCTTTTTGTTGCTCATTTTTTTATAAAGACAACCCACAGAATTGAGATGTTTACTGTTACTCTTATCCAGTGAAGAAATATGCCTCCATGGTTTTGTCTTGTCTTTCAGTAAACCAATATATCTCATTTGCTTATTTCCATTTCTGCTGCCTAGAGCATTCTCTGTACTCCAGCAACATGTCCCTAGTTTGTGATACAAAGTTAATATTGAAAGCTGATGAAAAACTCTCATTGAGTTCCACAGCGTGACAGTGAGAACAATCACATATATTCTTCCAACAATTGTTTTATTTAGAGTTTCCACATGTTCCTCTTAAATTTAAAAACATTGATAGACTTCACCCATATTGCTTGCTGCTTCTTTATGTTTTCTTTCCTCACTTAAGTGTCATGCTATCTGAAAACGTCCATCCTGTGTCTCTGCTTCATTGACTTACCATTCCATTGCAATTCTCAACTGAAAAGAATTTGTTTCTCTGCTACCTAACCAGGGCCTGATTCTAATATCTGAGCAATTCTGTATCAGTGTAAAGCATATTGATTTCAGTAGGGCTGGTTTCAATTTACACCACTGACAGAGGGATGTGACTGTGGGTATAATTTCTCTCTTTCCATTGTTAATATTGTTATCTTACTCTGGAAGAATATTATCTACCTCTGTAAAGCCTTTGGGATGCAATCTCTACAAACCACACTATACATAATAAAGTTGAATTGTTATGTTTTGACTTGCCTTAAAGATAAAGCACTAGATTTTTATCCCAGCCTTAACTAGATCTTTCCTTTTGTATTGATTTCTTTAGACAGCCAAGTGTGAAGAACGTGTGAGATGTCTGTAATAGTTTATTAATATTTTATGGTCTACTTGCTCGCCTGATTATTATAGTTGTGTTTTTCCTACAGATTACAAGACAGTTAATTCAAGCAGAAAGTCCTTTCAGAGCAGGGGCAATGGTTTATTTCCAAACTTAAAGAGGCAGTTCAGGTTCTACAAAGTATGAGATTTACCTTTAACTACTCCACATTTAATAACCTGGTTTATAAATTAAAGACCTGCTACAGATGGAAAACAGAAACTAGGAAATATCAAGAGAACAGCAGCTGAAGGATGGAAGATAAGCAGACTCTTAAGAAACAAACTGAACACCACTCTGCGTGGTCATTGGAGAGCCCAGGGATTTGTACATATGCACGTAGATTTTATACTAAATTAGAAAGAACACCCAGTCCTTTTTATTATTTGGGGTTTTGCTCAGCCACGTTATTAAAAAATTTAGTTTTCTACATTTGCTAACACTCTTTGTTGCTGCTCTAGTCCTAATTCATCTCAGACACCTTTTATCCTGCATCCATTTCTGCTCAAGTTTTTCCCATGGGCATCTGTCCTCTCTCTCTGATTTGAACAATGGCTGCAATTGCCCCTGTTCCTCCTTTGATACATTCTTTGGTTCATCCATTCCTTTTGGCCACTAGAGAGGGCTTTAGGCTCTTTTCCACACAAAATTATTATCTTTGTTCCACTCCATCCCCTGTAATGAAGTGTAAGAATTATTTGATCATATCTCCTAGGAAAAGAGTTCAGCAAGAGTGGGAATCCCCATGAGATTTACTAAATTGTCCTCTATCACTGGGACCAGCCAAAATCAAGAGCATTACTCTGATTAATTCAGTTTTACTTCAGACTGGATGAAATAGAGCACAACAGTCAAAGAGCATGGAGGTGACAGACTGAAACCATCTCTGATTTGTAGGTCTGCAGAAGGTAACTAGGAATGTTCAAAGCATTTAATATCAGTATTATCCATTATTAATTTCTCTTATTCCATTATAATTATGTTATTCCATCATTCATGAGCTGATTTGGACCCTTTTTATTCTATTATCTTTGACATGCAGAGTTACACACTGAGAAATATGAAAGAATAATTTTCACTGGAGCTTATTTGTAAGCTGCTGGTTTGTGTATTCACTGTTTGGTATTTGCTATTCACAGCATGCAACAGATCACCTAAGCCTAATGCTGTTGTTCCTGCATTCCTCACTAGATTACTACAAATTTATAAGCAGAGGACTAACCAAGGCTGTATAATGAGATTTTCATACCAAGCTAAGGGAAGCGAAAATTCAAGAAACTTTCAATATTCATTATTGAAATACATTGTATTCACTCTGTGAATACAAGAGTGATGTCCACTTAGTCATGAGAGAGTGAAGAAAAGATCTACACAGGTCAAAAACATAAATACAACATTCCCAGTCATATAATACTTTATTCTCAAAATGGCTTTTAACTAACTGAAATTGTGTCGCTTAATTCCAGTTTCTAATTACTGATATTAAAGGAACATGGTTTAAAATCTGGAAAAGACACTGGAAAATAAATTTAGTAATATAATTTGCATAGTGTATAGTACATCTGGACAATATTTACTATCTATTTTTATAGAGATTTGTTTTTAAACAGCTATAAAAGTCCTAGTTGAGATAATATTAATTTTATTTTTTCAGTGTCCGCCATCCATCTTTCCATTGTCTTGATACAAGAATATTAGGCTAAAATATAAAAGTAGAAAATATAAAACATAGAGTCATCAAATTAAAAATATAAAAGCAGAAAATTAATGTTCTATGCACAAGTATTTTAGAACTGGTGACCTGGTTTCAGGTGTGATGGAGTTAATTTTCTTCCTAGTAGCTCAAAAAGTTCTGTATTTTGGATTTAGTGGGAGAAAAATGTTGCTGACATGCTGCTGGTTTAGTTGTTGCTGTGCAGTGCTTACCCTAAGTCAGGGGCTTTTGAGTTTCCCATGCTCTGCCAGCAAGCAGGTGCACAAGAAGCCAGGAGAGAGCACAGCCAGGACAGCTGACTGCAACTGGCCAAAGGGATATTCCATGTCAAACAGCATCATGCCCAGTATATAAACTGGGGGAGTTGTCCAGGAGGGGCTGATGGCTGCTAGGGGATGGTCTGGGCATTGTATTTCCCATTACTTTTTTTCTTTGGGTTTTATTCTTCTCCATCTTCATTATTTTTTTTCCCTGTTATTGAACAGTTTTTATCTTAACCCACAGGTCTTAACTTTTTCTGATTCTCTTCCCCATCCCTCTGGGGATGGAGGTAGCGGGGAAAACATGAGCAAGCAGTTGCCTAGTACTTTACTTTACTTAAGGGGCTGGGGTTAAACCACAGTTACTGGAAATTTTTAAAAATTCATTTCCAAGGGAGTTAAATCTAATGAAGTTAGATTTATAAATTCAAGAAGATGGACATGCTCCCAAAGAGCAGAAGTTGGCAGAACTAAAATTTTAATGGTATTCTCCTTTCCACATCTCAAAAATTCCCATGGATCTCCTGTAGTTAAAGTCCCTTATTCCAGACCTAGCCAAATGAAAAACTTCATACGGATGAAAATTCCCTTCCTTTCTACATAAATTTATTCTAGTATATGTCAAAGATGATTGTAAACAAGTCAAGAACTGTGAGGCTTACTTCCCTGAAGCTAATGGAAAAATTTCTGTTGAATTCCATGGTCTCTTAAATAAGGCACTGGAAGGCCAGCAAAAACCTTGAAAATTCATAAATTTAAGATTCTATATTCTAAGGTGGTGGATGAACGAACTTTGTGAATGCTTGCTACTTACAGAGCAGATGGAAACAAATTCTGCTATTAATATTGCAGAGGTAAGAAACATCTGGAAAAAAACCCAGGACTTTATATAATCTCTGACAACTGCATTTTGAGTTATCAAAAGACAATAAGAAAATAGTTAAGCCTGATCTATGCATTGATTTTTCGATATTTTTTTCATGATGGTAGAAAGTTAAAATTATGACTTATAGATGCCAACATTTTGTGCTAATGACCCCAATGTTGGGAATATGATATAGATTAAACAAACATAACATTACAAATGGTAGTACATCATGACAGGAATCATTTATAAAAGGCATTTACAGAAAAAAAGACAGTTTAAATTAAATTTTGAACCATTCTTTACAATTTTGGTATATGGCTGTCACTAAATTTTTTAAGTTTATTAAAAATTCTTTATTCAGTAGTATTTATGTTTAAATTTTACAGAACTATTAATTGATAAGACGTTCCATGAAAATGTATGTCATAAAACACTCAAAATTATTTTCAATAGAATGAGAGGATAATTTCTCTAATAACTAATATGATACATACTTCAAAAACAAATAAGCAAAAGCTGGTGCTGCTTTTAATCATATTTTTTTGGTGAGTGAACAGTATTGTAATTTCTCCTATGTCAAAATTACTTGAAGCAGCATGGAACAGCATCAGAGATTTATTCAGTCCTTATTCTTTCTAGGGTGCATTCCTGCTGTCTGCCTCTACATGGTTTGACACTTTGATGGATACAGGTCAGGCAACCACTGCTGGTCAATAATTTCAGTTATCCATAGGTGGTTTCAATCATGACTAATTTGTTATTTTGCACATCTGGACTGACATTATTGCCCTCTCTTCCAAGTGCCCTCATGTAAATAACTCTGAGTAAAATAAGTATTGAAAAACAGAATGACAGGGGGGAAAAAAGGACAATTCTGTTGTGATTGTAATAATCAGCTTCATTGCTCAGTTCAGTCGAGGTTGTTCCTACATATCTAATAATTTACAAGGTGCAAGGAACTAATTATCGCTTATTATACCCTTACAACTATAATGAGTGTTTTAATGTATCAAAACTCCCTGCCTCTGTGAGCTGGAGAATTATTGTTGTCTTCACCTTGCTGATGAGAAACTCCTTTTATACAAGATCAGATTTGAAATCTGCTGCTCAGCCACGAGTCGTAACCGGATCTCTCATGTCTCAAAACACCATTCAGGCGCCGACATGATTGTCTGCCTCTGTTTAGCTATCTTCTTCCAAGATTCATTTTGATTCATTTTGATTATTCTGTATTAACTCAAGGATGGTTTCTCTGGAGGAAAGATCATGATCTACTTTTTCCAGAAATTCCACAGATCACTAACGTTAATATGACAGGTGCAGGAGAGAATCTAATCAGTACTAAGCAGAATGATGGAGCACAATCAAAACTCACAGCTGAAATTCAGAAATTGTAGTCTTGGTACAGATAGGTTTAACATTTTTATTGTGGGCGATTTAGGCCAGAATGAAGAATGGTCATAGAAATGTTTTCTTCCATGCAGTTCTCAGAGCCACTGGGACAATTCCAACCTTGAGCTTTTCTGAAAACTTATAAAACACTGCAAGAGGTTTGAAGTACATGTAGAAAAAGAAATAGTTTGTATTTCTCAAGCATCACCAATGTTTAAGGTATGAGACGTAAATATTTTCCAAACACATAAGTCTCTCCCAAGTAGTAGTAAATCCAAAATCGACAATAAAATTAGCCTTCATGATAACAAAATATGAAGTACATCTGTACTAGGAGTTATTTAATGGTGTAACCCTGCAATAGAATAATGATATTGACTTTGCAAAGATTGTATCCTTCTGGTTTCCATGCCTCTACACAAGCTTTCTTCATTCCACCTCTGAGTCTTTGCTTTTTCCTAGTATCTCTCAGAATTATTAGAGTGGTTAAGATTTCTTAAACATGACTGGGTGAAGTACAAGAACACTGCTGTCTTTTTAAAAGCTCTTGAACAAGCAGAACTGTGCTGTGGAAGACTAATATCTGATAAGGTGCTTTCTCAGATAAGATGATTTTATGAGATAAAGAAGACTCTAAACAAGTGAAATGAGGCAGCTCTAATTTTTTTGGACTTCAGGAAAGTATTTGGGATAATTCTTTCCTATTGTAGAACAAAAACCTTTAGATATTGGGAAAGTGACACTGAAAACATCATAAAAAATCTCCCCAGACTTAAAAATCATGTTTTGTCATTAAACATACTGCCTGTGATATGAAAGAAAATATCCTCATTTTTTTTTACTGACTTGCAGCTGCTCCTTTCTAAACTATTAAGCTCCCATTAATTACTTCGGTGAACATCTCCAGACTGATATTCTTTTAATAATAATATTTCCATTTGTTAAAATACAGGTACCTACAGTGGAGGGCTTTTTTCACTAAGTTCTAATGGATTTGCTACCTCTTAATTAAATGGCTGTTTTACCGAAAAGAACTGAAGGTAGCGGACATTTTGCTTGATAAACTGACGGCGTGTCCTTTTCAGAAATATATTTAAACCCATGTAGAAGTCAAAGGAAGGAATCCTCATCCTAGTTCTGCTTAAGGAGATGGAAAGTACAGTCCTGCCCTGCAAGGGAAGGTGAGCTGTGAGCAGAGCACGACAGTAGTGCAGATGGGAGCAGTGACCTCACTGACACAACAACAGCTCGTCTGGGTAGCTTGGAGTGCAGAGACTGATGAGCCACTCTGCAGCAGCAAGATGGGTCCAAGGCCAAGCCACGAAGTCAAACCAGTGTGTCTGGAAGAGATTCACAGAGGTACAAGCTCAGGCACAGACAGAGCTTCCACAGCTGCAGTGTAGCGCAGGCTGGGGCAGTGTCAAGTCTCAGTTTACAGGCAGCACTGAAAGGAAAGGAGGGGCAGGACCTTGTTTCCAGCATTCCTCACAGGAGTTCTATCACCAAAGAGCTCAAACTTGGAGTCAGACAGCTGAACTCTGTAGCTTTTCCAGCCAAATTCCTAAACTTGGGATGTGCTCTGGGACCCAGCAGCTGGAATGCAGGAAGGCTTGGAAACAATCACAAAGCAAGTATGAGCCTGATCTACTTTTGGGAAACAAGCAATTTTATCTTAAATTCTGAAGGATGTAGCACTTCCTCCACACAGTATCCAGAATTTCCAAATATAACCTGTGCCAAACTGTAACTAGTTAATTAAGGAAACACAGTTATTCTATCACAGTGAAAACTTATTGTAATGAAAGAGAACAGTGACAGGAGACAGTGAAATATTAGTAGGTAAAGGGTTAAATCCCAAGGAAGGGCTGCCAGTTTACAATAGAAGGATTGCAACATGAAAGAGACATTGTGGGAAGGCACAAGTGGAACAGGATGCAGATGTGACAATGAAAAGGAGATTATTTATTTGACAAGTGGTCTTTAGTGTGCTGCCTTCAGTCTAAACTTGTCTTTGGCTGCGCAAATTGATCTTCATACTGGGACCTGCACAAGTCTCCAGCTAGAGCTCCTACTAAGTTCTTGGAGAGGCAAAGGAGCATGTTATGAGTGTCTGCATGTGCTGCTGGCTCTGGCTTCCAAACTGCTGTTAGAAGAAAGCAGTCAGTGCAGTTCCTCTTTAGAGATTTTTTTTCTCTCCAGCTGCTATTTCTCCTCCTTAATAAGCAAGACAGAGACAAGATAGAAAATCTCTGCTGCTATAAGTTGTCATGAAAAAGAAAACTCTAACAGGAGCTTTCATCCTCTCTTTCCATCTCTTCCAATTTTTGTTTGCATAGGTCTTCATTATGTTTTTTAAAAAATGGGTGGAAAAAGTAATTCACTTTCAAATCCAATGTGAAAGGAAGCTTTTAAAGGTCTAATGAAACAGAAATTGCTTTAGATCAGTGTGTTCTTGTAAAATTAGGACCACCTGTAACAGTGCTAATGCCAGCGAAACTATGGACCTGATGCAGAAGTTAGCTCTTATGCTGAAAAACTCTTCATGGTCTGCTTTATTAACTTTATAGAAGCTAACACTAGAGATGCTGTTCACAGCTTGTGTTTGGAATTACAGGAACAGCCACATTAAAATGCCACAGACAAGGCTGCTCTTCAGGGCTCTGCAGAAGGATTGAATTGGTCTTGAAGTACTTTTGTGGCTGTCCAGAAATCTGTCTGCATCAACCTCTCATCCAGATAGCAGATCCTTAACACAGACTACTTGTTGTGGTTTAGAAAATCCACGGAAAAAAATTTTCTTCAAAACTGGCATGCGTGGAGCCTGAGGAATGAAACAATTTCCTTCAGAAAAACACATTTTTTCTCTAGCCTTAGGAAGATATAGCTCTCTTCACACTGCCAAAGAGCAAATATGCAAGCAGATAAATAACAGCACAGCGACTGGAGCCACACAAAAGCTGAATCCTGAAACTTCTATGCAAAATTGAGTATCTGTAGAAAATGCTTTTCAGCATTCACCTTGTTCTAATGAAAACAAATCCTTTTTTTTTCCCCAGAGTTAATTTACTACAGAAACAGAATTGCATAGAATCTACACTAAAGCAGTGAACGTAATGCAGAGATGAAGGATGATAAAGACAAGATATAGATTGTAAGTTTTAAGGTAAAAAATGGACAGAAGTTCAGACAATTGTAATATTTTCAGACAAAAAAATGTTCAAAAGACATACGGAGATACAAAAGATAGTTTTGATATTTGGGATATTCAAATATATCAAACCAAATTTATGAATGTCATCCATATTTTTAGGCCTCAGTACAGACTTTATTCTTGTTTTAATAGGAAAGTGTTTCTTTGAGAAACTAGGGTGAGTAAAAGCCAATTAAGAAATTTGCCTAGAAAAACTAAGATTTTTGTAAGCTACTAATTAATATGTCTGAAATTTATACAAATAGGAATATAGGCATGCTTAAGCACATTTACATTTTGCTATCCTAAAAAACTAATATTTTTGAGTTTGACCTGTTTCAAGGAGAATGGTTGTAGGGAGTTGCAGTAACATTATCTAAATAAAGAGACTTATGACTAAAAGTTGCAACTAAATAGTGCAAAGACCAAAAGGTAGAGCCATATACAAGGAATTTTAGCTGCATCAGACTAAGATAATATTTTTGAACTTATTAGATGGCTCATAGGAAAGAGAATAATAGGGGAACTTATCAAATATATTCGACATCTATGCACTACTGTAAAGTGTATCAAGAACAAACAACAATGACTACAAATCTTAATGCACAAACAAACTTTAATTGGCCTCTCAGAGACCTGATGGCCTAAATCAGAGATACAAAAAGACCGGTAGGGAGAAAATAAAGCTTTTTACTACATGGTGAAAACATTTATTCTTTTTCTGTAGCTCAGAAGGAAGACAGAAGCATACCTGTTAAAAGCCTTCAAGAAAGATAAAAAGGGGAATAGCACAAAGTAGTACCATAGTAACAGAGAATCAGACTGATACACCTTATTTCAGATGCCTAATACCTGAAGGACATGGCCTTCTGGTAAAAGGAGAATGCCTGCTGAATAAGCATTATAAATAGTCACAGTCTACCAATAAATTATTGAGGACAATGTTGAAGCATATTTTGCTGAAGCATTTTTTTTACAAATGCTGAAAGAACTTAGGCTGTGCTATGTGAAAGATGCATCTGACTAAAGGGAAGGAAGCTTTTGGAAACATGGAAATATCTGTGAAACTGTCAAAAAGTATCAAGTTTACAATTCTGAGCAAATTTATGTAAAAGTGGAGCAAAAGCATAAAAATAGATTAAAAATGCAAACTTTAGCCAGGAAGATGGGCTTCCATAAAATGATTTCTAAAGAGAGGAAGGAAATAGTATGAGGTATGACATTATTAATATTGGTAATATTAGTACACAATGAGACTATAAATCAGAAGGACGCTAAGAGTGGGATGTGGTTTTATAACAACAAGCAGATAAACTGGGAAAAGCACAAAGGAGAAAAACAAGAATGATGAATAGCTTACAAGTTAGACTTATGAAGAACTGCAGGAAAAAGTTGAATGGGTCAAGAAAAATAATCTAGTAAAGAGTAGTTAGATCAACAAGTATTTTTTTTTAAATTATCTGCATTACTTCCTTTTCATGTCTAGAAAAGAGAAACCAAAAAGTGATGTGTTCAGAATGATGAGAAGATTCATACAGATGTTAGTTAATCAGTCAGGTATTGGTAAGGCATTAGAAAATCTTTTTAACATTTCAGTTTGGGGACAAGTTTTCTCACTAGATACTGCAATCCTAATAATTCCAGGATTAGAGAATAAAATTGATGCCATTCTCTAATCCTGATGTTCTTGATAAAACAGTTTCATTGATTTAAATTAGGATTAATCTCTGATTTTTTTTTCCTATGTCTTGGAGACAGATCACTCTATATTTTGCATTGGGGTTTTTTGTCCATTTTTTTGTTTTGACAGTCCAAGATTAAGATTCTGATTTCTCTACAGGAAGTGCATCATTGGTTTTGTATCAAAATCAATTCTAAAACAGTCACTGTCAATTGTGAAATACTAGAACGAAGCCATATATGAATCACATGCATGAGAAATGTGAGAGTAAAAGGCTTAAAAATGAGTAGCCACTTCAACGGTGTTATGAGAATGATAGTGTAGTTGATTATATTATCATTCAGTGTAAATCACTGTATTGCCAGAAAATAAAATATACTCCAACCAAGAATCTGTTTTATACATATGTCCTTGGGTTTTGTCAAATTAATAAATAATAATAATTTAGTAAAACAAGTTTTTATTACAAATCAGATATAATATGTTCATATTGTATTTTATATGCTTCTACTAATATATATTTGTATATTATATAAATTAACCCACTCTGCCCCACTGCCTTGCATTTCACACCTCTCTATATTTTTCCCTCTTCTCCTGTTTCTCACATGCACACAGCCCTTTATGTGCTCACTCTCTGGCTCACTCTCACGTGTGTGTGTTTCTGGCTTCAAGATTACTTTTGAATGGGAGAGGAAACAAGGTGTTTGGAGCTCCAAGATATGTAACCACCGTTCAGCTATCCAGAGAATTATAAATTCCTGAATCATAACACTGATACAGTTTTCTAGTAGCAAACGAATTTGAAAGTATAGAAAGTGAAATTGAGCCATGGCTGTAGTTGGCAGAGTCTTGAAGCAGAAGACTTACATTGGTGTTACCATTTTACATGAAACACTGAATTTTAATCAGAAACATCATACAATGGGTGAAGATTTGAATATTGTCACATCTGTCTTTATGTCTCTAAAAGTACTTAAGTCTGCAAGAGTTACACTATTTCTACTTTGTTTTTACATATAAAAACATGGCCTCTTTTCAATACCTATTTCTCATATAGCTTTTAAGATTGATTTTAACATTTAAAATCTTTGATTGTTTTTTGATTTCCATAAAAGATTGTATTTTAATTCCTCATGGTTCACAGATCAGAAGATTATTTGTGATGAACTTTTTCCTTGATTCATAGTGAATTAAAATGAACAAAAAATTTTGGATCCCAGAAGGCTCTTCTGAAAATGAAATAGTTCTTATTAGATTCATCTCAAGCTTCAGTCTGTATTTTAAATTGACATCTTTTGCATACTCATGTGAAAAGCATTATTGAATACGATAGGGATTTGCTAAGCATTCTTGTGCTTTTCCTTCCTGTATAAAATTCTCTCACCTTTTAATTTTCTCATTCCTAGAGAAAAACTAACACTTGAAGCCTTCTTTAAATTCAAAATACTTTGTCTTGCCTAATGCTTTAAATGTTAAGCAAACTGAGAAAAACTGCTTGCTTTCTGGCCTAAACCTTGATGTACAACTCAATCCAGTTCTAACTGCAGATCTACAAATGGTATATTCATCATTATGTGCTAGGACTGTTGTTGTTTGTGTTGGTTTGTTTCATTTCTCACAATAACAGAAATAATGGGTGTGGGGGGGAAGACTGATTTATGAAGTTCTCAATTCATTTTCAAAGAGTTTTTGAAGAATGTAAGACACAGGAAAATTGACATATCTAGTGATCCTATATTTATCTAATATAAATATCCCATGCAGAAACCATGTTCCAATATCTTCTACCATATCTAAACTCAATGAGGTATAGACACCTTTCTTTGTCTTGCCTTTTTGTAATTTTCCTCACAGCAGACAATCAAATCAAGAAGACCTCTAAAAGCATTCAGCCTGAGCATAATTTATGACCTCAAAATTTTAGTCATCTCACTTAAAATAAGAGGAAAATAGTATTTTGCCAATGATTACTCAGTCATCATCCATTTTACTCAAATGAAAATATTGCTTCAATATTTTATTTTGAGAAAGTTGTTCATTGCCTACTACAGTATTTATCCAAGCCCTTTTTTTACTACCCATGATAAATTTTCTTCAATTTCTTCTATTCAAGTCCCCCTAACTATTACTAAACAAGTATTTTGAAAATATATCAAAGATTTGGTCATATTCTAAAGTATCTTAGCCAAGGGAGGGAACTTTTCTCTTGCTTTGTGGTAAAAACCGAAACCTTTCCTAAAATCCCATTGTATGCCATTGCAGAATTGTGTGCACATATAGAAATAGAGAGTGACAGATAATTTGGAAAGGACACTCACAACATTTCTAATTTTCAACTAAATTAATTGATTTTAAAAACAGCTGTCTTTAGAAAAGTTTATTCTTCTTTAGATTGAAACTTGTTTAAATTTGCAAAAATTTCTAGTTTTCTAGACGCAAAATTGGATCAAAGGGCAGAACACAAATTATAGCAGTGATCACAGCTGCCCACATGACGTAGGAAGGAGAAGAAATGCTAAATGCAAAGTCACAATTCTTACTACTTATGGCACTTGTATAAATTTTCTTTCCAAATTGCTCTGTAGGATGCTATGCTTTCAGGCAAACTTCCCCTTCCCAATAATTTGATTTGAGCTAGATTTATGCCCTTCCATTTCTCTCACTGATGTTCTATATCACCTATCCTGTATTCAGTGTCAGGTCCCTAATTTAGATAACTATGTGCTCTGAAAACTCTGTTGCACTCTAGATAGAGGAAAAGAAGACTGAGGTAAGATTTAAAGCGGCTGCCCTGAAATACTCCCAAAGAGAAAATTGCTTGAATAACTACAGGGAGAATCTTTGTTTGAATTATTATACTGGAATAATCGTTACATCTGAGTAGTGTAGATAAACTCAGAAAGATTGGTGCCCAAACTTGCCAAAAGGGAAAAAGTTAACTATAGAATTTTTTTTTATTTTTTTCTTAACCTAAAGCTTAGCATCACTGGAATTATTTTTACAAATTTAGAGTAAGATTAGCAACATCCAGGAGGTGTAACTCGCCTTTGGGTGAATTATTGTCATAACCTTCATGGGTACTTCTTTTGGTGGAGTACCACACTCAGACTAGTCTCAGCTCTGAAGAACAGCAACCACAGATGCATTCAAATGAGAATGAGGACTTGGTATCAAGGGATTTCAAAATGAAGTGCTCCTCAATTACTGCTGGGTGGCTATCCAGAGCTGATGTTCATTCTGTTCAGTAATTTTACTTCCACTAGGAGTGTACTAAGAGGACAATGGGAAAAAGAGTCTCCGTTGTGTCTAGTAGTGAAACAAACAGTTTATGATTCAGATAACCTATTATAAAAGTATCACCTATTATATTCTCCATAGAGGTAATTAGGAAGAAATAGCATATTTTCATGTTTACTGAACAAAATATGTATTGCAGACAGAAAAGTGCTTGTTTTCTTTGTTTTCAAAAAGGTGCCATTATGAAACCTACACAGGTCTTTTACCAAGATCCCTGAACTGAACATTTTCTGATGTTCAAAATAACTTTCATCCATCCTGATTAAAAAAAAAGAAAAATTCTGCTTAGTTCACTTCAGTCACTTCAGCACCTGCTGCTGCTATTTTCAGAGAAACAATTTGCTGAAACATTAAGAAGGATATCTTTCATCCTTTTCCAAACATTTCATTGTGTCAGGAACTCTGGACTGATTTTACTTTGAATTGCCTTCCCTCTGAGAGGGAAAGGATGATATTACAGACTTCCTTTTGCTTTAATTTCTGTATTGCACCTATCTTTTACAATGTAAAAGGTATTTACCATTCCCTACCCTGTTCATATATTCAAATGTTTCGTAATGGTTTTGTCCACATGACCTTTATAAGGTTGGAAGAAGGAGAAAGCTACTGTGGTAATAATTCCCAGTGTGACTCCTTCATATTTCTGTTACTTCCCAAAAAACATCCCTTGTTCAGTTTGCTGGGGCACTCTAGCCTGCTTTGGTGCCAGGTGGATGTCAGTTGCCAACACTTCCATCAAAGGATGACTCAAGAAGAGTTGGTCTGACTGACATAATGAGAAAATTCTGCTTTTAAATATAAGTGAATGGTAACAGGAATCACCTAGCTTTTGGTAGATTTTACGGAGGTCAGACATATTTTGCAGAATGAAGAAAAAATTAATTAAAATTTGTTGTACTGATTTTTTTCTGTAATTAAAAATGAGAATGGGAAAAAGTTAAAATGTTTTGAGCTTTATACACGTCAAAAATATTTTATATATTTTTCATAGTTTTAATGCAAGTTCCATGTTGATAGAAAAAATAGACTTAAAAATAAAAAAATTAAATTGTTGTCAAAATGCATAATTCATAATTAAAATTCACAATTTCAAAAAGCTGAAGATATAAGATAAAATAACTTTGGTTTTTTATTATTTTAGCATTAAAGTTGAATTATTTGAGTCTGAGGAGGGAGTTATTGACTGGTTTCACTCCTTAAAATAAAATGTGGTCTGCTTTAGTTAATCCCAGTTTGGGAGAGTTTATGAGGCAGTATTAGGCATTTATTAGGCATTGCTGATGGAAATATTCCAATTATTTTTTCTTTTTTAAGATAATATTTTTCTATTAAATCTCATTTTGCTGTTTATTCAACTCTGGAAATTTCAGACAGTCTGTTGCACTCTGATGCCTCGTACTTGTTAAAATCCAGCTACTTGCTTACCCATGGAAGTTTTAGGTCATGATCTCTTGAGAACTGACAGACATGATTGTACTCTGTCCACAAAAGACATCAGAACAGATAGTCCTTAAAAATAAATAAATAAGCAAAACCCAGCGTTATTCACAGAGATACCATTGCTTTACAAACCTCTTAATGCAACTGTAAATTTGGGGGTTCTTGAATCTCCTTGAATTTCCACAATTATTTAAGATTTCATTATGTTTATTTAATATGTTTACATGTATGAAACCCATTTTCATATGGTTGGTGGAGGCTGAGGAGTTTTCTTAATTTTTTTTTTTTAATTCTGGAAGTCACTGCCAACTGTTCCTGGAAAAAATTTGTTACTGGAGTTTTTTTTACTGCTAGAAGTAACCCACATATTGCACAGAAATGTATTTATTCATTGGAAATGTCTATATACTTTCAACCTGAAAAATAGCTTCTAAGCTTCCCTTTTGCTTTAACATTCTATATTAGTTTCTTATTCTATGTGTTAAAATGTGCTCATAAATATTAGTTATATTGACTTATTTCTTTTATATAATATCTTCTAGTGGTCATTTCCTGTAATTAGTAAGAGTAGGTATTATACACTGTATGTATGAGAAACATTTGTCCAAAGGGTAGATAACCTACAAAAGAGTATTGTGAAAAAAAAAAAAATCTTTAATTATACAAGACTAATTTGGTAGTCTTGCCTTTACCAGATATTTACAATTCAGGAAAGTTCTCCTCAATTAAAGACTGTAAGAGAAATGATTTTACAGCTAGAAATTAAACTATATAATGACTATGTATTTAATTACTTCTTCAAAAATAGTAAAACAAGGAAGGGAAAAACTCTTTGGTAAAAGCTCACAGAAATATTTCTAAAAATAATCTGAAGTCATAATTCAAACATTGATTTTCTCTGACTTGCATCTTATATAGACAAGGAATATTTTATTCTTTAAATGATTTTTGACCTTTGGGTGTAAATACTTCCTGTCTGTGGACTGAAGCACTGCAAAATTAATAGTTGGAAAATTTTATCAGCAAATATTACAAGGTTATTTGCTGTCTGGGACAGAATGAACACTTGCACCTGGGGAAATGTAGGCAGGTGGCTCCAATTAATCCTCTTTACTGGAAGCAGATTGTGGCATGAGCTACATCTAAGAACAGAGTAAACCAGATATAGCTCTTCCTAAAGGAAGTAGATGTATTTCACCAGACAGATTTTTTTAAGGTTTGTGGGAGATTAAATGATAAACATTGATTAGATTAAATTTAAACTTTGTAAGGTGTGGTGGGTTGACCTTGGCTGAACACCAGGTACCCATCACTCATCTCTGCCACTCCCTTCCCAACTGGACAAGGGAGAGAAAATAAGATGGAAAATGAATCCTAGTTGAGATTTGCACATGCAGAAGCAAACGGGGGCAAAAAAATATTATTACCTACTTCCCATCAGCAAGTAATGTTCAGCCACCTCCTGAGAAGCAGTGCTTCAGCACACACAGCAGCTGCAGCAGAAGGCAAACATCACAAGCAAATGCCAATACCTCACCTTGCCTTTCCTTAGCTTTTATACCTGAGCTGACACCACATGGTCTGGAGTAGCCCTTTGGTTAATTCGGGTCAGCTGGCCTGGCTGTGATCCCTCACAGGATCTTGCCCACTCCCAGCACCTTGATGGGGTGGGGATGTCACAGAGACAGCCCTGATGCTGTGCCAGCACTGCTCATCTGTAGCCAAAACGCTTTATCAACACCTTTCCAGCCACCAGTGCAAAGCACAGCACTGTGAGGGCTCTAGGGGAAAATGAACATCTCAGACAGACCCAATACGTGTTTGAGAATAAAATGGGCATAGACTGTGACTTCTCTAGAGCACCTTGAGGCACTGAAGGATTAAAAAGAATATGAGAGGTGTGTGCTGGAAATAACTTGTCATTTTATTAACTTTAAGTGATGAAGGAGAAGATTTTGAAGAAAGGGGGCTGCGAGCAGGTGATGATTTTTTATTTTATCTTGATTTCTTATTGGTGTCAATTCTCAATTTTACAAATTTCATTCTGTTGTTTTTTCCTAATTCCTTGTGGGTATTTCCCATATGATGTTTGTATTGTAAGAGGTGTTCTCTGAGACAGAGATGTCAATCTAGTATTGAAGAAAGAGAATTAATACGATATCCTTTTTTTTTTGACATTTCACTTCTGCTAAGGTGAGATGTAAATAAACTTTAAACTTTTTTCTTTTCTCTTGGCTGTGTATTGCCAGTTCCTCCTGGAAAGGATATGCATTTTTCTTTCAGAAAGTGACAAAAGAAAGATAAAATCCATGTATAAAGCATGCAGTTGTAAAGTAACTATTTATATATGCAATATTTTAAAACTATGTTGTTTCCTGTTTCGGTCTCAGGAGCAGGTGTCTAGCAACTGGTATTTGAAACAAAGTGTCTCATATGCCATGCAAAAATATAGTGTATATACTTCTGAAGTACCTAAGCTGACTTCTGTGAACTAGTTTTTAAGCTCTGAGGAGACACATATGCATGCTTCTGTCCTTCTTCCTCCTCTCCTGTTAATAGTGGCAAATTTTCTTTGATAAAGTCAAGGAAAGGCAGATGTTTGTAATGAGGAAAGTGAGGCCAAGATATTTTTTTTTAATTTAAAATCTCATCTTTATAACACCACTTGTGAAATTTAAAAAATAAAACTGAGCCCAAAATCTACTAAGGGAGAAAGTAGTCTTAATGGATTTTTAAACTTAGCTTGAGCTTTGTTGTTTGACTCACACTGTCAAATCAATGAAAGAAATTTAGTGGTAGATGAATCTACCACTGAGGTCTGAATCCAATCTATTTATGGTGTCCAAAGCAGTTAATCTTTTTCTTTCTAACCTATCAAGTGTGTCAAACACTAGACCAACTCTTGTAGGCTTTAGCATTTAAAAAGGTATAGAACTATTTTTGTTGGTGTGGAAAAAATGGATAAAATGTTGTTTGTGTCATGCTTAGTTCACTGGTGACACCAAATATAACCAGGATATCTTCACTATCTTCCAGAAAATAAAAACAACTGCTTTTCTTTTTGCTGTGTTGTTGACTCCTTCAGCAAAACTGGATCTTTCAGCTCTGCCAGCACGTTTGAAAAGTCAGAGTTCAAACTGGGAAGGCAAGAAACAGACAGTTCTGTAACTGAACAGCAGAGCACCATGTCAAGCACATGACATCAAAGTAATGTTTTTTCAAAGCAGAGAAGGCTTTCTCTCATAAATCCCTGATTTATCTCAGTGGTACAGCTATACAATCTCCCTTGGGATTCTAGACAGCATTCCTATTATCAACCCAGCTTGTACAGTCTTGTTAATGTGCTTCTGTTGTTCTTAGCTGTCACAGAATTGGTGATGTGTAAGTTGCAGAGATTTCACAATATATTCTAAATGTGAATGTTTAGGTAAACACTTTCCCCCCTTTTTAACATAAACACAGATTCTCCCCATTGAATTATCACAAGTCTGCTCAGACTGCAGATTCTAACAACAGTGAAAGACTCCTCCCAGACATGCCTCTCAAGAAATTTATGCCACTCCTCCTTGATTGATAGATAGAAAAAGTACGTTGTAACTACATTTAGAGCTTGATACAGCATGTTTATTTTGTGATCATCCAGCTGTTCTCATGTCATCATCTAGATAATACAGAAAAATTGTGAAGAAACAAACTATCTGCTACTCAGACAGTGCTAAACCATGTTGTTTTGGGTTGCCTTTCTTATTTTACCTATGATAGGTGTGACATCATTAAAGGTATTCTCCTGAATATGCTAAACCGAGCAACTACTTGAGAATTACAGTTGCAGGTTTGTGTTCTGCTCCTATTTCCCACATCTTCATGCTTGAGAAGAAGAAACTGGAAAAAAACAAAAACTGTCATTTTGATATTATGTGTGTCCCAAGAATCCACTAAAGAGGAGCAATATTTATTTACTTTTACTCACTCCCTCCATTTTGTCTCTACTTTAGCATTCCTCCAATTATTCAGAATTCTGTTTCTTCAGGCTTACTGTCTAGAAAGAAAGTTAAATTATTTAAACACCAGGTGTTTTTAGTCTTCTATCTTCTATAGATTAATAGAGCAGAAAGAATTTTAAACTGAACAGGCATCCCACATTTCCACTTGGTCAATCACTGAGAATTTGTCTAGCAAGCTGTTAAAAAAAAAGAAGCAGTCACAAGATTTTAATTCTGGGCTGATGGCTCTTGTCCAGCACCTTCCTTCTGACTACTAAGAAATCTGTGACCATTTCTGGTGATTCCTATCCTTCCTATACATCAGAAAAGGATATTCCTATCCTCAGATCTCGGAAGCTGACTCTGAATATTTGCCCCAGGTCTCTGCAAAATCCCTCTTACTGACAAGAAGGAAATATTAGCTGTGGGACAAATGCAGGTGCCATAACTACCTGAAACTGCTCCCTTAAAAATTCCTACTCTCCTCCCTCAAATTAAATACACATTAAAAAATCATATATGAGGTAAAGCTGCTTTAGATATTAGGATATTTTAAATCTAAGAAATATAGTATTTAAATTTCACAGTACAAATAGCATCATTTATTTCATCCCATATTTTTCGTGGCCCTTGGCAAGTCATAAGCACTTGCTGAATAATTGTTCATTGTTTTCTACCACTCATCAAAAGTCCATAAATTTAAACCTTCAGGATTATTTTCCAGTCATTTTCAGATAGATGCCACTCATCAAACATGAGAAAATGAAGTTTGATAATCTGTGTAAAGACGACTCAGCCATAAATTCCATGTGTTAAACTAATGCTTGTCCCTAAAACAATGACCCATTCAGTTTTGGATGGGGACATTTCATTAGAAGTAGGAAGGTCCTCTGGTGGCAGCAATTCAGAAAATTATTTTGATCTTCAGGGCTGTTGATCTGACAAACCTGAAACTGAATTTAAAAGCTCTTCTGAAATGGTTCAACATTTTTATCAGCTTTGAGTGCCTACTTCACGTTTACATTCTCAGTGTAAATACTCATAATTTACACAATTAATGAATAATACTTTCCCTGTTATTCGAAATAGGTGATGGTTACTGATCTTCAAAGAGCCTCTTCACTACCAGCATCATCAGCTTGGGTGGCCTATAGTTTTTATATCGAACTACAACCTCTTCTACCAAGGAAGGGAAGAGCTGAGGGTGAGAAGGGGAGACTATGACTGATGTTGGACATTCTTTTCTGCCTGGCCACTCGCTACAATTCAGCTACAGATTTTTCAAGGGTGATACAAAAATATTTGGGAACAGATTTAACTGCTGATGAAGAGACTCCATATTCATGGGCCAGGGGATCAATTTTTAATTAATGTGTAATTAATGCGAGAGAGAAACACTAGTTTAAGAGACAGATACACCTGAATGACACAGAACCTGTTAGTTTCCCTCATAAAAGGCAAATTATTGAAAGTTTGTGTCAGCTCCTTTGTGCTTTAAGTGCAGGCTTAAACTTCATCTGGACAATGAATTATTTGGGGATGATTTATAATGGGATTTTGGTTTTCATTTCTTCCCACTATACGTAATATAATTAAGTACCTTTTGGCTGAGGATCAATCCTGCTGTGTTGTTCTGTACAGAGTGTGGAAATGTGAAGAAAAAATGTAATTTATAATGATTGATTTTTTGTAAAGATATCCCTCATCAATTTGATGAAGATGAGCTACCCTTTACTTGTGCTTCCAGGAGACGTCAGGACTGTTGATTTGCAAAACTTATGTTATAAAAACTGATGAATGTTTGGCATAAGAATGGAAAGGGCTGCTACAGTAGTAGAGAAGGTAGTCAATATTAATGCACTATATTAATAGTGTGGAATGAAGACTTTAACCTGTTTAGGGGCTTGGCTGACAGAGTCCATTGGGAGTTTGTACTGGTAGACAACAGAGTCCAGGAAAGCTGGACATTCTTCAAGAAGAAAATCTTAAAAATGGGGGAGCAGGCTGTCCCCATGTTCCAAAATGGATGGCCTGTTGGAGACCTGTTGGCCTGGAAAAGAAGAAGAATTTATCTACCTTGAAAGAAGAGGCAGGCAGCTCAGGAGGACGATGAGAATATTACGGTATGAAAGGAGAAAATTAGAAGGGCCAAAGCCCAAATATAGCTTAATCAACATTCCTTCCTTCCTTCCTTCCTTCCTTCCTTCCTTCCTTCCTTCCTTCCTTCCTTCCTTCCTTCCTTCCTTCCTTTTCCCTCCATCCTTTACTAAGACCACAGAAAAATCCATTCATTTTAATTTACAAGATACTATATTAACTGTGAAGTGTCATTCTTTCTGCACTTTGCGGTACTGTATTAAACCCTTGAAAGCAAGAATAAAATACTATTTCAGTAGTACATACATTACTAATTTCTTTACATTATTATGTATGTTATTCTTTGACTAAGCAGACTCCAGTCATCTGTTTTGTAAAATATGTCTACATGTGTTTATATCTAGCCATAAAAACCATTAAAATGTCAGTTTTTAATTGCATCTTAGTTATTATATCTCTCAGCCAAAAAAAAGCTTTTTCCTTTTTTCCCTTTTGCTTTTATTAATCAAATAGACACTATTTTTTAATTACATAATTTTTAACTGATTGCAATTGTTAAAGTAACTCCAAAAACATGAGTTTATGAAAGATCCTATTTTCTTTGTGTTTGATTGTGGAGAAGCAGAATCATTGTTAGCTCCAGACAAAAGTAAGGATATCTACACAAATAGAGCAAGCAAAATGATACAACAATTATCTTGAGTTTCTCATTTATAAAGTAGGAGACAATAGGAAGACTTAACTTACATTAGGACTGACAAAAAGCTTACTTTATCAGAGACTTTCTTCAGGCCACACAGGGAATACTGACAAATACAAGTAAATATAACACTCCATAATTGATTACTTGCAGAGCTAGCTATAGAATTCTGTTTCTGTGGAACCATACTGTCACCTTCACAGATATGCCAAGACAGGTAGGATGGAGTCAGTATGTATCTACACAGATAGTGCTTTTTAAGTCTCCTGGCATTAGATAGAAGAGCCAAAAAAGGTTCTTCATTTTGAAAATGGTCTCTGGAAAACTTTGTGCCAACTAGGGTTGCCAGATAGCTTAGATATTTAGATAGCTTCTAAAGTGTGAGGAGTCCATCCTCCTCAGAGGAGAGGATGAAATTTTATAATATCTTTGCTATGTGACCTCAAATGTGGTAGTAGGCTCACAGTGTCTACTTAAGTTTCGTGGCTTCCTAGAATTGTTCTGAAAGCCCGTGTATGGTAGAGGAAATCAAACTTGATATGACCTTTATGTTGGCTCTTGGAGAAATCTCTAAAGTTCATCACCCTCTGGACTATAGTAAGCCATCATCATGGAGGGAGCAAAGAGGGAATTTATTCGCCAGTGGGGATTGAACATGTATGGTTGTTGCTATAAACCCACATGAACATCTAATAGAATGTGGCTATGTCTCTATAACCATGACAACTTTCTGTTTTAAAAATGCTCAACATCTAGTAGGAAAAATCTTAACTGTGCGTGAAGAGGTAAATAGGGTCTTGCATAGCTGACCTGCATATCTAGGGAACAACTTCATTTAGCACATGGAGTGAGCTCAGTGCCTTGGATTTCCTGGGTATACCAAAGGCTGACCACACATAATTGATTTGGCTATGACTATCATAGTTATCAACACCTAAAATGAATGCTGGTTGTTCATTGCCTATGTATGTAGTAGTTCATAATCGCTGGCCATTCTCAAATAAGCGTGAAGGAATGTGAAGTAATTTTTATAAAATTCATCATGCCATGAACATGACACATGACATAATCGCTATGATGGCAGATTTTATAAAGGAATAAATGCTAATTTCTTCATGGACAGAGGAAATAATTCATTTTATTAAATGGCATGTTAAACCTACTTTGCCAATGCTTTTGTCTGTTTGATTGGGTTGGCAGCAGAGCATGCTAGAAACTGATCTAAACAGGATTTTAAATAAGGACTGAGTTTTGCTATTAACACATTCAAAGGAAGAGCATCTGCTTAAGACAGTCCCATTGTTTACACTGACCCTTTTCATGGATTCACTACACTGCCCTCACAAGTAGTTTAACTCATGGCCTTATTTTAATGAACAAATTGTACTCTGATAGGAGTGGGTGAAGCTCAATGTTTCAACTTGGTACCTATATCCTGTACTGAGAAGACAAACTCTACTCAAATATTGTCTGATTTAAATACTAGAAGAAAAAGATTTCTCTGTTTTCTTCTTCTAGTAGCAATGTAAGTAATATGATTGCCTTTAATCTGCATAAGAACAAACAGACAAGTAAAATATCACTTTGTTGGGAAATATTACACATTTGAAGACATCACTATCCTAAAAATAATTACCATGCATACATAGGACATTGCAAATACTGAAGTGTTATGTTATAGATATACCAAATTCATTGTTTTTTCAATAATCTATACATATTGTAGTGAATATGATCCACTCTAAAATCAAGCCACTGAAGTGTAAAGAAGCTGTGAATGATCCCTAGGTACTTGTGGAAATGTTTATTAGCATTACAGTTTGATGGCATTGTGAACCATTAATTTGATTTTGCATGGAACACACATTTAAAAACATTTAAAAAGTCGACTTCTTTTGAACATGGATTTCTTATAAAAAATAACTTTAAGGACCTTTGGAGAAAATGTTCTCCTTTCTTTCTTGGTGGTTTGTTCATTTCTTGTGGTTTTATGGATGTGTGTTTTGTTAGTTTAGTTTGGTTTTATTACTTTTGGAGCAGTAATCATAAGGATATACCAAGTGAGATAATAAATCCAGTAATGGATAAAAGGACAATAGAACTTGACTGATCAGGCTGAAACCTACCAATAGAGTGCAGAAATTTGCCCACCAACATGACTGTACTAGATTCAAATTTTCTCATTTTGAAATTCTATGATGCATGCTTTTATAGTACTTATTAACCTCAATAACCTCTTACACTATATTCCTACTTCATGTGCATCTTGAATATGTAATTCATCATAAAATCATCCCTTGCCAGAGCAGCATAAGCAGATTACAGACAATGGCATGCCAGCAAACACTGCAATAGTAAAGCTACAAACTGCCAGTAAACTTGGCGTGCTAGATCGATCTATTTCTAAGTTTAGGATTTTCTGTGAAATGTGATAGTTTTTCATTGCAACACCTAGTCTTAAGATTCTTATTTCTCATGTTGAAAAAAAAAGAATGCCTAAAAAACCTCAGACACTGTGCAGGTTTAATGCACAGTGAATGTCAGTCTTTGATAGAAAAGTGTCTTTAGACAAGTTAATCAATCTTCTAATAGGGCACCAATGACTACAGGGTATTTCCTTGTACTTATTAATAATTATATTCAGCTTGCCAATACTTACTTTTATGAAAAAATATTGAATTTCTTTGCAAAAAAATGGCAGAGTCATTAATCCCTTTTGCAGGTAAAAATATGCCAGCCAATGCACAAGAAAAGTGATTTGATATGGCCACACAGCAACAGCAAAGAAAGGACTACAACTTAGTCCTGGTCCCCACTGCAGAAAGCATTGAACTCTGCTCATTTCTTGTGTTTTCACTGACCTTTCAACTAGGAGATATGTGTTTATTGAACCACAGATACATCTGGTAGGAGAAATTAGTCCAGAAGGAGAAAACATTATCCCAAAATGGAGTAAAGATGATAGCTGGAATACATTCTTCCCATGCATATTTCCTGATGATAATCAGTTTAGCGTACAGTCACGCTATTTTTTAAAGAGCTATTCATGGAGCTAGTTCTCTATGCAGGTGTTTCCAGACCAGCTCCATCAGCCAGCCTTGCACTTCTGTGTTACTTCCAGAAATGCTGATCCTGAGCCCTTAGGTTTTAAAATGGCTTATCTGGAAAATATTATCGTGAGGTGAATCAAACTAAATTAATACCATCACTGGTGCTTGGAAAGAATGTGGCTGTGCTTAATAATTGCAGTAGTGCTTTCCAAATTCTCTCACAGATTGTTCCAACCAGTAGCTGTTACTTTTAGTATAATTGAAAAATAGGTTCACTGCTCCATTAGTGGTATTTCAATGTCACTTTGGAATGCCATGAAATGGCATAGGAAGAATGAGTCAGTAACATTCTATTATTGATTTTAGTACAGTCTAATTTTTCTTACAGTAGCATAAGAAAGAATTAGGGTACGTTCAGCAAGATGCTCTGCATTATTTTTAACAGGAAAAGGGTTACAGATTACAAATATTCTTTAAATACATCACCACAGCTACTGCATTTCATGCATATTTACTGACACCCTCAGAATGAGTTGAGTGCAGGTTTGACTTACATCTTTAGTATCCAACACTGAAATAAAAAACCCATGGTAGAAGCAGCACTAGAGTACTGAGAAGGAACAGGTAAACATAACAGCCACTGTCACAGCGCTAGTTCAGTTCTGAGTCCTTTTCCTGGAGCACTCAGCAACTCGGAAAGCTTTAGGTAAGTAGAAACAGATGCGTAACTCAAGCCTTGTTACTAAACTAAGTAAAAATTTCAGATTTGGCTTGAAGCAGAATGGTTGGCACACATCTCTCCATGAGCAATAGTGTGGGAGAAAAGGTCTCTCACAGAGGAATGGATGATAGGATGAAGATTGTTAATATCTTCAACCAGCATATCTTCCTATAGCCTCCTCTTCCAAAATTCTACAGTAATGAAGAAACAGTTAAATTGCTTTTAGTGTGATTTTAGACAACAGTAGGAAAAGGAGACTTGAGCTTCTTTTAGAATCAGGAGCATATTATTTTTGCTTCAGCTAGGGAAAGCTTTTGGAAAAGACACTAAAATCTTGCATTTACTTTTTGTAGCTGTGATGTTCACTCTTTTCATGATCTGGCTTGTTTTTTATTTAATTTTCATTCTATATTTTTTATAGATAAAGACAGAGACCAACTGTAAAAGTAGTTCTTATTATGCTCACTTTCTTTTTTTTTATTTCCATAATATGTTCTAATTTGAAAGTCTCCCAGAATAACAGAGTACTTTTAGAGGGAGATATACTTTCCTGTGTGTATTCCAGCTACTCACACATCATAGTCTTGATGGGACTAGAACACACCCTGGACCTTAATAATTTATTACAATTACTTGACTGAAGGAAGTGGAATCTGGATGGAAATGCTAAAATTTTCCTAAGAAAATTATGTTTCTACAAAGTAACCAATATCTCATGGAAAAATAGGGTAAATAAATATCCATGCTTAGAGGGAAACACCATTTCAGTATTTAATCAGCAAAACAGATCTCTGGTATTTCCCATACTACCAAAATCAGCATAGATGAATGTTTGACTATGTCAAGCTTTCATCATGCTGATTTTGTGAGTCGGAACATTACTGCTACATTTCACTGTCCAAAAGTTGCTGAGAAACATGTATGTTCAAAACCAGATGGGACTCTGTGTTATGCCAGATATTAACAGTTGAATTTTATTTTCATTTTTTTCTTTTTCTTATTTGGGGAGAAGGAGAATGGAGATTTTAATTTCCTTTTCATTAAGAAGATCCTTCATCTCAAAGGAGATCCAGTTCCTTTCACTCAGATCAATGAACTTACATATCATTTCACTGTCATTATGGGTTCTGGCTTTACTAGCAGTTGTAATAAAAATTCTTACTAGCTGCAATCTATCCTCCAAAATAACTGTGGGTTGCTTGATTAACAGAAATACTTTAGAACAAGATTTTTTAAAATTTGCTATGGATTTTTTTTTAATTAATTGGTGGGTTAGCTTGATATACACTTTTAACTTGTAAAAATACAAAAGTACAAACAAGGTGCTACCTTTAAGTAACCTGCTTTTAGACTTTCTTTTCCCTTGATTAAAGTATTTTGCACAAATGAGGTTATATTTTCACATCCTTCTTTGAATAAGTCTCTGATGTTCCTGATTGAGAAGTCTGCAGACTCACACTGTTGCTGTTATGAGGTCATGCTGGCGTGCATTGCTCTTTGGAGCTGGGTAGAACTGGTTTTGCCATTCTCTGTCTATGCCTTTTTTTGTAATATTAATGTTAAGGATCAGTTTCTGCATTGCTTCTCTTTTTCTTCAGCTTTGGCAAACGAGTGAAGGTTTATGGGACACATATGAGATCATTTATTGAGTGTTACAAGAGACACATTCTGCATGTAATTTGATACAGGAGCTACTATGGTGGATGCATTTTGATTTTAAGTGGTAAATAAGTTTGGTGAATACCACATAACTTGTCAGTGTAAGTTAAGTTGCTCAGGAATTACACAAGGATACACACTGGGCTATTCAGCTTTTTTTTTTACTGAACTGGTAAATTAGCATGTGAAAATACACATAACCTGTCATTGTGTAGGTTAAAATTATTGCGAATGGGTCTGTGATACACACCGGGCTATTTAAGTAATTTTTTAAAAATTGTGTTGGTAATGGATAACTCTATTTTGTACACTGGAGCTGCTAAATCCATATCCTGTTGACTTTGGCTTTCCTCTAGCACCACCCAGCCCAGTCTGTATGATGAAGGAGCTAGTGGACTCTCAAGGCAAATTAATCATAAGAGGGGTACTCCTATATTTTTCAGGTTAAATATGTTATTCAAAGCCCCACATCTGAAGGCAACTAAAAGAAGGAATCACATCCAACTTCTTTCTGTGTAAGAAAGCTTGAGGCCTCCACATATCTTCTTGCTTTCCATGAACTCATTTGATAGTTGCTTTATGGATTAAATAATTTCATGAATCTGATGTCTTCATGGTTTTATCCCACATCTCACCAAAATAAAGTTTCTATCTCTATGATTATAGGATTGGATAATGCATACAAATCAACTGCACTTTAATTAGAGTTTTAACTACCTTTAACCGAGCTTTGAATTTTTACTCTACTGAATTTCTTCCTCTTATTAAGCCATTATTCCCCTTTATTTCCTTTTTGTTTTTTTCTTTTCTGTTTTATAGCAGATTTATTGTTCAGCAAAAGTCCAAGACTGATAAAACTTTGGGGAAGAAGAGGTAAGAGTATTTACAGCATAGAAATAGTAATGCAAGCCTCTCCACCCATGTCCTACCAGAACGGCTCATGTGGGATCCGCTCAAGATCACCTTAGAGTTATTGAGCTCTCCCTCCTGAGGCAACCAAGCTCTGCCTGTTTGACAGGCTCCTTTTTTCAATGTGATGGAGATACAGCTTCACATCTGTGAGCTGAGCCACTGTCTCATTCAACACAGTCCACTGCACAGTCAAGTTGATAGAAATTGTGTTTAATCATTAACAACCCAGGCTAGAATTGATTAATTAACAATGATAAAACATTTTATCCCAGTCAGATGTCTTCTCCCTCACCCCAAATTTTCACCTTAAATTTCATGGAACACCTGTCTCTTATTTAGTTGGTTTTCTTTTGTAATGTTGCATTATCTTTTTCCTAGCAAACTATTTCCTATTCTTTGGAAAAGAAGATGGTGTGGATCTGCACAGATAGCAGGAATATTCGGGATAGGCTGCAGTTTCTGAGAAGGTGGCTCTGAACTCTACATCACACATGTGGTGAGGTCAGCATGTCCAAGATGCCCACAGAGAAAGGTCATTTACCCAGGACTTTCAGACATCTGTTATTTTCCTTGGAGCCACTGGTACTGTTTCTGCAGGAATGCTAGAAACCCAAAAACCTAGCCAAATGCACTCCCTACCAGACACACAAAACTGTCTGGCCAAAATGAGAAAATAATCAGGATGCATGGAGGTGCAGTCTGAGATGCTAGACATGAATACAGGTCTAGCTAACACTTTGAAGGGCTCACTCAGTGCTATGAGAAACCACCACTCCATAGGACCAGGCGTCTTCCCATTACTCTGTTTTTTCTTCATCTGATGACAATGATTTCTGCTTTACTCTTCACGTAAGACTTCCTTATCCTAACTTTGACACCACAGTGATGATGAAGCGTCTTTGATTTCTTGTCCTCCTACAGCAACATCTTCCAGCTTTTAAAGTCACAGTACATTTTCTCACCAACTCTTCTCTCCGATTTAGAGTAGAAACAGCTTTAAAACCACCACTCTTCATCTATTTAAAACCACCACTCACACAAAAATACTCTTCACTTGGTGTTGATGACTTATATCCGTGAACATTCATATCAGTTCACCTCCAGACCTTCCAGTGCAATAGAAACCTCCAAGTCATCTGCTGAATTTATTTACGTTTTGACAAAAGCTTATCACTGAGTTACATTTGCACAACTGAAATAACTTTCAGTTTAAGTATAATGAATCCCTTTGGTCTGTCAAATGTGCCAAGAGTATTTATTCATTAATTTGTTCATTCATCCAGTGCTTTGTATGTATGTATTACAGCGTCTTAGTCCAAAGTATTTGCCATTAAGGTAAATATAAAGTAACTAATGGTCAGTTACTGAGATGAGTTATTTTTATTGGATATTAAAGTCACGGATTTTGTAAATAGAATCAGAGAATCACAGAATATCATGAGTAAGAAAGGACCCACAAGGACAATTGAAATTCAGCTCCTGACCCTGTACAGGTCACCCCAAGAGTCACACCATGTGCCTGAGAGCATTGTCCAAACACTTCTTGAACTCTGTCAGACTGTTGCTGTGACCACTTCCCTGCCTCCAATCAGTAGAAACACAAGGGCTTATCTTAACTTATTAGAACTCAGCATTTCTTTTCAAATTTCCAAAAATTACATAACAGTGAAATCTTGGTAATTTGAAATGCAAAGCTGACAGAAGTGGGTGGAGGATTCTGAGCCCTTTACCTTGACATCGAATTTCACCAGTTCTGCCATTTTTATGCTTTTTTTTGGGTGTTATTTATCTACAATAGAATATAATTTTTATATGAAACAGAATAACATGCAATCAATACTTCATACACAATCTTCCACGGCCAAACTTCTGTGATAACCTATCATCTGCCCTTTCCTGCACGCTGCCTGATAGATGAGGAAGTATAAGAGTACAGACTGTGCTATCAGCCTGTAGACTAACCCTGGCCCTTTGTTTCAGTTCCTTACCTGTTAAGTATGGAATATGTTATCTATCACCTCTACAAGTTTCAGAAATCTCCACATAAAATGTTTTATATTATTAGCGTGCATATAAAAGGAAAAGGTTTCCATTTGTTCAGCTAATGTCAAGGCCAATGTTTAAAACTGGTCAACTGTATCCCCCAAAAAAGCCTTTTTTCCCCCTGTTTTGTAGAAGGGGAGGAGAAAAATGAGGCGAGGAGGAGGCTCAGAAGAATGGATTCTGCAGAACAAAAACTCCCTTTTGTGGGTGTTTGCAGTAAAGCTCTGCTTTATTCTCCAAGCAAAACTTCAAATTCTCCTGTAGCAGCAGCCAGGTCCATTTTCCCTCTTCTCCGATTGAGTGCTGTTCTTCCAACTTCACTCATAAAAATATTATTTTAGGAAAGCATAAAATCAGTTCCAATTTCAAGGTCTGTAATTCTAAAGCTGGAAAAAAGCTATTTGAATTTTACATGTTTTGGTTTAATCCAAAAAGTAAAGCTTTCAAATCCACATGAGTTTTTTGTTCTTTCTCTCTGGCTGAGATTGATGAAAGCATAAAACAAGAGAAAGAAAAATCAAGGAGAAACTAATAAACTTGGAATAATCTTATCATTAAATTATCATATGTAAGACAGGACAGGGAATTATATAAACCTGTATCACTTAGACACCAGTTGTGCTTTTTAAAACAGTTTTTGGTATATATTTCGGTATTATTTATGCTAAATTTGGGCTGACAAATGAAAACTATTGTGAGAGCTTCCCACTAATTTCAGTAGAAGGGGACTGGTGTCTTAGATTCTGAGCACAAATCTACAGATGAAATTGTAACCTTTAAATCAACCTAGCAGTAATGTTTGATAAAGCAAACCCAAATGTGTGGATCTTTTTTCTTTATAGGTAAAAATTAAATCAAATAATAAATTGTAACGCTGAAAAAAAAATATGTCAATGAACTTTATCTAATAACATCTGAGAGAAAACAATTCCAGCCCAGGCAGCTATTTGACTGCAAGGACAGGTCTTGCAGGAACAATATTGCTGTCTGGAGCTAAAAGTGACAGTTTAAAAACACAAATTAAGAAATATTTAGAAGTTTGACTGTATTTTTCTGATCATATAAATAGCTTGCTCTAGATGGCAGAGATATGACAGAATTTGCAGCACTGGAAATTTCTCCTCTAAGTTGCACATACACACCATGCAAATACAAACTTTTTTATAATCATTACTCTTAATAAATTCATAGAATTTGCAGGGTTTTAAAAATAATAAAACTAAGGTTGGTCACCATTATTTCAGTACACTTATCATATGAGCAATAGCAAAAATCAATCAGACAGATCCATATTATTTGCAACACAATTGCCAAAGTTCAATTCTTGGTGGGTTTTCACATTCATGTTTTAGAAATTGTAGTTTGTTGTACAAACTGGAAAAACTGAAGTACTGTCTGTGAAATAGTACCACAGTGCAAATGAAAATATATTGCTTTTTGCTCCTTATGGCCATCAGTCCTGACATCAAGAAAAGAGTTCCTGGAATAAAGTCTGGAAACACAGATCTTGAATTTAAGTATTGGCTATAGCCAGACTAAAGCCACAAAGATATTTAATCTGAGGATCAAACCAAGCTTTAAGGGAAATGGATCTCATTTAGTGGCTTTAAAAAGTGACTCTCTTTTAAAAATAAGATGCAGATCGACGATTGCTATTTATCTTAATGTGACTGTAATTTTTTTATTAATTTATTTCTCTGTTTTGAAAAAGAGAGCTCATAAACAACCTCATTTATTAATCTGATGGTAAATCTATTTTACTTTAAATATAACAACAATCTGGATTCTAAAGTTTCCATTGAATTGTGTGAGGTGCTTCATTTGGGGATGTAAGATCATAATAGGATTTCAGCACTGGACATTTGACCACTAACTCCAAAATAGAGAAATCACCATTATCACCATTACTATCATGATAGCATTCTCTCTGTTATGATATTCCTACTCTACACAAGTAAAACATGTCTTTTTCTAAAACACAAAACCTCTGTAGCCATCAAAGCACAAACGAGAAAAATCCTCCTTCTTGCGTGTGATTCCACATTAGAATGCTCTGTCCATGTTTTTCTGCCACTCAATTATTCAGTCAAGAAACAACAAGGAAAAGGAAATTTTGCTTATGAAACAAATTGCAAATGTTTGCACCTGTTGAAATGTTGCTTTTCTGGAAGGAAAATTGCTGGTTCTTTGTACATTGAATAGTCTCATAAAACAAGTGCACAACCACAAATATTCACACCATAGCTACAATATTTGTGGCACCAATTTATTTATTAAAGGTCTTTTTAGTACATACTGTCAAATAAAACCAGACTGTTGTTTACATCTCTGAAGAGTAATAAACAGGAGACAATTAACTGCTAATTATTTCCACCTGGTGAACTCTATTTTGAGAGGTTTTGATTAATTAACAGTGGGGATCTATCATTACCATTTGTTGGTGAGAAGGGAAAAAATAACAATTTACATCAAATCAACATTAATCTGAAGTGAGGTCTTTGTCCATTTTCTGGGTCATTGCCACTAAACTCATTATAGAAATAATTGGAAAATGCAGCCGCAGTTAATCAATATAACAATCATGATAATATGATTTCCTTTATGAAGCTGAGGGCAATTATGAGAAAGTCTGAAAAAAATTTTAAAGAAGAACTAAAAAAGTATGTTCTTTAAGCATGAACATGACCTTACTCTCAGCCTGTCACAGAGAGGGAAAAAAACCACTTAGTTTTTGTTTGCTTTCAAGACAGAAAACAATTTGGAAATGGTGGAGTGGTTGTTTCAGTGCTCCTTTTTTCATCTAAAGTTGGTGCCTCCTTATTTCACTGAAAAAATTATGTAGAAAGATTTTAGGCTACAACTGGCATCCAAGTTGTCTCTAAGCTTCCCTGGACCAATGACTGAAAGATTATCATTCGTGTCCAGGTTTTACTTGGCAGTGTGCAATTATCCAACCCAGTTAACCCTCAGTAATACATTCTACCACTCTACATTTTCCTCAGAACCCATCTTACACTTTCTCTTGAGATGCTGGACTTTGATGATTCTTGTGAGTTCCTGTCAACTCAGGGTATTCTAGAATTCTGTGAACATAAAGAGCCATGTGTCATCCAGCCCCGAATAGTTCATAGTGTAGGATCCTCCAGGGGAACTTTTCAGGAGATTAATGAATTTGTTTGTTGTATTTACACTGATGAGGAGTGAGTTTGAACACAAGGATAATTGACAGAAATGTTATTTAGTATATATTTAATTATCTTGAGAGTTCCCAGGACACTGGATGAATACTTTTTATAGCAGAGCACTAAAAATCAATGTAAAAATATAGCATTATAAGTATAATGTATTAAAAAAAATGGGAGGATGAGAGGTAAACACTTTTCCGCCTCTATTTTTCTAAATGTATTCTTTTTCTTCATCTCAGTTGATTTTCATCTCTCAGCTTTTTGACTTTCATATGGGCACATGTGAGACTTACTCATGTATCTACAGACTTGTTTACCTACTGCTACTGTTTTATAGCATGCATTCACTCTTGAGCATATGTGATTGCCAGACAGTGCCATTTTCCTGTTGTTCCAATCAAGATTTGAGGCAAAAGTACTCGAAAATTGTTTCCTTTTTTTTCTTTTTTGTCTTTTTTACTTAATCAATAATTATACAAAGAGCTAATGGAGATATATGAAAGGCACACTGTTCTTAGGACACTCTTTGATGTGCCAAAACCAAAAATAATGAATGTTCAACATCTGCAGAATTTTGCAAGTGTTTCATCATTTCCATTTGAAATTAAGAGAATCCTATATTCCTGTTTTTTTCTACTGTGCAGAAAATCCTTATTCTTCATCAAAAGAGCGTGCAAAAGATACTATATGTGATGACCTTTGCCTGAAAAGTAAATTCTGCTGTCAACTGTCTGGCAGAAGAACAGGAGAAATAGAATAAGAATTTTTAATACTTTTTTTTACCAATTTCTGTCTTTTTAAAAACTTAATTTTTTCTTTCCACGGATAGTTTTCTTATAATCTTCACAAAATTCCTATCTAAAAATGGAACTACTGATGGTTAAGTAGATTACCTTGTAAAATGAGATTTAGAAGCCAAGAAAAAGTAGAGCAGTTTGTGCATTAACAGGATCAACAGCAGCCAGTGTACTACAGGTTTAATTTCTATTCAGAACTCATGCTAGGACAGCTAATTGTCTCTGGTGCTGTGTAACATCTGTGACCTGTGCTCAGTTATTGAGCTAGGAGACAAATTTCAAGTTCGAAATAAAATATGAGACTGGTTACAATATGTACACTGTCCCCATTCATTGCAATTACTTTTCTTTAACAGGTAAAGTGTAAATTCTAGTTCCTGATAAGATTCAGATAAAGTAGTGCTTGCAAATTTTACTTTTTTTGTGCCTGGAATATATGGACCTGCCTGCCCAGAAATGTTTCCATTTACTCTGTTTCAAAATTGTAGCGCATGTGTCTGGCCCTTTTCTCACACTGAGTGGTTTTGAAATGCAGCAATCCAAATGTGGCTATTCAACAAGTTTAGTTGTACTAGTAATTAACCCCTGAATTAACCTTGTTAAAAAACATAATAATAATGTGCAATCCCACTTTATTTCCACATACCTTAAGCTCTGGCCCCAGTGACATACTACCCACAAAAGGTGCTGGTAGAGAAGGAAGAGTACTTGCTGGGTGTTGCCACAACACACACAGGACAAAGCTAAGACAGAAGAGTTGAAAGAGGGTATAGCAGCTTTTTTTAACAAGTTGATGAATATGTACACTGGGTTAAGATCAAGTTCTTGCCAGACACTGGTACAGGAGAAAAAAGAGATTGAGAAATGTCAGGCCTATATCAAATTTTACGAGAGTTTAAGAACTAAGGAGAGAAATTTGACTTTACTCTCTGTAACCAAAATCAAGATTAATTCCTTTTGGGGAGCAAAAGACAGAGAAAATGCATGTCAATAAAAGATAAAATTGAAGAAAATGCATGTCAAAATTTTTGACTGAGCTTGTGCTGTTTCCTCATTGCCACCACACATACACATCGAAAGCTGTTCTCCTAAACTGAGTTAATCCAAGAAAAATGGTTCAGGGCAGGATTCTTACTTTCACTTAAGCCCTTTTACATGACATCCAAAACGTACAGAACAGGGGGAATCTGTCCCTTACTCTTGCCAAAACAGAAGGTTTTCCAGTGTAATAAGGCAAAATTCACACTGTGAAAGTACTGAAGAAAAAGGGATTAGATCAGCCACATGTTGGGTGGAATGCAGCAGCTATTTACCAAAACACAGTGACTCTCTACAACATGCTAGGAAAGGAAATTAAGAAAGCTGTCTCCATCTGAAGCTGCAGGGGAAATTTAGGGAAGCAGAATGTAATTAACCTAATTGAAATTTGTCAGAGTACAGGATTTTTCCAGAATGACTTTATCTTGAAACAAATGAGCCACTGGCACAGCCATTCACTTTTAGCAAAGCAGCAGCTTTGATCTTTTGTGCATATCTATGCTAACTCCAAAGGCTGTTCATGCATCAAGCATTCAGGCCTCTGTACTGTTTGTTCTTGGCAAACAAACAGTAAAATCCAGTTGGTGTAACAGGACATCTTGAACAAACAGACTATAATTGTCAATATTTTCACTGGTGGCATAAACGAGAGAAGCTGATTATTTTTCAGGGTCTTGTGGAACTTAAGGAAATCTTGGTATTGCTTTCATAAAGCACAGACACCCTGCAGAAGAAAAATAAAAGAAATCAGCAATACCTCACCTATACTTTTTTCAGAGGTTCATAAAGCAACATCTTTGGAAGCTGCAATTCTTTCTCTTTTGAAGAACTCTTGGACAGGAAGGTTCACTGTACTCAAAAGCTGCATCACCCTTTAGATGTATTCTGTTTCTCCTTCACCTCATTCCTCTTCAGGAGGAAAAGAAAAGCTGGGAATTTTTTAATACACTCATTGTTAGATAGATAAACTGAGATGGGTGATGGATTTAGTGACGTCTAAATTTTATACAGCATTTCAGTAGCAGAGCTGAGAATGCTGAAGCCTGCTTTAAACATTTCTTTCACCAGTTCTCTTTATGCTATGTCCTGAATTATGCAATTCATATAAAAAAACACAGGCCAACTATTTTGTATTAATTACAGTCATGATTTCTCCAACCACACATGCAGCTTAAAGATTAATCCACAAAAACTTCTGAGTCTATCGATAGAGCAATATTGTGGTTCAATTTAACACATTCTCAATTTCAATTCCTTGCTCCCAGGCTAATGGTTTTACCATTCCCTAACTCATACTGCCTTTTCTGCCTTCTAGTCTAGCCACCTTACCAAAAATTTTAAACCTTACTGGCTCTAGTTGCATTGTTCCTTTTTTCTTAATACATGTCTGGTCTTGGTATTATTGGAGAATATAATATTTTAGTGTCAGAAGAAAAAAGTCCACTGTTATTGTATACCTATGTTCTCATGAGATACTCATGTTTTCTGTAACTCTGCTGTCCGATAAAGTTTCGTCTCTAAGACATACAATAGATTCCTTCATGCCACACAGTGAACAAGAACCAGCAGGAATTAGAAATAAAGTGCTGTTTTACAAAGGGTTTGGAAGAGAAATGCTTTTTTACAAGACATTTTGCAATGGGAGGATCAGCAGATTTTAAAAGAGCTCAGCTAAACATGTCATAATGTATAAAGTGTGGATGTTAACAACATCTGTCTCTTAAAAAAATTATTAATTAATTCCTCCCAAGAAGATAGGCTGAATGAGAACAGGGGAGAGGAGCAGGACATATGGCTCTCTGGAAGGCAGAATCGAGGCAAAGGCTTCTTGCTGATCCCATGGTGACTGGAATGGGGGGTCAAGTTGCTGCATGCAGAACTTTCCACAATAGCAAAAGGAATAGAAACCTTAGAGAGGACTTTTCCATACAGCAGTTATTTCGTAGTCCTAACCATCGATTTTTCTGCATGTCTTAGTCATTTGGAACTGGTATGTAGAAATATATAAAAATATAATTGGTAAACCTTGGAACTGAGAACAGACTTGCGCCTATAACTCATATTCTGCGAAGAAACAAAACCAATACAAATTCACTGCATTAATTTGCCTTTAGGCTCCCTTTTACACATGTTATGTAGAAACTTATGGGAAATTCAAGATGTGAATATGTCCTGTGTATAATGGGAAAGCATCCAGTTGAGTACATGGCTACAAAAAAATAAATATTCAGTTCCATACTGCTTGCACACTTATTCTCTGCATTCAAGGAAGGGTTGGTAGGAATTGTAATTGAAAATGCTAGAAATTGTCTGAATATTTTTGAGGTCTGAATATTTTTGAGGTCTGAACTTTACTCCACCTGTACTTTGATTTCTCACGAGTAAGAAAGGAAGTTTTTTTAGATGGACAGCTCTTCTAATTTCTGTAATGATAAATATTGCAATGTTCAAAGTAGTGATTTATCAAATGTGGAAAATGGTTGAAGGTGCATCCAGAAATTGTCACTTAAAGAGAATAATTTCATTTCCAATATAACCAATACAGTTGTTATCTAATGTCAAGTTCCATAATTACAGAATGCATTTTTTTTCTAAAAATTCTGGTTTTCCTTTTATCTCCTGAACAGAAATTTTGAGGAATAAATTCTGAAACAAATGGAAGGTATTTAATATCTATTTTGCTTACATTAATGATATCAGTTATTTAAAACTGCTTCTCAGTTTTCATCTATACATCAGTTTGTCTCTTACTCCAAAAACTGCTTTTCATAATCTCATGAAAGATTTTTAAATTCCCTTGGTTTTCTGTGGAATGTGTTCAGTAAATCCTTTCAGGCATTTTTCACTCTCCTTACATCTAAGAAGCCAAATTAAATGTCATTGGACTGACATTTTCTTTTTTTTAATTTCTAATTCAGGTTTCCCAACAAGTACTGATGATCCAATAGCTTTCTTCCTTTCTTTTTTTGCTGTTGGTGTTTTTTTTTTTCAAAGTTCAAGATTCTATGAAAAGAGGAGAGAGAATCTTTAGGAACATCTATTTGGTGTCTCAAGCTTTGACTGTTCTTTATTCCATTCTATTTCTGACCTCACATGCTCAACTAGGTTAATTCTCTCTCAAATGATCTCTCAACCAGGATCGATTCATGGTCAAATCTGTGGAAGATTAAAAGTGCTGAAAATGGACTGTCTGGTCTGTAAACACTAATACATTCTGTATGAGTTAACCAGAATGACAATAGAAATAGACAGTTCTATGTATTGTGAAATGATTTTTTAAAATGCATTTCTCCTATAAAACTTAAACTGGCAAATATGAACCTGTAAATTCCCATGTCTTGAAAAGTGTCTATCAAAATCAATGCTTTTAATGGCAACTACTTAACTTCAGAAACCATTTCCAAGTATTTATGAAAGCATTTAGTAAATACAGAATTGTAAAGTCACTCTCCTGTCGTCTGCATAACAAAAGTTAATCGCATCCTATTACATTATCCAGCATGAGACCTGAGTATGATTATATCTCTTGATTTCTTAATGGAAAGCTTGTTGCCAATATGAGTTAGAGAAGTGGTGGGGAATTAATGCTTATGAGTGTCTTTGATGAATATATAGAAGGAATATGAATATATGAAGAAGAGATATGAATATATATATGTAGTATATAAAAGCATTATATCAAATCAAACTGGTTGTGTGGTTTATCAAACTAATTCAGTAGAGATTTACAGGCTGCAAAAGTATTGAAATTAAAGAAATAGCAGGCTAAAGATTGTTCCATCAACAATAATTTTGGTTTCATGAGTTTTTGTGACAGCCATTAATTCTTCAGATATACAAGCACAAGATACTGTTTTATCCAGTATAATGCCCTCATCCATAAAGTATGAAACTTTGGACCTTTGAAGCTTTTGATCTTCAGTGCACAAAAGTTTCACAAATTTCTAGTACTTCCTTTAAAGAGCTAAATATTAGAGTTTGCCATAAACTGTTACCCACAGTAGAGCAGCTGCTATTCATAATGCATAGAAGGAGTGTATTGTGTGTGCATATGCTGCACAGGTCAGGTTAACATGGCATTCAATTTCAGGGACACTGTCTCAGAGGCAGTGCAGTTAACAGAAGGCAACCTGTGTCCATCATGTCACACATCTGGTTTCTAATAATATATTGTACAGGGGTATCATTAAGGTACAAATTTCTGATGCACAAAAATGTACCAAAAGACATTATTAATATTAGAACAATATTGAATACATGGTGTTCCTGTTTACTTTATTTTCCCTAGTCCAAAATGAGTTAGGAAACAGACGACAGGTGCTAAAGTCTGTTTGTCTGTCTTTTTTAGAAACTCAGTTACATGCCATACAGAAATGAATTCTCAAAAGCATACTCAGTTTTTATGAGAAAGGAGTAATTTTAGTAATATTTCTATTTCACTTGAAGCAAAGACTTTAAATGGCAGCTTTAATGTTAGTAAAAATCCAGATAGATTTTTATATGATAAAGATTACATCATTTCTTCCCTGACCTCCTTGACAAATCTGAAGATATTTTGATCAAAAGATCATGAAATTTCAAAACTGAGCAGGCAGAATGACCAATTTCAAAATAAAGACTGAGAATCACAGAACAGGCTTAGCTTCAATTCCAATACTGTGATTCCTGTAGTGCTGCAAAGTTACAAGACAGCTTTATGTGTATCAAAGGTTTACTTCAGGTTTGGAATTCAGAAAATATAATTAGGTTTTTAGTAACATTTTAGTGATGCTAGTACCTTAATAATTAGTTAATCTGTGAAAATAAAACATCTGCTAGAGATATAAACGTGAAGTAAATAAGGTTTCTTTGTAAATCCCCTAATCACTTAAACTTTTTGTTGTGTATTCAGTGCATGGACAAGATCCACCATGCTGCTTGCAGGAGTTCTGGTGGTCACTTTGTATCAGGAACACAGTTCTTCCAGGACTTATTTATGGAAAGGAAAAGAAAAGACTACTGAAATTTTATGCAACAAAAATGTCTTTTTGGACTAGGGAAAAGTAGATACAGTTGCATATGTTTCCACTAGTACATCCAAATGCACTAAGTCTCAGTATTTGTGAATATTTGTGTGAGGCACTTGGAATCTTTCTTTTTTTTTTTTTCTTTTTCTTTTTCCTCTTTTTTTTTTTCAGATTGATGGCTGATATTGAAGTAGTTTCTAAACTGAAAAAGACACGATTTTGTGCATTACTTGCTTGATGTCTGACATTCCTGATGAGCAGAACTGAATTGGATGGCGATGTATTGCCAGGGAGCAGAAATACTAATTTATAAATGCAATGCTAAATCAGTGACGCTAAGGAAAGCTGTCTACTCCTGCAGCTTTACAGATTATGAGATATCATCTCCTCTGTTGTTTCTTGTTGAGCCTCATAAAGAACAGAGAAACTCGGAAACAGAGAATTCAGCTTAAATTCAAATGCTTGTCTTAAAGTGGGACACAGTTAATTTGGTTTACGAAGGTGAAGAAATTATCAAAATCTTGATCCATGTAGAATTTAGTTAAAGCTTTTAGACTGTAAAATCCTGAGTGGTTATTTTTAAAGATATAATTTCCATTGTAACTGGAACTTAGTTCTACTTCAAATACTAGAAAACAATTTGGGAAATGGTTATTTAAATTCTATTTTTTGTTTTAAGAGTGTCTTAAAATGTCTCTTTTTGTCCTTTTTCCACCCTTTGACCAAATTTAGAAAAGCTGCTGGGAGAGCAGGAAAAGGGAGCAAAGCTGGCTGTTTTCTGCATGCATTTACAATGTTGATAAACAAACCAGAAAAGTAGACACCCCCCCTTTCCTCCCCTCTTCAGCACAGTTTTTATAAAACCAGTTCAGATGTCTAATCCCCTGGAATTTGTTTTCCAAATATACTTTTGATCACAGATGAACAACACTGGAATCAAGTGTGATTTGTTTTTCTCTTAGTCTGAAGTTTTCTACAATTTCATCTTGCTTAAACTTTAAAGGCAAAAAAGACTACTAAAAAGTCAGCTATTCTTTTTCTATTATTGTTATTACAACAGCCTTAATGTTTGAAGTTCTTAACTTAGCTAAATATTGGGCATTGACAAAAAACATTCCCATTCTCGGAAGTTATTCTTTTTGATGTGTCTGGAGTCTGATGTCCATCTCATGATACAAAGTGACTGGTGCATGATAAATCCATTGACTGCATGAGGAGACATGTTTCAGGGAAGGACAGATTTCTGTCTGATTCATTTTTTTCATGTACTTGTGTAGTCTGAGCTACCAAGGTTCATTGGTTTGATTCCGGCCAAGGGACTGGAGGAAGTTTGAGAAGGATCATCTGTTACTTTGACAGGCTCTTGTCAGAGTTCATTATCTGTTTAAAAAAATAAAATTGCAAAATATGTACCTGTTGTTGGAATGCACACACCCTGATGTTTGTCATTACAACTGCATTACAGACCAGTAGCCAAATATGGCCACAAAAGAGAAAAAAAATTGGAAACTGGAGAAAAGAATGTCACTGTAAATAAATGTATGGAAGACCTGAGGTTGCTTTATCTGGGACTGTGATGTGGGATGGCTCTTCCCCTTTCCAGAAGAGCACTGTTAATCATCTGATAGGGAAGAAGCTGCCTGCTGTCAGGGCAGCTGTGTCCAGCCTTGGCAAGGTGCTCAGACAAAAGCATATTTATTGGTAGGTGAATAGACAGTCCTTTACACCATTTCTTTGTGCCAGTTAATTTTTTCCCCTGGAGCTGAAAACTAATATACCACACTAAGAAAGAACCACTAATTTATACCTCCACCATTGTGACTAAAGCTGGGACAAAAATCGCCTATAACTACTAAATAAAAATTAGCTTACTCATTTTCTTGGTGCTAGAGTTTCAGCTTCAAAAGACATTACTTCATTTAGCTAAGGATTATATAGTTTAAAAGAAACACCCAAAAGGAGAATTAACTCAAACTAATAAAGACAGCAAATCAGTTTAAAGATCACAATTGCTTTGAAAACAATTAGCATTAACTCAGATCCCATTAAATATTATGTATTACTGGGCTAGAGGGTCTATTTTAGGAAAGAGAAGAAGGGAAACAAAGAAAACTCCAATGAAAATTAAGTAAACGGATTAGTTTCACAAATACTGCTTTAGATTTTTCCTTACTTTTATTTTAGCATTTTTCCAGTTCACATAAACATTGTTATGATGTTCATACATCATAGGCTGATTCTCTTTCTCTTGCACTACGTGACTTTTGCCCTAGGCCAACATACTCTAAGAGAGAGTATGATCCATTTGTTTGCTTTGCCTTCTGGGCATCTTCCCAACACTGGTAAAGGTTTGTTTTACTTTCCATATTAAAAATAATTTTGAAGAGCCATATGTTTTCACCTCTAAGCCAGACAGCTGTTTGAGGGTGGTGATGGTGAGTAATATTTTGTACTGATTTGAGTTTTCTTCTTTGTTCATTGCGTATTAAATAAAGGATGTTCTAAAATGAAGATTTCCTTTAGACATAATATCATCATCTGCAATATTTTAAATTCTGATAATAATCATGTAAGAGCTCTTCTACTCTGTCCAACCTCCAGACTTAGCCAGGCTGACTAGCTCTTCAGTCTTTCTGTCACCTTTGTACTTAGCTTTGAAAACTCACTTGAGTGCATTGGCTGCCTTTTTGCCTTCCATTTGACAATGAAGGTTATCATACTCTCACTAGATTTATGTTTTTAAGGTGTCACCTTGCAATGATCAGTATGACAGCATATTTCATACAGTGGTCCATAAAACCTTTGGAGAAAACCCAAGAGAGGATTAGTGCTTGTGAAAGACAAAGTTCGGGGAGGGAATGAACCCAAAGTTTCCTTTTTCATTTCATATTTCATACAGGGAGGAAAAGGACAAATCCTCCTTTTCCCCCTTGGAGTTTATTTGATGATTGGTGCCACTTGCAGTACTTCTATAATCCCCTAGATAGCACAACTTTTCAATCAGAGTGAAACATAATATCATTTTATTGCACAGAAGATTAAAACCTTTAGACAGGCAGACACTGCTTCTTTGTACAGAGAAATCAGAAATGAATGTGAATTGCTTGGATTAATGGGACAGAAGACATTGGTAAATAGTTATGTTGGAGTTTAAAAAGTACCAAACCCACGTAGCTGGTAAACTATGCTATATGAGAATATGGCAAGTATAATACAGGCTGACTTATCACAGAGATGTATCATATCATATTTGGTGTAGTGGGTTGACCCTGACTGGGTTCCAGGTGCTCACCAAAGCTTCTTTGTAGTTCTCCTCCTCAGCTGCACAGGGGAGAAAAAATACAATAAAAGGCTCATGGGTTGAGATAAAGACCAGGAGTGGTCACTCACAGATTACCGTCATGAGTGAAACACATTTGGTGAAATGAACTGAATTTATTACTAATTAAATCAGAGTAGGATAATGAGAAAGCAAACCAAATCTTAAAACACCTTCCCTCTACCCCTCTCTCTTCTCAAGCCTAGTTTTATTCCCAGTTCTCTACCTGCTCCCTGCAGCTGCTCAGTGAGATGGGGAATGGGGGCTGTGATCACCTCACCACACATTGTCTCTGCCACTCACTCTTTCCCCTCTCCAGCATGAGCACTTCTCAGAGGCTTTGGTTCTCCACAAAGTGCTGCAATGTGGGTCCCTTCCATGGGCTGCAATTATTCAGGAACAGGCTGCTCCAGCGTGGGTCCCCTGAAGGGTCACAAGTCCAGCCAACTATCCTGTTCCAGTATGGGATCTTCACTCCCTAGGGCAGCAGGTCCTTCCAGGAGCTTCTCAAGTTTGGGCTTCTCATGGAATCACAGACTCCTTTGGGCATCTCCCTGCTCCAGAGTAGGGTCTGCAGTGTAGGCTGCAGGTGGATATCTGCTCCACCATGGACCTCCACAGGCTGCAGGGGCACAGCTACTTCACCATGGTCTTCACCTTGGGCTGCAGGGAAATCTTTGGTCCAGTGCCTGAAGAACCTCCTCTGCTTCTTCACTGACCTTGGTCTCTGCAGAGCTGTTTCTCTCAGATAGTCTCACTCCTGTCTTTGGCCACAGTTGCTCAGAGGTTTTTACCCTCCTGAAATATTTTATTCCAGAGGCACTACCATCATCAGGGATGGGCCAGCCCATTTGGCATTGATTCTGTCAATCATAGGGGAAGCTTTTGACAGCTTCTCACAGAATCCACCCCTGTAGCCCCTCTGCTACCAAAAACTCACCACACAAACCCAACATGTTTGGTTTGCATGCATGACTTGAAAATCAGTTGTGTACTATCTGTAGACAGAATACTTTATAATTGTGTATGTGTGTATATATATATACATATACACATATACATACACATATACACATATATATATATATATATGAAGAATTCCTTTAACTGCGGGGACCTGCAAAAAACATCTTGAGAGACGTTAAATCAGTCATTGCTTTCTGACACCTGGGCTTTATTGCATTTGATCTCTGTGGACATTTTTCTGCAATGGTCACCATGGTTATCGCTGGGATTAAGTAGAAGGATCAGGCATTCTGAAATTCAATACATATTTTCTAATACCTGAGTCTCAGTTGCAGATTTTCAATCAGTCCTGATGTCCAGCATGTCAATGTCTCCAGGTCAAATTCTGTTCTCTGTTACACCAAAGCTAACCCAGAGCTGACCAGAGTAAGTGGGAGCTGAGGCAGAGTGGGTTAGTGTAACATAACTAAACAGAGAAGAGAATCTTCCCTGCTGCCATTAGTGAAAAGGCTCACTTTGTTCCTTTTTTGAGCTGGATGGAGAAGTTAATTATGTTTCACATCTTCTTTTTTTCTAGCAGGAAGTTGTAGTTCTCTATGTTGGAATGATAGCTGAGTCAAAAGGGGAAAGGGAGTTTAAAATGTGACAAATGATTCTATGAAGGACTGTTACTCACTTTGTCAACCTGCCTGAGTAATAACTGCTGTGGATGAGCTGTGTTGGAGAATACATTTTGCTGACAGAATTCCAAAGCAATGATACTAGAAAGAGGGGGAAAAAATCTCTAAATCATTGGCAGTTTAGCAAGTCTCTTAGGAATTTTTGTTAGAAACTGAAGCTGACTTCTAAATATCTCACATCCTGACTAACCCCAGAGTTAGATCTTGAATATTACAGAGCTCTTTTGGCTCTTTTGTATTCTCCAGTACCATAAACCCATCATTTTAAATCAATGGGTTTAGTGGTAGGATAAAGTCTGCTCACTCTAAATTTAAAGGGCAAGCTCTGTAGCAATGGCTAATTTTCCAGGCATCTGAAGGGGGCAGCTTGCTGGGTCATCAGGTCTCACTGCTGAGAACAGCAACAGATGTGAAGAGAATAATGATCAATGCAGATCTTTCCCAGAAAAAGTATAGCTCAAGCAGCTCTACCATTAAACTGTCAGACTCATTCTGTTTTCTGCAGGTTGCTCAGCAAACAGTTGTAAGTGGTGATATACCAGATATAGTCAGTGGTTCATAAGCAGGCTTTTTACATGTTGCTTTTGTAACATAATAAGTAAAATAAAGTTTTCTTCATTTGACAGTGTTAATGTACTGAGCCTGCTTGGGCTTCATCAATCTAATGTCACAGCAGTTCATAAAGGAATTTTTCTTCATATGAGGGAAATAGCTGTGCTTTATTTTAGGGGGAAAGAAATTATAGATAGAGCAATTACAGAAGAAAACCGATTAAATAAAATTCTGATAATTTAGTCTCCATACAAAGGTTCTTATATTGTACCTTGTTTTTCTGTTTAGTCTCTTATAAAGGTAACACATCTTTATAAATTTATTTCTAGATCTGAATCAGATTTTTTAATGAATAGGATAATATTTTATTCATTCTTATGGAATGATAATACAGTGGAAAAGTCAGGATATAGAAAAAAGGCCTGGAGTGCAACCATCTGTCTTGAGGAAGACTGGCCTTCTAAAGCTTTAAGTAATGCATTCCTTGGATGTCATCATAGATTTGTCTTTCAAAATTTAAAACTTCCAGGCATCTTGAGAAATGCTTAAAGTAAACCATCTGAACCTAGAAGCATTGCTCTCTAAGGTTGAAAAGCCTGAAGAGCTGCTTAATTTTGTATATGTTGCTCCAAGTTTTGATAGATTCATTAAAAGGTTACACACGAATAGTGTGAAACAGAAATTATGAAATCGTGCATTACTTTTCAAAGCTACCTATTCTCCTGTGGTATTTGAATAGTTGCAGGTCAGCTGGTGAGGACAATGTAATTGATCCATTCTTCTTGGAAATGATCAGCATAGGAGCAATAAAGGAAGTATTCTTGCAAATGCAGTCTGCATGGCATATTGTTTACTGTATATCTTTATTATTATTCCTTTTGTATGAAAAAGGACCATCTACTGGGCACAGTAGATGGCTTGTATTATCAGCTAAAAAGAAATTAATACAACAGTTCAAAATTCTAATTCAAGTTTGAACCCATGAAGGGTGCATAAAACTGTCTGTGATAGATTCAAAGTATAGGTTTTTTACTTTCCAGCAAGTGATTTTAGTGTTATCTTACCACATCATGACACCTTCCTTTGGAATTCTAAACTGTACATTTTATATATTTCAGCCTTTTAACGGGTCTCTTACCATTTAATCACAACACAAAATTTAACCATCCTGTATTGAAATGTTCATAATCATATTTCAGTTTTATGTGGTGTAGTTTGAACCAGAAAGAACAGAGAAATTATCAGTGAGCTCCAGTGGCTATTTGTGGCAGCAATAAAGCCACTCTAATATTGCACACTTGTACAGTGCATCACATAATATAAATGTGATCATCTAACAATGAAAAAACACACCAGCAAGATTAACACTTCGGGGAAGGGCAGGGAAAATTATTAGATTCAAGGGTCACTATTCATTTAGGGAGTTTTCTTGTGCAAACAGATTAAAGCCAAGGCATCCTCAAAGGGAAATAACTTCGCACAAGAGAAAACACTGTGTAGTGCTTGAAATTAAAAGAGCTACTTCTGTAGAACAGAGCTCACAGTTCCTCTTCATATGAAAGGACTGAAATGATGACTTCTCCTGCTTCAAATGAAGGTACTTAGTTCCTTCCCTGTTTTTGTTCACAGGAAATTGTGAGTGACATGAGTGCAAAGGATTTATCTTCTCTGGCTACACTGAGGTGATGCAACAAAATTGTCCGGTTTTGTCCTTGATGAATGAAGTTGAAAGTGATTTACTTTCTCTTTTCACCGTGAGTATTGTCCAATCAATTTTCTCCAAGACTGGAAGCTTCTAGTAGGTGGAAATCTTTCCTTAGAGAAAACACTGCTTTGACATTTGTTTTATGTCACTGTGTAATGTAAAACCTAGTTGGCACATTGAACAATAATGTTCAATGGAATTAGATTCTTCAGCAGAAAATCTACCACCATCTTTCTCCAAAAAAGGCTTCACCAAAAAAGGCTTGTCTAAGTGAAAGACAAGTGATGGCCATGCAGAAGAAAATACTATCTGAACACCAATATAACACAAAAGAGCTTTGTGTTTTATTGAACAAGGCTTGTGTAAGCTAACTGCTTTTTATGTTGTAATCTATTCTTTTGCTGTATTTTAATTGTGAAATAAGCATTATTAGAATGTGTTCCTTGACTCTGATGTTGTTTCGTTTTTGAGAAACTTGGCTTTTGTGAAAATTTTCCATGGAATTTCATTTCTTATAAATTCACCTTCCACAGAATGGCTTGGATCATGGATTGGACTAATGTGAAGTTAAAAAATAATTCTTGGTTAATACACATCCTGAGACAGATTTTTGATAAACACTTTCCGTGCTTGCTTGATGTGGAATGAAACACTGTTTATTTTCTGATATTACTTTCCTATATTACGAGCATTAGCCATGTAATTCCATCTGTGAAATAAAAATAGATTTTATACTTATGTATACAGCAATTTGCATTTAAAATTAATCTTGTGCATCACCCCTGCAGAGATTCTTGTCCCAGCATATGAACCTTATCATCTCAACAGCCTTATACTATCAAAACTTTTATGTACATAGTACACTGTAATGCTTCTGTGAGATACTCTGTTAATGTAGTTTTATGAAAAGTTTTCTGTTGGATGTGTTCCTCCATTATAAATCAAATTTTTCATGCAAATGTAACTATTTCCACAATGGTTTTCTCAAGAAAAGACTGCTAAATAGAAATTCTTGTCAAAGCGGAAACTCTGCAGTTGTTCCTTTGCACTCTTCTCTTCAAAGTACAGAGGCATTCACAAATGTATTTGTAAAGGCACCTCTATCTCTCTCTCTGTCTCCTATAAAATGCCATCTACTAGCTATGGGAATTACCCTTCCTTACAGGCTATTATTTAAGGCTCAAAGTCATCCTCCAGCAGTATATATGCCATGTGAATATTCTGAGTTGTCTCATATTTCACAAACCATCCTTCATTTTTCCTTCCCCCTCTTTGCCTCCAGCACCATAAAAGTCCCATATTAAGACAAGAAACATTCACTGAAAAACTTCTTTGAAAAATTTATTTTATTTGGACGTATAGAGGGGAAACAGTTGAGAAACTTTATTTTAATTGAAGAATAAAAGACTTCATGGATTGCTCTGGTTGTTCTGCTTTCTCCTGAGCATACAAGGCAGCTGAGGTCTCTGTGCATATATTTCTAGGGGTTATTAAGGAGTAACAGAGCCCAGAGGCTCAAACAAATTCAGTGGAAGGGTGTGCTTAAAACATGGCCAAGGAAAGGCAATCAACTCCTTATGAAGTGAAAGCCTCCTGCCACCATTCCACCTTACACAGTATTAGGAATGAATGAAATAAATCAACTTTTAAAACTGAACAATAATAATTTCTGTGTTACAAAGCTGATCCACATTTTTTGAAACTAGAATGAACTGGACATCAGGATTAATTATTCTGACATAAATCACATTACTCCTTACAATTGCTTCATACTCTGCATTTTCTGTAGACTTTATGCAGCTGCTTTGTTTTTTCTGTTGTGTTGGGGTGGAAAGTCTTCATGTTTTATTCTGAAAAGTGAAATAATTTTCTTTTTTCTCTCCTAAATCAGTTGTCTCATTGCACAATCTTTCCAATAAGACCATCAAATGCTTAAAAATAAAAATTAATAAGGACTGCAAAAGTAAGTCTTCTGAGTAAGCCATGTTGCTGCTGCTCTAATTCCACCTTTTTCACTCTTTTGCAGTTACATTTGTGTTCTTGCATATGATCTCACGAATGAGACTCAGTAAACTGTGCATTGCTCCCTGTGTAAATCCTAAATAACTATTCTTATTTCCTATGGAGCAGTTATGAGTTCATACCTGCTAAGTCAAGACCATTCTTAAATCCAGTTCTGAGGAATGTCCCCTGCAGCCAGATGGTCCATCTGAAGATTAAGAGAAACCTAATTAATAAAAGAAGATTAATAATTAGAAAATTATTTTGTAGCCCACTCTTCCACATCCCACTGAAAATTAGAATATTCTGGTTGTAGGTTTCCTACATCATAATTTTTACGGAGCAAGACTGTGATCATTTCACTCGGTTTAATTTTATTCTGTTCAAGGTAAACTATCCATGTTCCTTAGACATTTTCCCTGGGGGAACCTCAAAATTAGTGGCCTGGCTGACAGCTGATAGAATAAATCTGCGCCATCAACACATCAAGACGCAGTGGTGGTCACACTATGAAAGCAAAAGCAAAATTTATAGGTATACAGGTATCCCATGTTGGAGGAGGTCCCCTCAATTGTCTCCATGCCCTACGGTGTTGCTCTGGCTTTAGTCTAAGTCAGCAAAAACGTTGTGGAAAAAATCAAGAAGGCCCACCTGTAGCTCCACATCCATCTCGTTTTGGGAGGTACCAGTATCAATTTAAGGTATACTGGTGGCTAAAATATGGTGCTGAGTTGTGGCAAACCTCAGCAAGTTATTTAGCAAAAGGACTGCAACCACTCCTCCCCACAGCCATGAGGAGTTCCCTGACTGCAGCTACAGCATCATCTAGTCAGAAAATGCAATTGTTGTGAACTAAAATTTCTGGTTTCTGAGAAGGACAACACATGCAAACCTCTTTCCTAGATTACATAGTTAAAGTGAGGTTTTAGTAGTTAAATAGAGGTTTTATTGTCTGTTCAAATATGCACTAGCTTGATGTTTTATTCTCTCCCCCACATGCTTGTTCTTGGAAAAGAAAAAATCAGTCATCTGCTTTGTGTGGATGGACTTCATAGAAACTGAGAAATAGAGTAAAGAGCTTCTGGCAAATTTAGAATGGAGATAATAATGTTTTATTAGTCTCTGAACCTGTGGAAATTAATGTCGTTTGGAAGGGCAGACAGGAGATAATTCGTTTCCAAATGCTCTATTTTTTCACGTTTTATGCTCTATCCTTAGAAAAAAGTATTGAGTGGTCTCTGGTATTTTATAAAATTAAAGTTATTTCGAATTTAGGTCCTGAACTTTCATTCTAATTCACTTTATTTCAAGAAAAATAGAAGAGCTGTGTAGTTTTGCATCTTATATTAACTTTTTTTAACCTGGAAAAATATCTTCACTAAAAGAAATCCTTCTCTTATTATTATTCATTCTCTATATTATCTGTCAGTGACTGACCCTCTTGGGTAATGTCTAACGAGGTGAAGGTTGCTGTTTTCTTCTTTTTTATAGAATTATTTGGTTTATCAAAGCTCCAAGAGATTTGACCTATTGTTTGCCCCCTTTCAAGTGAATTTAACACATTGTGGTCATTCCAACAATGAATAAATAAAGTTCTCTTAGATTCTTTCAAATAGCTGACAAACTAACTAATTAATCTTCATAATTAAGAAGGTACAAATGAACATTTTATAGTTTTTTACTATTATTTTGTACTACTTGTTGAATTTCTTTCAAGGATTGTAAGGAGGTATTTTATCAAAATCTTGTAGGAGAGATTTTGACTGGTTGTTTGCAATTAAGAAAAGTAAGAATCTGAATAGGCAAATAAATATAATCAAAATGAAAAGCTGAAGATAAAGTGACTGAGACTAAACTATATTTGTGGTAAAACTTGACCAGTGATATTGATATTTTTAAAGAAAAAAATAGTAAAATTATTCTTATGTTTTATAATATTTGTTAGCATAGGTATATAAATTATTTACCATGTACACAAGTAGAGTACTTTTTTACATTTCTTTTAATGTTATTTTAAAAATGCCTTTTTTGCTATTTTTTGGTTTAACACATTTGATATCATCACACCAAAACAGATGTTTTTGCATTTCCATCCAAACTAAATTCAATCTGTCAACTATTCAAACCAGTAGTACCAAAAGCTGCATTTTGAGATGAGAGTTAACATAGAGCTTTCAGTTGAGCTATGCCTGAAAAGAACTACAAAAGTCATAGAATTGCAGAAGGGTTGATTTGATGGAGACCTTAATGAACATCTACTTTTTTAAATTTTAAATTTTTTAATAGTAATACACTGCAAATAGAATCAGGAATCTGTTTTGCTAAACTTAATTCTCATAACTTCTTATGGTCTTTATTTCAAAACGAGGAAAAGCTGTCCAAGGTCTGGCTACATTTGTTTCTCTGCAATACATTTGACTTTTGTTATATAATTTTTCCGGTTAGTCCAATGACTTTCTGATGCTAAAAATAATGAATTTTTGAAAACTTTCATGAAACTTTGTGAAAATGCTATCAACCTTCTCTGAAAGAAATTACAGAAGAAGGATTTTATATCTCTTTCATCCATAATTTTTACTCTGTTTTGATATTATTTTTAAAAATTTATTAATTTCATTATTGTATCCAAGTTATTCACGGTAGTCCATAAAAAGTAACCAGTTTGTTAATCTTTTCACTGCAACTCTGATCTGCAGAGAAGTACTTTTCTTCCTGCTCTTTTACTGGAGGAGGCAGTGAAATTATATGATAAGGACAGGAAAGCCATCCTGCTCAAAGACTCTCCCCTCTATATTTCAGAACTTGTTTCATCTACAGGCCTTTCAAAAGCTATATTAGGTGCTGTGAGGGAAAAATTACATTTTATGCATCCTGTTTTAAATATTTCTCTTTAGCTCTGTCAGCTGAATAAACCAAAGCTAGTGCAACACTTTCATCTCAATCAGATTGTGAATGTCAAATGATCTCCTTAAAAAAAATTAAAAGTAATTATAATTGAAAAATCTACTGATATTAATTGGGTGAGACTTTACAAACATATTGCAATCTGTATCTGACCTTTTTCATTACTTTCAATTTTTCTTCTAAAACTAACAAGGTAGATATAGCAGTATTTTAAATTCATGTTTTGAGTTTTAAGACTGCCATATAAAAGCTAGTGTAATTTTATATATTTTATTTTATAGCTAATCAAGAAAGCTTTAAGAATTTCCCACTACATCACTTAATTTAGTCTTTAACGTAAATTTCGTCCTGATTTCTCAGACTTTTTTCATTTGCACTCTTCATTCCTTATTATTTAATGCCACTGTGTTGTTTATTCTTTAAAAACACTTTTTAGCTTCTTAGGCTTGTTTAAACCAATGTCTGATCTAGAGACTGCAACTGAGAACAGATATCAGCTTGCAGAAACATAGTGGCCCATGCTGTGTATTATCATTTCTGTAGAAATTTTACACCTGAGGACTAGCCCTAGGAATTCTGCACTGTGTGAAAACTTAACTGGAACTTAGCAAAGATCCTTAGTATATAAAACAAGAATTGAGAAAGAATCTGTCTTTATTTAAAGCACAATTTTGTTGTATTAAAACCATACTCTGTTTAGAGCACAAAAGAAGAAAGATTTAGTGTTGCAATTGGTAACATATCACACCATTTTAAATCCTTATTGTGCAATGTAACTTTTTTCTGTCTGTCTGTCTGTGTGTTTGTGTGTGAATTTCTCTAGGTTTATTTTCTAGCTATGGGTAAATATGTTTAACACATTTTTCCCAACTCTGTAAAGTTACTGTCTTACCAACTAACATCTTTTTTAGTTCCTTTGCCCTCCTTCATTGCAAGCAATTTTCCCTAGAATTTGAATAAGTCTTTAATTTTTTCCTGTATCATCTGAAAGTTTTCATCATACTTTAAAAACCTGAGAGTCAGAATAAGATATTTCACAATTAGACATTTCTGCCTTTCACAAAATTCTATCTACAGAATTAAATCTCTCTCACTCAGAACCTCCCTGATTTACAAAAGGTTTGTGTTAGAACATTTTAGTTACTTTGTTGCCTGGGATTTACAGCTTTCTTGCCAAACAGAGCACAAAATCTATTCAAGGTGACTTCTTCCAAGGATAGAGATGGCCATAAGAAATGGATTAACTGGATTTTGCCTTTCAGTTATGTGATCATGCTTCAGTTATGTAATAATACAGTTTGTCTGACTTGAATAACTGCATCATATTGACTATGTAGTATGACTTTCTGTCCTTATTTTCACCTCAGACAGCCTGTACTTTTTCAGTTAAGTACATGATCTAGTCCTAGTGTAGCATAAGTTTAAAATAAAAACTCTGAACTAAATTGAGTTCCAAAATTACAGCAAAATATTTTCATGATTTAGACTTGTAATCCAGCACAATATGAAATCAGAACTGTTGAATACATTACTAATTCCTTAGAAAGCATATATTGATTATGATTAACTATGTTCCTATGCTTTATTATATATTTTTTTTTTTTCATATCTTCAATTATATTTCTGACCCACCCTGTGAGTGCTCAAACTGTTCAGAGTCTATATACAGGAGGATATATTCATTCTGAGGCTTTGACTATGATACGTTGTCTCCAGGATGCTCCTGATATCAGATTGAGGAAATTCCTTTGCAAGGTCTGGAAGGATTGCATAAAACAAACAGTAAATACAGCTTGTTTGGAGGGACTCTGCTGTGTACCAATAACCAATACAAGTTAAACATGAGTTTAACTTGTATTGGTTGATGAGTTAAACATGTATCACTGTCAGGTATTTGTACTTGCCTCAGTTAATAGGGAATAGGAAACCATTAATCATCTTCATATAAAAAAGGTGAAAAAAAAATCGGTGGAATGTTATTTCTGTCCTGAAATATTAATATGTAGCAGTATTATCATTTTAGCTTGTGTCTGTAATAAAGGTCTGCCCTGTTTCTAAGTTTTTATTCTTTGCTGTCCTCTGAATGGCCATTCAGAGGGTTTTTTTTTTTCTATTGGATACTATTACCTTCACTTATTTTTTGTTTCTGTATAACTTTGATCAACTTTTTCCATTATCCCATCTAACTTTGATATTTTTCACCCTGAATTAATAATTTTTAATAACAGTATAAAAGTATTAAAATATTTGCAGACATCTCTGGGTTTTTTATTTTTAATATAAAATTGGTTCCTTATATATCAATTCCTGTTCCTAGCACACAGATTGATTTTTGTTAGTAATAAGATGCAAGATAAAATACATGTAGTTAGTCAAAAAATGTAGATGATCAAGTACTACTTAATTACTAGTTATATAGGCTTTTTTCAAATTTCAAATAGCATCTTCCATTTATTTTCTCTCCTGCTTCCGAATGTCCAAAATTCAAGTTTTAAAATTCATATGACTGACAATGTTTCTGCATATGTCAGTACAAAGATGGGGTAACTCAACTACAGTAGTAAAATTAGCCCAATAAAAAGTGAAAGAATCTGAATGAAGTTTTTTATACTAACTAGGATATAAAGGAGCTAAGATCTATACATAAGTATTAATATTCTCTGTTGCATATCTGTTGTTTCATATAACTAAGGCTTTAACCTCTTCTGGATAAAGACCTTGTTTGTTCTTTAATTATTAGGCATATTTCAACTCCTTCCATATTTCTACCCTTACAGATTTACAGTATTTCCTGTAGGCAATTGCAGGTACCATATAATAAACAGGAAAAGGAAATATTTTTGTGAAAAAGCAGTGAGTTAAGAATTTAAAGCACTTTAAACTATGTGCATGTAAAGCCATTGTAAGTGGTAAGTGACCTATTTATAGTTAAGAAAATAATTAAAGTTTTGAGTATCAATCCCTACTAAGAGAAATGTAAACATACTTTTGCATTAAAATACTGTGAAACCAGTAAGTAGAAGGATAAGAAGGTCACTTATGGTCAGAAATTTTAAATATTTGAAGTAAAGAAAAGTTAGATTCAGAAACAGACCACAGAGTAAAGAAGGGGCTTTATCCATGTTAGGTCATATATTTGTTTATTGCATAGATCCAGGAGAATGGGATCCTCCTGGCTTTTCAGTCAGCTGAAGGCCAGAGACTTGCCCAGCTGAAGCACATGCATACATTATTAAAAAGTAAAGGACTGCCAAAGAGCTGATATGTGCTTGTTATCTTTGTCTAAAAGCAGCAGTCTTTAAATGGTCCATTTTGGTCTACAGCAATTTGCCATGGGGGCCTGTCCTGGACCACCATCACGGAACTGCTGCTCATGGTTAGCTGAAGCAGCCAGTGTAAGAGATGCTGAATGCAGCTCAGTAAATATTGAAGAAAAAGGAATTGTCTGGATCAACTTACAAAATAGGTTGCTGCTAAATACAGAAGTGCTGAAGCATAATGACCCCAAAACAGATTTAAAAAATATTGCCCTCAAAATGTCTCTGAGGAATTCAGTCATAATTGAAGTTACTTTGAAGAAAGCAAATAAGATAGAAGAAGGACATGTTTCTGGAGCAGTGATCAACAATATAGCTGCAAGCCAATGTATTAAAATACTTTTACAGGATGATTTGTTTTCAATCTAAAATAAACAGTATTGCAAAACAGATGATGACATGTCAGGCACCATGCAATTAGTACTGATGGCTAAGAAAATAAATCACCAGCTTCAAAGACAATGGTCTCAGGTGGGAAAGAAAAAGCTCATTACATTATTTTTTAATAGTATTTAATGGTTCAGCAGCTGACAATCAGCAAGGGCACACATGGGGGAAAATATGTGCTGATATTCAGAGTGGCTAAGATCAGCTGTAAAGACAAGTGCCAAGAGTTAGAACTAGATCTTGTCATCAAGGGGAAGGAACACCAAATAGCACTCTGGCAGACATGGGACAGTGACACCAGGTCTGTGTAGGAGCTTGACATGCACCTGTCCTCTTCTTCTGCACCCTGGAGGATATCTCCCTAACAGCATTCCCCCAGCCCCTGGTGTGTTTATAGCCAGGTGTCTACAGAGGCTGCCAATCAAACCCCTTGTTTGCACCATCCTGTCTGTCAGTCACGGCTCATTCTGTGCAGTTACTCAGCTTTTGATCAAGGCAAGGGTGTGGTGTTCCCACAGTGCAGCCCAAACTCACTTCCCCCTAGGGTGGTAGATTGGAGTGACATCTCCATTTCTCCATTTCAGATTTCTCCTCCTCTCTGAACCCCCTGTATTCAGACACATAGACACAGACTATGGCTGTACCAGTGTTTTGTGAGGTACATGATCTGTCAATGAAACATAGGCATGTGTGAGTGCTACATAATGCATCCTGACTGGTTTATTCCAAAATTCTGGTACTGCTTTGGTAGGACGTATATTTCATGCTTACAAATGTTATTCAGAGAAGATACGCCCTGCTGCAGTGGATTCACTGGAGCCAGCAGAGTCCATCACAAGGCAGTCCCTGGACTCTTCTCATGGATGTCACCCTGTAGCCATACCACTACTGATACATTGACATCCACATTCATTGCATGAACCTAGCTTTTCATCCTTTCAGTTTTAAATCTTTTATTATTTATCCTGCATGACAGGACTAGGGTATCAGATCCTCTGATTCTCCAAGAGCCTTTTCAAGCTCCTGAAGATAATTACCATTCCCTTCTTAATCCTTTAATTTATTAAATTTTTTTAGCAATTCTTATTTGGTTTTAGTCTCTTTTTACATAGTCCTAAACCATGGTATACCAAACTGGACATAGTACTCCAGGTGTCATATTAGGAAATCTAAAGTGTAAGTATAAGTGAATTTTTTAAATACTATTTTCTGAAGATGCCTTTCAATTCCATTGCAAAAGTCTGCATTAAAAGGCACTTCAGGAAATGGAGATGCTACAAAAGAGAACACGGCTCTATAGGCATGTTTCAAAGATGTGCCACCTACATACTTACAGTATATATAGATATATCCTTTAATACAACTGTTTATAATCCACCATAGTAGTGTTAGTTTAATGAATTTTCACTTAGCAGCAAAGTGTAAGGTTTGCGATCCACACAAAATGCATAATTTTAACAATATCTGTATTTGTGGTGAAAAACATCTCTTAAGCCCCTTCTTTGACATGCTGTTTGTTCTCATCTATTTCATAGATAGGTAATAATCTGATCACTTCAGTACTGCTACATTTCAATATTTTATGTTGTCTTTTTGGCAGCATGACAACTTAATTTTATCGTGTGTTTGTCACTACAAGTTAACCAAAAATTTTCGAGGACTATCATTGCAATTAAACTGCCAGTGATGTTGTTTTTATAAATGAGGTAATTAAGTTCTTCCATTCTATTACATAGTTAATGAGCATTCAAATTAAAGCAAATAGTTGAAAGATGGCAATTCCCTAATCTCTTTTCTAGTATATTGTTTGAGCTAATGTTTTATTTTTCTTAAATTCATACCATAAAGCACAACATTTCTGCAGATATAAGTGACTTGCATGTGTTTATAACTTCATATAAAACTCCCCTCCAAATGTATCCAAGCTCAATAGAAAGAAGAAATATTCCTAAAAACTAATTTCCCGCTTCCCTTTGGCTTTTGCACCTGAGCATTTATCAATGCAATTTCATAACGATACAAAACAGTAATGTTACTTAACAGTACTTTTTGTCATGGTTTTGCCCCATATTGTCACATACACACACACACACACACACACCCCCCCCAAAAAAAAAAGTAATTTTGATTGCTGCTGTCTTCATTCTTGTGATTTAACTTGAGCCAGCAGCCAAGCCTCTTGCAGCCACTCACTCACTCCCCCACCAGCAGAGAAATCAGGGAGAGAATCAGGAGGGTAAAAGCTGGAAAACTCATGGACTGGGATAAAGATAGTTTAAAAGTTTAAAGGCAAAGCAAAAGCTGCACATACAAGCAAAGCAAACCAAGGAATTAATTCACTGCTTCCCAAGGAAGGCAAGTTTTCATCCATCTCTGGGAGAGCCAGGCCCTATCACAGGTAACAATGACTCAGGAAGGCAAACACCATCACTTCAAACGCCCCGCCTTCCTCCTTCTCCCTCCCACTTGATATACTGACTGTGACATGATATGGTCTGGAATATCCCTTTGGTCAGTTTGGGTCACCTGTCCCAGCTGTGTCTCCTCCCAACCTCCCATGCACCCCCATCTTCCTTGCAGCCTGACAATACGAGAAGTGGGAAAATTTGGACTCTGTGCAAGCCCTGCTCAGCAATAACAAAAACATCTCTGTATTATCAATCCTGTGTTCAGCATAAATCCAAAACACAGCCCCACCCCAGCCACTGTGAAGAAAATTAACTCTAGCCTAACTGAAACCTGCACAATTCTTCAAGCTGGGTATTTATAGCCAGAAAAGGTAATTTGCATTTAATATAAGGAAACTGTCCCTTTATCTTCCTGGGAGAAATGAAACATTTACAGCAGGAGTAGACAAACACAGGGCTTATAATGGCCCCTGAACCATATGGCAGCCACATTAAAATGAAGCAGAGAAGGGAGGGGCACTTGAAAGGGATCTTTCCGGGTCACTTTCTCTTTGCATGCTATGCTTAGCTGAGTTTAATGTGATCCCAGGCAGGAGACTAGTGTGGTGCAAAGGAATAAGTGGCAGACTTTAAGCAGTGTAAACATTCACACAGGCATTTGCTATGGCTGGGCTTGGGGGTCCTATTTATGGCATGTAAGTGGTGGTTAAGACCTGCACAACTAGTAAACTCTACTAGTTTACTAATTTAGTCTCTTACTAAATGTGGAGTTGCCCCAGAATTTTTAACTGTTGAATCTGTAAGATACACAGATTCAAAGAACTTACCCTTCTTTACTAAAATTTATCGATATTCTTCTACATAGAGGAGTGGTTGTGGAAAAATCACCACACCCACATATGATAAAAGTCCAGAAACTCTATATGTGCTGAATAAATATAATCATAGAATAGTTTGAGTTGCCAGCAACCTTTTAAATGTCATTTAGCCCAAGTCCATTATAATGAACAGGGATATCTTCAACTGGATCAGGTTGTTCAGAGCCCTGTCTAGCCTGACCTTGAATATATCCAGGGATGGGGTACTCACAACCTCTCTGTGACATAATGTTCCTGCGCTCACCACTAAAATGAGAGATCATAAACTTATGAAAGAAGGAAGAAATCTTTGGGTGTAGGATATTTGAAATTAATTGATTAACCCTTTCTGTGCTATAAGGTAACTTAGCCAAGCTACTAAGCTATAAGCTAGACTTGGCATATCTTCCTTTTCTGCTCTTTTTCCACCGTCCATAGGCATAATTTCTGCATGCAGTTCACAAAATACGGTGCTAAAGCAAGTAGTATTTTTAGGATAGGACAAAGCTCATGTTGCTACAGATATGTAGGTTTGCCTATTGATCTACTGAGGAATATAAAACAGGTTGTAGGAGAAAGTTAAATACACTATTAGTATCAACCAGCATTTAAACAAAATTATGAGGTATAGTTCAAAATGTACACTGTCACTTATTTCTGAACACCTGGGCTAGACAATGGAGAGTTTTGGTTTATATAAAGAGTGCCTTATTGATTTTGTCATTCAGTTGAAAGTCTTATAAAAATCCATCTGCAGACAAGGACAGAAGAAAAGTAAAAAAACAGAAAAGAAAAAGGAAATGTAATTGCAAATTGAACTCAAACAAAAACTTTTACATCATCAAATAAGACCTTATTTTCATAGCTGTCATAAAAGAATTTATATTTATTTTATATAACATCTTTTATATTTAGTTACATTAAAATTACATTACTTGCAAAGAGTAAGATTTATTTAAACTCATACATTTCAAAGATTCACAAAAACAATTAAAATAAGAGAGCAAAATGGCTTCTATTAGTGGGGATCAGTTCAATAAAACATTCTTACAAACATATCTACTGTCTATTTTAATACTCCTGTCAATCAGTTTAATTGGTTGTCTCCTGCATATGCATTCCCAAAGCTTTTAATATGTAAAGTCTATTGAAACTGCTGAATGCAATGTGTCAATAAATAGAAAGTAGTGCAAAAATGTAAGTATTGACATTTTTTTATTTTAATGGAACTTAAGAAAAAAATTAAATTTTGTTTAAAAAAATTGAATCAACTAAATTTTCTCCTGTTGTTGAAAGCGGACACTGCTATATACACATTTTATTGCAACTCATTCAACACGTTGTAGAAAGTACCTGCTGACTTCTCAGTTGTATGTCTCCATTCCACTTATGTTCTGGAGATTTTTCTCTTCAGAAATATGGATTATAAATTGTAATCTGTAGAAATGTGGTTCTTTAGGATTCCATGTGGCTTCCTTTGTTTCCCTGCCCTATATGCTATTGGTTCATTTTGAAATATGCATCTTGCTGTAGCTGAAACCTATTGGTGGGTACCCCTTGCCAGTCTTGCCTCCCTCCTCCTGGGATTGGCTCTGAGAGAGCCAGCCCCGCCCCCTTCCTTTCCCTTATTAGCCAGTGTCTATGTCAGCTCAAGGTCTGCATCTCTGAGCTGCCAGCCCCTGACCGACCTCTGCTTTCCTCCCCCTCTTTCCTCCCCCACAACCCCCTACCTAAGAACCCCTAATAAACCTCCCTGGCAGAAAGGAGATGGATTCCAGTTCATTCCTTCGTCTTACTTTGTTTCCTGCTGAATTTCTGTGACTCGGAGGCCCCCGCCACACTGAGAGCACCCTGGGAGCCACTCGCCCCTAATTCGGTGGAGATACGTGCTCCAGGGACCCCATTCCGGGGTGTTGCCAGCTCCTGCCCCCCTCCTGGAGCCAGCTACGTCAGTAATCTACTTTGGAAATGCTGTTCAGAAATAGCACAGTTTGAAAAGTCATTACATGTTTTCCTATTTCATGACATAGTTAAGACATAAATACAATTATAAGTGTGTCCTGGAATCTATTGCGCTAGTCTACATCCTGGTCTGCCCTCTTCATTCAGTCTGGTGTTGCCACCCTGTATATAACTGATAAAGCTACTGCTTACCTGGATCCTCCTCTTCCATGCAATACAGACACAATGCTGCCAGCTCTAGCTCCAACTCACTTTTCCTGTATCTTTCCTTCATAGCTTTCTGTCAGCTACAAATCAACAGAGACATTTCACTTACCCTCACCTCTGTACGTAAAACTTCATATGAGAAAATAGCAAACATTTTTAGCACTGTGCTTGCCACCCAGGTAGGAACTCAGGGGGGATTAATATGGTAATGCTGAAAATTTTGGGTTTTATACATTTCCAAAAGGTTATAGCAGCAGTCGATGCCAACTTAAACTTGGACTAAAAGCTTCCTGTGTCTATGTCATCGAGAAAACACATGGCTCAAGGGTCACTTTATATATATTTCACAACTATAAATAAAATCATGGATGCAACATATAGATGGAAAGCAATCATCCCACTTTGGTGTTTTACTAGCTTTTATGGTCAGTGCCAATATTTCAGATTTATCAGTCAGTGTAAGCTTTCAATATCTTGGCCACTGAGACATGCAAAGATAAATTGGACCAAATCAGTCTCCAAGGGACTGTAAAAAGCTGAGTGCCAGGTGTTTTATGCATGCTTGTGCCATGTATGCTATCTTTGGCTGTAGATGGCATCACCAGATGTAGACTTTGGAACAAGAAGCAAATTTCAAAAGCAGAACAGCCTGTGGTCTGATCTCAGAGTTGCACACAGGGTAGGTCCCACACTGTTGGGAAGCAGCAATGGCCAGCAGCAAAAGATTACTTTATTCGGTACTTAATGCAGTCCTATAGATTCTTTGGGACCATATAACACAGAAGAAAAAATCTGAGCATTTGTACTTGCCTCTCCTGGAGTGAAGACCTTCCCAACCTTTCCCATCCACCCCCAGCCACGAGCATAGCTGCTATTTAATTAGACCAAGCTCTGCAGCAGAAATTTCCAAACTGCTACACATACTGTGAATACAAAATAATGGCTCTTTCCTAGAAAAAAAAATTACTTTGTTGGAATTGTGGTTTAGAATTTAATGGTAACTTTTCCTACAGAAGACTTGTTTACAAAGTATAAGGAAACCTGTGCATACAATGACTTTACTGGTCCTGCTCTTTCCCCTTTTTCATCTGCATCATTCCAGCTTTTCAAACCCTTGAAAATCTATTCAAAATTTCAACTGCATTCTAAGGCCATTCCTTGCTTGATATAATGCTCTCTTTAGAAAAGATTTGGCATGGGAGAAAATCATTGTATTGAGTAGTTGATCATCCAGAGAAGGAAAAGAAATAAAGGAAACAAAATTAAACAGGACATAACTGCTGGATGCTTCCCTGTGGGACAGTATTACATAATACATTTCACAACGTTCCTGTCTGCAAAGATAGGCAGTGTTAAATGTTCTCAGGACAGGAGATGGACAATTTCATTCAGATCCAGACAGAAGGATTCGATGTTGATAGGCACTCTGATTATGTCCATTGGTCCATACCATTTTCTAGAACTTTTTTTGCCAAATTACTTAGCTTCTAAGTAGAAGCTTAGAAAGGTGGTATCCAAGACCACAATTTGTAGTGGATTTTGCACCTCAGGACAATCTTTGAAAGAGAGATACTGGAGAAGGTAGGTGAGTGTCAGGGGAGAGAAGCAGTGGGTCCTGCATATGTGTCATGAATATATGTATTTTTTTCACTATTGAGAATGGTTCTGGGACATTTGGTGACATGACAATGATAGGTATTGTTTTACTAGCAATATCCTGTTGCCTTGAGGCGGAATAGGACATCACTCTTTTTAGTAGAGGGAGATGAGTTCCACATTTGAAGAGGACAGATGTAGTAGGACTTTGGTAGCTAGTGGCTGTCAAATGATGAGGAAGTGTGTATTCTTTCCCCTGACAGTGGGCAGCCTGCTGGAAAAAGGACCTGATAAGGGTATAAATCTTATCTGGCTCAATACAGCTCAACCAACCATTGCCAGGGCATGAAGTGCCCTTTCTCCCTCCTTTAGAAGTGTAACTGGCTGCACAAGAAGAGCTGGTGAGAAGAGCCATGTGAGAAAAGGCATGGAAGATGGGACTCCTTTGTCCTTTGCTTTTAAGCTTTCTTTAAACTGGAACCCTCTCTAAATCCTCACCTGAGCCACACTACAGCTGCCTTAATGTCATGTCTGTGCCTTGGCTTCTCTTTGATCCAGATGCTGACCCAGGGCCATGTGTTTATGAAGCAAGGGTAGAGACACTGACCTCTGCACAAACAATGCTGCACTCTCTGTGCTGATGTGATTGATGACCCGATGGCAGCAAGACAAGAAAGTGTTCTGTTCTTCCTCTGGACTGCAATATGCCTGTGATGTAAAAGGGTCCCTGGGTTAAAGTTACAACCTTTGGTCAGGAGTTAATTTCTTTCAGCACACTTTGGTTAAAGTGTCAGTTATTTTATGGATGCAACCACAAACAAATCAAATCATGATAAAATTCTGATGGAGGATCTATTTTCAGGGACACCTTTTTCTTCATTCAGAGAAATAACTTTTCACCTAATTACGCAAAAAATTAATATTTCTTAGTAATCTTACTCAGTGGAAGGTTCCAAAGTGGAGGAAGGAGTGACACACAATAACAACCTTAATTCCTTGATTTATTTTTTTCGTCACCTGATTTTCAGCGATGAAAGATCCTAATTATAGCCTTCTTTCTCCTGATTTTTTTTCCCCCACTCTTTCATTTCATTCACCCTTTTGGATACTAATGGAAAAAAACCAAAACAAAGATATCTTTCAAGACTGTGAAACTTAAGCAGATCCAAAACATGATATCAGTACATATACCTTTGGGTGTTATGCCAGGACTACTTTTTAATCACAAAATACAACAGCTGTGCCATAAAAAAATCAAGGTGAGATGAAGACTAGTAAAGGAGAGGACATTTTTTAGAAGAATGCAAAAAGGTTAATTGCATATTCTGCAGTGAGACAATATTAATCTGTAGGTTCTGATTTGGCACCTCATTTTACAGAATATCCCCTGAGCCCAAAAAACTACTCTTTTTATGCATGGAAGTTTCAGAGCTGTCTAATATGAGGACTTGCTGTGAGTCCTGATTTTAATAGCTTCAGAAGAACAGTGCCATTCAGATTGACTTTTAACATGTTCTTAAATTGCTATTTTATTACTCTTGCTGACATTCCAGAGACATGAAATTACCAAATCACATTAAGAAGACAGTAGGTAGAGGGAGGAATTTAGTTAAATAACACCAGACAGACCAAAAAAATTGAGTCCTTTTCTTTAACTTTCAAAGGTGTGCTTGCTTAAAAAAAGAAAATTCTTGTTAACATTTTTAAACACTGTAAATTCAAAAAACTGAAGGATCTTTATGAAATAAGGTAATTCATCTCTAGTGATTGACCGTTTTTAAGCTTTTGTTTTCCTCTTTGTAGGTATATTCACATACATAGATCTCAGTATATATGTGTCATGGTGTAGGAATGGTGCTCCCCAATCTAGAATTCCTACTGAAACACCCTACACCACATGCTTCTTGCTCACTCTCCTCCTCCACCTGTGATGGAATGAAGAGGCGAATTGGAGGCACAAAAGATAAAGATCACAGGTTGAGACAAAAACATTTCACTAGAAACAGCAATGAAATAAGAAAAGGTAACAGCAACAATATTATAGCAGAGCATACAGGTGGAGGATTCATTAGCGATTGCTCCCCATGTGGAACATGGTGCTACCTGACCCCAGTCCATCCCCCCTGCATGGCCTCAGGTGGTACAGAAAAACCCAGAGTCCTGGCTGTGTCCCTCCTGGCTGCTTCAGAAATTGACCCTGTGATGGCTGCAACCACGATATTATGCATATATGAAAATCATGTCAGAAAGACTTTGTCATACAGTGATTTTACTAATGACAGAAATGCCAATGCTAATGACAGTGGTTTATTTGAATGTGCTCGTCATTGGTATAAATCTTTACAGTCTGAATTTCATGTGCATATTCTCAATAAATTAAATTATTACTTTTTCTTATAAATTACAGAAACTTCTGCTGCATAACAAAAACAAAGATGGATATTTCAACATATTAAGTGAAAGTAAATCATCAAGTTATGGTGGCTCAAGTACATATTCCATAAAATGACTCTCAAGTTTCTCTCTTTTAAGTAGTTTCAAGAAAATCCATTACTGAGTAAAACCAGATAATGAGCTAGGAAAAAAAAATTATAGGGCAAGTTGAAGAAAATAATTATAAAATCACAGGATTGTTTGGGTCAAAAGGGATATTTAAAGCTCATCTGGTCCTATCCCCCTGCCATGGACAGGGACATCTTTCCCTAGTTCAGGTTCTTCAACACCTCATCCAACATGACCAACACTTCCAATGATGGGATATTCACAACTTCTCTGGATAACCTGTTTTATGTGGAATAATATTAAAATTTTTCCCAAAATACCAGTTTATTTCAAAAGGTATTAGATGTAATAATGGCTGACAACATTCACGTGCCTTGAAGTGCAGCAAGTCACCAAGTTTTTGCTAAATCCATATAAAGACAACAAGTAGTATCAGGGAAGATCAAGGTGAGTCTTCAGTAGCATATGCCTGACAATGTGCTCTAATCAACTCCTGGATTTATGGGGCTCTCCTCAAGTCCTGGTTGTTCAGTCAAAAATATGAATCTCTGTCTTTTTAAACTCCATCAATACAAATGACAATCTTTATCATCATAACTTGCTATAAGGGAAAAATTTGGTTTTGAAACATAGGTGGTTTTCACTTAGAAGGGCACAAGCACTAGCATAATCTACAGCTCATCTGCTGTTACTGCCCTAAAGGAATCACACTGCCCACCTCTTTTTACCAGGCTTGTGTACCACCCTCCCCAGATGAAATCAGTATTTCCTTTTAAAGGCACTTTCAGTATGCTTCAAGTTACCACAATAAACCTGAGTTAATCAATAGAAACTGCCAGTATGTTACTAAATCTGTAGTTACAATATAATGAATTTTGAATGAGAAATGATTTCTTTTAAGTGTTGCTGAGTGTTACATCCACACTCTGCAAGGGTATGTATAGTAAACACTCATCTCCAAGTTCTGGACCTTGACTTGTCTCCTCAGGTTTACTGGGTTTTGTTAATGTAAATTTATTGCATTTTTATTGCATATTCTATTCAAGAGAGACTTACAGGCTAGAGTTTTATTCAGCAAAGAGCAAGAAGGAGGGACTCATAAGATGTTGAAGAAGAGATATAAAATGGATGAAATATATAAACTGATAACATAAGGCATAAAATTCCTTCTTTTTTTCTCTTGTATTTCTTTCATTCTTTTTATGGTGGATTATGTAAACTTTATATAGAATGACATTAAAGATAATGCTGAATATCAAATAGCCTTGTTTCTGGAAAAGTGTCTTTTTTCTTGGGGGGGGTGAGTATTTGTGAAGATAATATTTTATCTTGTGATAGCATAAGCTATCAAAACAGAAAGGAAAGATTGAAGGGTCCATCCTGTACTGGATGCTCTCTTTGAAGTGAATGGGAGCATAGAATAATTCTTTACAGATTACATTTACATTGTTAATGGGGATAATTTCTGATTGTTGGATGTAGCAGCCCATCGGGCAGCGTTTGACAACAAAGAACTTGCAGAGCCAGAAGGGAGGTGGCTGAGGTTTAAATCAGGGTGACTGTTGGAGTCACTCCCAAGGGTCCCTGAGGCAAGTAATCTACATATTATAATCCTCCACCCTGGGTTGGCTACGAGAATCTCCTCCCCTAGTTTCACTTATATGGGTTGTTTCTAGATTGTTCTCCTTTGTTCTCCTCCTGAGTTGTACACCATTGGTTCCTTTGAATTTTGTATCCTCCCCTTTTATGTAACTATTGGTTTATCTCCCTGTCCCTCTTCCCTACAGCCTTCCTGGTTGGCCTGCGTGCCAGACCGCTCCCCTTCTCCTGTCCCTTAAAACCCCTTGTAACCCCCTTGTTTGGGGCTTCTGCTGCCGACTCCTTGATCCGTTCCTGAGCCGTCCTCCCCTACCCTCAATAAAGGCACCAAGGACTTGACCAGAAGCCTGCGTCTCTCTTGCATCTCTTTGGGCCTCCGTCCAGCAGCTCTCCAGGGAGACTCCTGAGAGAGAAAGAGTCCTTCCCAATCCTCAAAACAGGGTTCGCTTCAGTTGGATACTTTATTTAACTGCATATTGAGTGTAAACATCTGTTTATAGTTCTCAATTATTCACCAATGTTTTCTTAGCTTGGTGTGACCATAAGAATGGGATCTTACCTAGCTTGTCTCCATCAAACCTTTCAATCTCTCAGGGTCTCCGTATCTCAAACAAATAGTATTTATTCAGCCCAGACTACTCTCTGTACAACTTCCAGTTTTCAAGCTAAGTTATACCTGGATATAAAAGATAACTACTGTTTAAGTACAACTTTATAAATGTAGAATAAATTATTTGTGAGGAACAGGTGTTTACAGGTAGACCTCCATTTTTCAGTCCCAATTCAGATTAATACTGGAACACAGACAGTCATGTCTCCTATACATAGACCGTTCCGATGCCAAATGAAATCTCAACTTTCTATTAATAGCTTTTCCAGCTATATATCTGCTCAAAAATATTTTAATGATAGAATAACATTTTTACAACAACGACAAAAAAATTTTAGTCCTCATCATATGCCAAAATGGCTGGACCATTTGCATTTGGTCTTTCCAAATAAATTCAGATTTGGTCAAGAACCCTGGGGGCAAAGGGTGCAACCAAGTAAAAGAGAGAATGTCTATAATCAAAGCTACTGTGAATTTTTAATTTAATGCAGCTGCTGCCTTTCCTTTCACCAGTAATGAAATTGTGCAGACCTTCCTTTAGAGACTTACCCTGATGTGAAACGTACTCAAAGACTCATCAGCTAAATGTTAAAATAAACTGGCTGGTGATCATCCACAGATTCTGTTACTTATTCTTCACTGTATTTTCAGATGATGATGATGTCATGTATCAGTGTTAAAGAGGTGGCAATTAGCTGCATTCATAAACACGTGCTTGAAGCAGTCACACGTTGAAGTTCAGCTCTAAGATGTGCCAGAGGGCTAGAAGCTGTACTGAGACATACTAAAATCAAATCACCATAAGTCTGAATGTGTGGAAGGGAAATATTCGCTCCCTGTTTATGTGTTTGGAAATGAAGAGGCAGAGCTAAGAATATCTCTTTGCTCTTAGTTTAATGGTGCATTTGTACTACAACAGTGTCCTACATGTGGTGCATCTTAATATACTCGGGGAAATAAAAGAACAAAAGCTACTTAAGGGCTGAAAAGATGCATCGGTGGGAGGAGAGCTCAGCTGAGAAGTGACTATTCAGCAGCAATTTGATTTCATAGCTCTTCCCTGAATCTTTAGCAGGTGGTGATGACAGCCTCATCAGTGACAGGTGTGTGTTCTGCTTAAATCACTGAGTTACCAGGTGAGAGATGGGGTGGGTGTGTAGCATAGAGAAGGAATGAATGGCAATCAAGTGGGTTTTTGCAAACACTCCCAGATGGGGGAGGGAGAGGAGGAATCCAAGCTGCACCTCCCACAAAAGTAGGGACTCACAGAAGCTGCAGGCAATGTGAGTGGATTTCCTCGATGGTGAAACTGAAAGGTTTGTTCTGACCCTAGATGACTCTTTCTATGTCTGCAGACATGGAAAAAATACAGGTCTTTGTCAACAGCAGTGACAAAAACACCAGTGGCAGGGCAGGCCTCTGGAAGAGCGACGCCTATCTGATAAATCAATTCCAGTGCCACAGGAGAAGTCACAAGTAACAATAGTCAAGAAAACTCTTCTGCTAAGGGACCTTGGTACAGTCATCTGCCAATAAGAGCTGCTGTCCTAGAAGGCTTGTTGCTTGCCTTCACACTGGTGATTCTTCTTGCTCTTCTACTGAATTCTGCATGAACTCTTGAGAAAATCAAGTGGAGGACCATTAAAATTTTTAGGAGCTAGAGGCACTGGGTTAATTTAAGCAGGAGAAAAATACAACACTACAGAAAAGTTGCAGAGAAGATGGAAAGGAAGAGGAAGCCTTTCCCTGGGAAGTGACAAGACAAGACCAGATACAGTAATAGAAAATTACATGTAGCTAAATTTGGTGGACACCTGGAGACAGAAGATTTCTCCTTCCCAGACAGCTTAAGCCAGCTCTGATGGACTTTAAAATTCAGAGGTTATTCCCACCATGTCTTTGTTCCTCTGACCCTCACTGGGTACTTTTGTTTAATCTGATTAGCCTTGAGCCAGATAACCTCCTTTTGAAGAAAAGAATAAAAATTTTCACAACTAGAATGGTAAGGCATTAGAAAGGGTAGTTCAGAGAAATCACGAAATCTTCTCCCTTGGAGGCTCTAAAAATTTGGCTGAAAAAGAATCTGAGTATGTTTGGTCTACATTTGAAGTCAGCACTACTTTGAGCATGAGGTTGGACTGCCTGACCTCCAAAAGCCCTTTCCAAACCCTCATTTTTCTATCTCTGCAAAAAGAGGCTGTTTGTAGTGGTGACTGTGTACTGAAAGGGAAGCACTTGAATTATACTGTATCTTTTCAACACTATGGAATCACTCCTAGAATATAATAAACTGAAGCTAAGTGCAAACCTGTAGTGCCTGAAGACTTTATTACCTAATTTCATATTACTGCAGTCACTCCTCAAAAAAGTGGACTCATCAGTCAAATAATGTTTACTAGTGCATAGCATGCTGTCGAGCTCTAATGGTCTTTAAGTATCAAAAAAGCCATAAGGGATAGTATTCCTGTTATCACTGAGGCCAAATATTGGGAGAGGCTGTATTGTTGAGAGGTGAATGTAGGTTTCCTCTTTATTGCTTCTCTGAATATAAACTGATGCAATCTATCACGGTTTAAATGAATAATTTCAAAATGTAGTGGCCTTTAAAATGATTTAAAGTCAATGAGCTGGTAGTGGAATCCACTTGGCTCTTGCATTTGTGTGCAGTGCCTGTGGTCTGCTTGCTGCACGCAAAGCTGTGTGCACACTGCTCTTTAGCCACTGCTATTTCCCTTGCAGTGCTGAACTAGAGGCTCCCAGCATAACAAGTCTGAAGAGCAAATACTAAGCTCTCCTTTTTGTTTTTTGGTTTGGTTGTTTTTGGTTTTTTTTGTGAACAGCTGGAAATACTAACAAAAATGGAGATCTCCTTATTTGTTACCTTTTTCTTTTTTTTTTTTAAATCAATTGCAAGACAAAAAAGCCCCCTACCCACTCCTCAGCTGCATTGTGCTGAACCAACACACACCTCTCTGACATTTGCTTCTATCAAAGAGAAAGAAAAAAAAGAAACTTTCTTTTGCCGCAGATAAATATAGTTCATATGGACAAAGCAAGGGGTTGCACAAGCTTTTATTTCCTTGGTTTGGTTTTTGGTTTTTTAATTCTCTTGGGGACAAATTGAGTGTAGGACTTTTTTAATTTTTTTTTTATTCCTGACATTTCTTTCCCTCTTCTGTTGGAAGTGGCTAAAATTAAGAAATTCCTTTTGTCCCCTCAAATCTTTTGTGCACATGTGCATGTGTGATTGAACATGCGCAATTTTATTCCTAAATACAAAATCTGTAGCTTTTGTCTTGTTTTTCCCATTTCCATCCACCCACCCCCTTCCCATCTCTTAGATGCTGCCTTTTTATTTCTGTTATTGCTTCTCTCCTATGTTTCTTAAAAATTACAAAGGACTTGATAAAATATTTAGGTCTTACTAAGTGCTTTTGTTTTCCTGAAAACTTGTTTCTTAGATACTAGGAAAATCAAGGACAAATTGATTGCAGATTTTGAGTATGTTTTAAAACTGCATCACTTTCTTGGAAAATAAAAGTTGAATTAGTTCAGTCAGTGGTTGTAACCAAATTCTAACACAAACAAAAACAGTGAATAAAAGTATTTTAAAACTATAACAATTTACAGATGGGGAGAGTGAATATTCAGTGTTGAAATGAAGACAGGAAAGGAGCATATGGAGCATGAGTCAGGGTTCTTTGTAAACAAACAAGAAGAGAAATTGTAACCTTCCGCGTGTTGTGGGAACATTTACATTTCTTTGTTTCTGTTTAGATTTTTTTTTCTAAGGTAGTTATAAACCTATCACTGCATTTCAGACAGGCAGAGGTACTTGTCTACTGCCATTCCTGTTTGGCCCACATTATTGGCAATGCAGAACTGATTTTTTTTTGTTCTTTCAAGGCCTCTAATGTTGGCTCTCTGATTGCAGGCCAAGTGCAGAAGCTTTGGTCACTTGCTGTAAACTTCCACAGCATTGCTACTGCACCAACACAGCTCTTCTGCTAGACAGAAAATCTTCAGACTTCCCTTACAGAAAGACCATGAGGAACAATAACTAAATGGAAAGGTTAGATGGCTTTACTTCCATTGCCTCAAGCACTGCATTTTTCTAGAACCATACTTAATATTGAACATTTCTGGTAAAAAAAAAACTTCCAGAAATTAATGCATTTTTCCATACTCAGTTGCCCTGAACTACATGTACAATGTGTACAGAGATCTGTACTTTCCTGAACTGTGATATATTTAGTACAAATTCTTTTCCCTGATACTGAAAAACACTCACACATTTTGTTACAATAACAGATGGAAGGGCTCACTGTGCTGACTTAATCCAATATTAGCTCTGAATCCTTCACCATTAAGTAACAACTTTAAAATACTTATCTAATAAATATCCATTTAAATATGAAAATTTGAAATGTTGCATTGTTTGTTCTCATTCAATAATATGGTAATCATTCTAAATTAAAAATCATTATAATTAATCATTATTCTTCCTGTAGTGGTCTTCAGAATTCTAAATTATGGGCAATAAAAGGTCCTTGAATGTTTAACATTTTCCACTGTCTTGATTAAACCTAGAATCAAGTATCAGTACTAGGAAATGGAAATGCAGGTTTCACTGATTTGAAATTACCATTTTTATGTACACTTCTGTCCATTGATAAAAGAAAGGCAATTAAAGTTTGTCTTCAGCATTGCTTAGCTATTCCTTCATCTTTGTGTGCTGTTTCCAGAAAGAAAAACATATCCTTGCTCACCACTGGTACTAAAAGACAAAAGTAGATCTCTTCCTTCTCACACTGTTTCCTAAGGATATTTAATGCTTCTCTAGTTGTCATTGTCTGTGAGAAATACTCAAAACATTAATTTTAATTAAAAGAAATTGAAAGAATGGCAGGAACAGGAAAACTGTTTACATATTAGAGATTTACACATTACAGATTTACTGCAGAAAGGACCTTTCTATCATCTATGGAAAGTACCTGACAATTTTCACCAAAACCTAGCTTTCCTCAACCACAGAGAAAGCAGCTGGTTGAAAAGAATTTACAAAATTCATTAAGATAATTTTTCTACCCAACTACAGTGTATGTTCTCACAGAGGTCTAAACTGCCCCACACTAAAATAATTAAGTGAAAGAAAATCCTGTTCACTTTAGTAAAGAAGTTAGAGGTATAGATGACAGATCGTAAGTGCTGCTTCAATATTTACTAAGCAAATTACAGGAAAACAGTAAAGGGAATGGTTAAAAAAATAGTTTAATCTATGAACTATCACGAAAAACCTTGTACTTTGAAAAGAACTTTCTTTGGTCTCTCACCAAACAACTAAAAGACTAAGAAGTGTATGATTAATATGTTTTAGACCAAACAGGGTAACAATAACTCCTTTAAAACACAGAATGATGGGACTTTCTTTAAAACTATTTCAATTCCCATTTCAAACTGCTTTCTCTACTGACCTGAACCCCAGAGTTTCATTAGTATAAAAAGACCTTCAGGTTTTCTTTTTCCCCATGAACCTACTGAAATTTTCAAGATCTCCTTTTTTCTTTCTCTCTAAGAGCTGATAAAAGAAATATTTTTACCTCACCAGTACAGAAGGAAACGAAGACCAAGATATAGATCTTAAGAAACTTGACATTTTGGAATCAGAAAGTAGAGTGCAACGAATTACTTTATAAAGAGTTTTCTCACTTCCAAATGTGCTCTTGAGTCCCGAGTTTGTAAATATTTCATTTACTTGCTTGCATAAATGCATCAAGGAGTCTCCTTATGAAAACTTTATCTCTGTTTCTCTCCCCCTTTCTCATCATGCTGTTTTCTGACACAGTACAAGCCATGACCCAAAAGAACTCGATACAAAAAGAAAGAAGAAAGAGGTGTATTTCACGCCATGAAGATAACCAAAAGGACCAGGAAGAGGATATTTAAACCCATGTCTTACAAAGATCTGTGATTATTTGTATGTCTTAGAAATTGGTCCTTTAGATATGAGTACAAAAAATGGTAGGTTCAACTAATGCTAACCCAAAGTTTCTAAGTTATACCAGAATAAAACATGGGCCATTGAGAAGATGCCAGTACATACAGTTACCTTTAGAAGGCTGGGTGTAACAAGGAATTTATCCCTCATGTATGTGCAGAAGCTGATACCCGTGCTTAGGACCACTCAAAGGATCCATCAATTGATACAGAAGCAATATAATTGGACTATCAAACCTTGTCTAAAATTACCCACAAATTTCAGTGATATTGCCCAGAAAACAAAATTTCAGAAAATACGTTTTAATTGCTAAGAGATTGAGTCATTAAAAAACACATCTCTTCAGGTAAGAAATCGTTTTGATGCTTTGCATTATCTCTGTTCTCTGATACGGTTTAGTAGAAATGACAACTAACAGTTAGTGTCGTCCTACCCCTTGGAATCTTCAAAACGCTGGTCACTTTTTTAACTACTGACAACATGACTAAATTCATTATAAATTCAACTTTTTGTTTAGGTAATCGTTCATTGCTCCCAAAGGAGTTTTAGCAAAAGTAGACCATTGATACACAGTCAGTGATTTTTATTCAGTGATTTAATTCTTAATGTTAAATATGCATTGCACCATCAGCCTCTCAATGACATGTAGCAGGAACCATGAAATTTTATTCTAATTTATTTGGCGAGTTCCTTCAGCAGCTTGAAAACTTTCCAGACTTATTTCATTAACATAGAAATTTTACCTTCATTTGGATTTTTAAAAAAATCAAATCCATTTCTGTAGTCTTTTTATGGTTTTATAAGGACAAGACTATCTTGGTACAAATAAAATTTTTAAGGCAATGCTTGCTTTATATTTACATTCTTTATCTTAGATCAGGCCCAGTGTGAGATGTCTCTCTTTCTTTCTGTATGTTTCATAAGAACCAGACTGGCATGATTTTTTTTAAAGGCTGTTCTTGTTTCATAACTTTACTCTTGATCTTTGATCAGGCTTAGTATGAAATGTATTTCTTCTCTGCTTCTTGTATTAATATCCATCTCTGCAATAGCCTATTTCCCATCTGCACCAGTAAGATCTTGTCAAACAAGCCAACAGGAGGCTGCGATAGCTTCAGGCACCTTCATCTCACCCTGTCTTTCTCCATTTTTCTTTAAGCAGTAGGAGCAAATTGTCTGAAAATGAACAAACACCTTTTAAATTTGAAACTACTACCTAAAGGCTAATTGAAGGAACAGAATCTCAACAAAAAAATAATTATGTATTCTCCCTTTAAATAAGAAAACAAAATTATGAATACTTCAAGGCTACAAAGTAAGAAATATACCAGAATGCAATCAGATGTCAGAATTAATGATGATTCCAAATTTTTCCCTTATATAACCTTAAATGTTTTGGGCCATCTGGGATAATAGCTGTGCCTTAATCAAAACTAGAGCTGTTTTTGCAAAGAAATGTTCAAGTAACTCCAGGGAGTCACTCATTAAAATAATATAGTTGGCATTATCCGTAATATCTTAGACAATGTTTTATTTAGATGATGAACCACAGAAAGCTGCTTTGTTGTCATTAAAATACTGCTTGCAATAAACAGTCAATGCCACTTTAGTTGGTAATGAGTACAGGTCACTTCAGTAATTTGCCAGGTGCCTTTTTCAATGAGGCCTGGTTTGAAGAAACTTTGGTTACTAGTTTGTATTGCAATGTACAAGGAGCTATAGATAAATTATATGTACTTGTTGAACAGTCAATTGTTGGAATAGTTCTCTGTGCTATACCGATATCAATAATTCACTTGATCCCTGCATCTGACTTTCCCAGAGTCACCTTGAATGTTACATGAAATTAGCGGCAGATACATTGATATTCCTGAGAATAGTACTGTTAAGAAATAACATTAAAATACCAACAGTTTCTCACAGCACTCATCTATATTTGAATATTGAATGGACATTATCAGATGATTCCCATGGATGATACCTGTGGAATCATTTCCTATCTTTGTTTTTGTAATGGATTCATTTCTTGCTTCACTTCATAAGTTTAAAGAGCCAGTTAAAGCAAGTTAAATACATTCTAAAGAGCCTGAACTCCCTTCCCCCTACATACTCTGCAATGTGCCAGATATATGTGTGGTCTCTGTAGAAAAGGTATTAAAAACTACACACAGTAGCCATAATTGCTCACAGGCTTTCTAGAAAAGCATTTGACTGTTTATCTTATGCTTCTGAAGCTACTGATATTCCTGTCTGATCCCTAAAACTAACCAAGCTCTGTGCCATACTAAAGCTCTTTATCTCTAACAGCACACTCTATACAGAGTAAATAGCATGAAGAAGAAATACATTACAATACACTGGTATGCAGAGCCCACTGAGGCATCAAGTTATTGTTAAGCCCAGCTCTCCTCTTTGTACTGAAAAATAAGAAGCAAAAAGCATTGGTAGGTGGTTGATCTGCATCAGAAAGCAGCATTATGGATTTAGAGGATAATATTATGATGAGTTAGAAATCTGTGGATTTAACAGGAGTAAAGGTGGATGAAGTTCTTGGGAAGAATTTTGTTGTTATCGTCTTTAACTGTTGATGCTTACCAACTTCATGTTGCTTGAGAAGCAATCCATTTGGAATTATTTTGAAATCTTTAAATAACACTAAAAAAAAAAAACTTGCACACGCCGATCCAACCAAAAATCAAACAACAACTGATAGTATCAACTTTTTGTAGAGTTTTGTAGAATTTTACACTTCAGCATCCTGAAATGTAAAAAACAGCCCTCTATTTTATCCTATACATGTGTTTTTAAAAAAGGACACTACATTTTCATTGGTATGTTTCTTATTTCATAAAGCAAAAGTTGTAGACTTGATTTATCAGCATATATGGATATAAATTCTTAATTTCTTTGTTTTACAATTTTAGGTTCTTGAAAAACTGATTCTGTTAATTGCTTACAATTTTTTTTCCTGAATGTTAGGATGATCAAATGCTTTTGTATAGTGACTAGCAATGAACTGAGGAAAAAGGAAACCAGAAGAGGAATGGAAGGATCTGTTGCTACAACCCTACTTCTCAACAGGTTTGGTGGAGGGGGAATATTTTATTTTTTAAACTGTATGTGGGATGGGAATGAATTTACTCAAAAGTGTTTGAGTTAAAAAAAATTGGTAAAATTTTTCTTCATTCCTCTCATTGGTTTTTGGTACAAGGTAAGTGCTCAAGAAATATGATTTATTTGGAAGACATTTAAAAACTCAGTGACTCAGTGAGAGAAGAAAGACTCTATGGAAGGAATAGGTCAGAAGAGAAAAGCTAAAGGAAAAAAGTTGTCTTCTTGACACTATGAAATATTGAGAAAGCCACTAGAGGGAAATGCTGTCATTTTCATATTTCACAGCTTTCATTTAGCTTTGATGAAAATTGAATAACGTCCAATTTTCCCAATATTGTAAAGCATTTCACACAACTTTGCCATTTTCAAGGGACAAGTAATTTCAAAAGTCAACAAGTTTAAGATTATATTTGACAGAAAGGGTAGTTCTCTGAAAGCTGACTAGTGGTTCAATGACTACACTGGTAACCTGGGATTTGGAGTTCATAGTTTTTTCAAAGACAGTGTGTCTGATCTTGGACAACTGATTTGATCTTTATGTTGAATTTCCTCATCTGTAAAATGGGAAAGTGTAGCATTCGCCTCTCTCAGAGGAAACTGCTAGCATAAATATATGTATTGTCAAGAAGAAAGTTCAGGAAAAAAAGATTTCAATTAGGCATACAAAATGCTGATTCTAAATGTTGTTGAGATTCAGCTGTTGAAACAATTGTCTAAGCTGTTTAAAGCAGGACTTCATTGTAACTGCAAATAGCTATAAATAACTATGAAAAATCTTCAAACCTCATAAACCACTAATACTGGAATTTCCAATATCAGATTTCCACTATAAACTATACCGAGATTAAAAAAAAAAAAAAAAAGACAGAATAGTACTATGTATGCTGAAAATATCCAAGTGGGATTGAATAACGTGTTAAAACACTAACACATATCAGAACAGAGAAATTATACAAAATGAGGACAGTCTCTCAAATAAAGTAAAATAAAACTTCCTTTAACTTTTTTTTTGTTCTTATTCTGTGCACTTTTCAAACATGAATATTTTCTACAAGTAATTCAAACCTGCAATTTTTGATTAATTTTTAAACGGCCCTCAAAAGGTTCACGATGAATTCTAGTCATCTGTTAGACCATGGATTATAAAGCCCTTGTGGGGTTTTGTAGAAGCAAGGTGAAGAAACTCAGCTTTCCTTACCTACAGTCCGTACCCCAAACTGTAATGCTATGGAAGAGTACATAAAACTGTATTTAGTAAAGTGATGCACTAATCAGAGAACTATCTGTCAGGGAAAAAAATACAGAAGCATCTACCTAGCATGAAAGTGTTCAGCATTCCTGCCTGTTTCCCAAGCCATGTATTTGTCTGCTGTATAGCCCACACTGTTTCTATTGGAGATAGGAGCATGCTTATTTTTGAATCCATATCTATGTCTGTGCTCTATTTTTGAGAGTTAAATACAGCTGTGTGAACTGTATTGCACAGAAATTAATCTTGGCAGATTCTAGCACAAAGTAGTTTAAGATAAGAACCAGAGTTTCATATCATTCTTTGTGGAAGTAGGTGAGCTCTAAATATATAATACTGGGGAAGGATAATTTAGCCTTACATAATGCTGAAACATATGCTCATAAAAGTATTCCAGAGCAGTTTATTCTTATTTCTTCTTATATCTACTGCATCCATTTTAAGCTCTTTAGTTCACCTTCAACTTGAAAGGTGCTCTGCTGCCAGCATTCAGGCATGCACATCACCTGCCCAAAAGCAAGCTGGATCCACATCACTGGCAGCTTTGCCAGGAAAATGTTCTAATTGACTGTACTCCTTGTGATTCTGGATGAAGAAAATCTACCCAATGTTTCTTCTCTTTGGCTGAATGTGACGGGGTGGTAAACAATAGATTGTACTCTAAAAAGTCAAGGCAGTCTTTAAATTGCACTTAAAATAAAAAGATGGCATATGTAAAATACTAGATTATATTTTTAGCTTAATGCTGTAAAAATAAATAGTTAAGTATTGAAAATTATATTTTAATATCCTTGCTCCCATGGTATCAATAATTAAAGTTTTTATTTCCAGTATGAAAATTACTGTCCAGTGATTTTAAATTACAAAAATTCATGACCAAAAAATAGTTTCAAGACAAAAGAGAGGATTTGCAACAGGTAATGACCATTCAAGCAAGAAATATGTATCACACTAACAATATTGTAAAAGACCTAGAATATGCGAAACATACTGCAATGAAATTTGCTTCAGCCTGATTAGTATACTTAATATGATGCAGGTCTCCAGCAATTGCTGACAAGAAGTAATACTGTGATCTTCTCTACTACGTCCTTTCCCTCTGGAAGCTTTTAATGTCACTCACATGGTATTATCTGCAAATGGGCCTTCAGCTCTCGCTCAAATATAAGGCCCAGGAACAGCTTAGCTGCAATGATACAAATTTATTCTGCATGAAAAAATAAGCATTAATAAACTAATTTTAAGATCAAGTCTTTTTTTCTTTCTGTAAACTAGAAAATGCCTATTGCCTGTCAGCCACTATGTGTGTACCAACTTTCTACTAGGTAGAAAAGACAGAATAAATGTGTGCTCGGGTCCAGTGCAGAGATAGGTTAAAATTTGGATGGTTATTGCTGTTGTCCTAGTTCGGTGCTAGGGTTGAGTTTATACAGAGACTCTGATGATGCACAAGTCCTGTTGTCTGTGTTTGGCCCTCATTAACACACTGATTAACACATCATTACTACAGTGATAAGCAGTGCAGGTATTATGATAGAGTGAGGATGCTGTGAACTTTTCTAGTGGTTTATGCATTAGTCCATTTTCACACTGCTATTTCCCTTTTGCCTCTGAAAAAGACAGTTTGCTCTGTGGTCCATTGACTTCCTGGCTGCAGTAAGCCTGCTAATGAGCTGAGTCAAAGCTCCCAGACAACTTCACACATTTTACCAAAAACAGATGCTAAGTATCTGTGGCAGAGATAAAGCAATTATACAAATGGGAGTGGTATTCATGTCCTTTGAACATCCAGATTCAAGCATTCATTTACATGATATCCATACTACCTGTAAAACATCATCAGAGCATACTTGGAAGTGGAAGATGCAGTAAAGATTTTTGAAGAGACATTATCATCTTGACAGTTCTTGTTGCTCTCTCCAGTCACTGAAAATGTAAGCTTTTCATTTTATCATCATGTAGGAGAAGAAAAGCAAACCTGACCTGAAATATTTTCTTTCTTTCTGACAGGGTTCATTTTGAGATGTCTATCTGAATTCCCAGTATGCGCCTTTGCCTGTTTTAGCATCTCCTGCTCTCTGTCCTGTGAATTGTGAATGCCATCTACGTGCATAAAATTCCCCTCTCTCATACTTTCTAAACTCTCTGTACCTTCAAGATACATCTTCAGAAGAACTTAGAAGTACTCCTTGTTGTTATTTGTTCTGCATATGAGTTATCATATCTGTGTTTAATCTGTGTTCAGTCTTGTATTTTTCCATTTCTATTCTACCATGGCACTTTCCATTACTTTCATTTAGCTCAGACGTCTAAAAACCCTTTCCTCTTTAAATTTGTCTTTTATAGAACACGGGATTTTTCTGAGTTAATTATGGATGACACCTAGAATCACTGAGAAAACTCTGGTGAGTTCCACAGTTTCGTAATTTGCAGTTTCAGGTTTTTGCTTATTTGCTCCAGGTCCTTCTGTGTTTGTTTGTGATTACTAAAGTTGTTTATTTTAGCTCCTATTCACCAAGTGCCACATTCACCCACAATTTGGTCACTTATATATTTCAAATGATGCTTCAGCTGTCCTACTTACTGGATAGAAATAGATGAAAACATGCTCTTTGCAAAAACCCACGTCACCTAAATTCAAAAATAAGCCCTCTACTCCATATATTATCCCGTAATTGGTAATAAGAAGTGAAACAGATACTGAAAATATCTAAGTGGGGTTTTTTCCTGCCCATAATTCTGTTTTTGCTGGCTTTTGGCTTTGTGTATGTCTACAGTCAAGCTGTGTACCTTTGAACATTTCACTCTTTTATGCTGATAAACTGTTTGCATATGATAGCGATGTGTGCTGTTCTATTCTATTGCAATCTAATACCATGAGATGACACACACTAACCAACCAAAAGCAGAACTTTTGACCTGTAATTTCTATGTTCAGCCTTTCTTGTCCTTCTGTTTCACTCTGTCCTTTTTTTTTTTAAACTGTAAAACCAAGTTTCACATATATCCAAAATCTTACTAAACAGCGTTTCTTAAACTTACATTTGTTCCATCTATTTGTCACACATGGCACTAATTTCATGGTGCTTTGTCACAGGATTCAAGTCTTTTGTTTATTTTCCCTTCATTGTATGTTTTATGTTTCTGCCTTTGAATTTTCTTTTAGGAAATGCCCACACTCTTTTTTTTTTATTTATAGTTATTTATTCTTTATTTTTTTCAACTTTTATCACTTAATATTGTCCTTTATTTTCTTACACCAGACAAATATTCAAGCTGGTTAACTTGGTCATGGTGGTTAACCAATTCAAACTAGTTAAATAATTTTAATTCAAACTGCATTCCGTCTTCTTTTCCTTTAGAAACCTCATGCACCATTACAAAACTGGATTTTTTTCCTAGATTAATACATTTACAAGACAGAAAAGAAAACTAATTTGTCTATTGTTTCCCATCACCATTAAGCTGGCATTGGAGAGCTATCCAAAGAGCAAATAAGTCACATTAGGTTTTCCTGACATAAAAAGGAGCAGATTAACTGCAATGAAAATACAAGAAATTAACGGTATTTCTGGTTTACTCCCAGTCAGACTGGTGTAATTTTAATTCTTCTCAAGAATAAGTGTGCATTTCCCAAAGACTCATAAGTAAGGATAGATACCCTGCTGCCCGAAGACAACCCAGCTTGATTGATGGGGGAACAGGCCACCATTTCTGTCAAGTTCACACTTTACTAAGGATTAGATCAGAAGACCTTGGTTTCTATTCAGGCACATCCTCAACCTCAAATTTACTGTTGAACTTGAGAAGACACAATACCATGTAGTTTCCTGCCTTTGAAAAGGAGATAGCACTGCTCTTCAAGACAAATACATTTTAATGTCAGGCTCTGTTTCTATTTGAGGGGCTCAGATACTACGCAGACTGAACATTCTCAGCTTAGAAAGTAAATAAGAAAGAAAGAAATCAGTATTTGATCTCATTAGTTACTTGAACTTATGTCAGTATTTGATTTTATTCCTTGGGGGTTTTTTCTCCTTTCTAGTAGTTTCATTGTAGGCTCAATTCACATTAACATAAATGAGAGTTGGACTTGACTTTTTGAGTTATTTTCCACCTGCTTTTTAAAGTCCCAGAGGCTATCTTAGGGTCTTCTAAACACTGAAAAGCCTTAAAAGTGCAAAAGGCATCTGTAGGATAAAAGAAATGCAATAATATCAGTTTACCATAATATTTTTAAAAAACCAACTAATAATATTAGATGATTCAACATTTTTAAAATAAAATACATTTTTTATGTGTTGGACACATTTCACTCTCAATTAAAATTTAGGAAACCAAAGCATCACATGAAAAGAAAGATTTTCAATAGACGCAATGAAATCTTAATTTTATACTATTATTTTGACATATAAAGGAAAGTTATAGCATTCAAAATAGATGACATAAAATGGAGTTGTACACACTGCATTTCCATACTCCTAATTTTCTGCTTCAGTCTTTGTAGTCTGACAGCTTCATGAGTCTCTGTACTAATTAAAATTCCATAAATGATGTCATAAAAACCTCAGATTCTATTGTTTATATCAACTATAAGTTGATCCAGATTTTGTTTTGTTTTCATGCCAAAAACTACACAAAAGCTTTCTTTTTTTTGTGGAAGCTTCTGTTGATATAATTTCCCACTGAATAATAACTTATCTTAGCATGATAATGGTTGTTTTCTTTTAAGTAAAATAATTAATTGTAGCATCCCACTTCGGGTGTGCACAATCCCCTTTTTCCAGTCATTGTTCCAGCTACTTTTTAAAAAGGGAGCATTTCAGCATTTCTCCACCATTTTTCATTTGTATAATCACAGCTCAACAAATATGAATTTTCATTGCTATTCATATGAATTCATTTATATCCTTTATATTTTGGTGTTTATGCAGAAAGCATAATGTCAAATTCCAATCAAAACCAGCTACAGTGTCTCTCCCATCTAATGAAAATTGTTCAGGGCAGGGGGTGAGGGATGCAAAAAGCAGCAGAAGTGATCTTTTCAGTTATATTGTCCTTCAATGTGAACTCATTCCCCCTTGTCCTATCAATACATGCTCCTGTAAATAGTCTTGCCCCATCTTTCCTGCAAGTTTGCAACAGGTACTGCAAGGCCACAATTAGATCACCCTGGGGACTTCTCTTTTCCAGGATGAACAGTGCCAGCTCTTTCAGTCTTTCCTCACAGGAGAGGTGCTCCATGTCTCTAATCATCTTGGAGACCTCCTCTGGACTCACTCCAATAGGCCCATGTCCTTCCTGTGCTGAAGACTCCAGAACTGATTGCAGCACTGCAGGTGGGGTCTCACAAGGGCAGAGCAAAGCAGAGCAGAGGGGCAGAACCACAGGCCGTGAAGAATGTTGGTATCTACAAGAAGAGGGTAAACTGCAGCACAGGGCGAAAGGACTAAAAAAGACAAATTACTTCAGATTTTATCCAACAAGTCCAACCAACCTGACTGCCACCCAAAGTTCATGATTTAGGATAATCTAAAAAATAAGTTTTATGCTGAAGAAGAACACTGCTGTCTCTACTGTTGCATCTTTCATTACCTTTGTGCTAGCCCAACTAACTGCTTGCCTCTATCTCTACCTTCCAGATAAATTTAATTTAAGACACAAGCTCAGAAAAGTTTGAGTTTTACACGTGTAGCGAACTTTAAATTTCACTAGAGTTCTGGCATATTGAAAACAAAGTTCCATGGAAACCCTAATTCCATGCATGGGACAGGAGTTTCTCATAGCTATATCTCATAAGATATAGTCCTTAAATTGTAGCTAAATTACAAATAATAATAAAATTCAGCAACACAAAGACTGCTGAAGCCAAAGGCACCTGCATAACTTGGTCATCAGTCCCTTAAATGGTGGAGAAATTCTGTCCCTGGATCTGGATCGGGTCAACTGCACTTAAGAGCAGTTTGTCATGGGTAGAGGAAATTTACTGCTAAGTCTTTAGAAGGCAGAGAAGCAAGTCAGTCTCACAAACACCATCCTCTGTCTCTGGAGAATGCATCTAAATGCCATTTCCAAACTAAGTGGAAGCTTTTACTCCATTACTCACCTTTCCGCCTTCTTCTAAAAATACCATTCCACTAGTCTGAATTTTTTCACTTTTTGGTGGACTAAAAGACGAAAGATCTATTTGTCATATCAAGTGATCCCCTTCAAATCATTAACACTGCAAGATATAAAGGCAAGTGTAAGCTTGTTTTTCTTGCCTTCCCTCACGCTGCATCTTCCCCCTTTTTTGTGCCCACTTTTCATTCTGAGAGATATGTAATACTAAGAATATTATAATCCCTCCTGGCAATAGAACAGAAACATGGTTTCCATTACAGTTTATTACTTTTTCCTTTTTAATTTTTTTTATCAATCCATATGAATCCCAAAGGACTCCAGCCTTTGATAGAAACTGTAGTCAAGATATATTGTGGGTCTAGTTTTCCCATATTTCTATTCGACTTAGACTCTGTATTTAGCTCCCCTGTGCATAGTTAAAATTAAAATATAACTACAATATGTGACTATTTAGTATTCTGAAAATGAATTTGTTTTGTTCTGTAAAAAATTTTTATGCACACAGCATGTTTGGAAGTGTTATAAAATGAAAAGAAAAAAGAAAATATTTTTCCATTTCATTAAGAAATATATATTTTACATGAAAAAATTAATGTTTTAAAGTTAGCCTTTTCAGCAACTCTACACATGTATCTTTAGGGTGTTTTGTACTGCCCTGTAGCCCAGGTCAGCCAGTGAGATCCCATCTGTAATCAACAGAGGCAGCAACCTTTTGCATCTAATGCTGTAACTTCACAATCAATTCACAGCAGCAGCATCTGGCACTGATGCCAAGAGAAGGGTTTCTATCACCTCCCTTTCACCTCCCTGCCTCCCTGTCTCCCTCCTGGGAAAGCTTTACAGCTGTACTGTGAACCAGGCTGGAGAATTGATCTTGCTTAAAACCAACATAGCAAAAAATCAACTGTTTAGTTTTAACCGGAAGGTAAATGCTTGTGCTGACACTAGGGAGAAATAGAATCCTGACAGCTTAATCTGGTTTAAAGTGATTGTAAAACTACAGCATTGCATACCTGGCTTTGAAATGGGTAATTGCCTTTGAACATGGTCATTTTCATCCCCTATTAAAGGTGCTTGAATGACTACTTTAGACTTTTAAGAGCTAGGCAGTTTGTCTGAAGTTCAAGGAAATTAATTCCCTCAAAGTGATTTACTCAATGACAGAAAGGGTTGGCACTCCTTAATTCTCTTTATGGTGCCTGTGACTGTGTTGTGAGACTGAAGGAGAATACACTCATTTTAATCAGCTCACCTGCAAAACCTGAATTACTCCATTACCTTTATTTCTTCATTTGCTGTAACACAAAAACAGAGAATGTGGTTCAGTTGTACATACTTACCTGCATTTGAAATCTGTTGTTTACTGCCTCCAACTGTAGATTTCACTATAGTATTATCTAAGTCTATTCTTTGAAAGATGAAAAAGCTTCCTAAAACATCATTTCCACAGACCCCATGTAACAAGGCTTTGATCAATTAACATTTGTGCTAAGTAAGGTGTAAGTCTCAAATGTCTTTCAATTTACTAGGGCAGAAAAGGAATAGTTAAAGAACAGTTCACAGGTTTAAAGAATCAAAAAGAGTTGCTTCTGCTAAAGGTCATAAAAAAGTTTGCCTAGTCTTAAAGAGCAGGCATTGTGAAAGTTCTCAGCTTAGCATGCCCCTATCAGTTCTTACTTTAATAAAGGTAAGAGAGTAGCTAATAGCTAAGTGACTACATATGTTCACAGAATAGCATTTGAAAAGTGAACCCAATATGACACACAGTGTCTGTGGGTACACATAATCTACATTTCTTACTCAAAGCCAAGAAAGGAACTGAGGGATGCCTTAAATAATTTGACATGAAATATAGATTAAAATGCAGCAAATCTCAACTTTGAATTCTTTCTTGAACAAAGAAATTAGGAAATGTAGTATAGAAATCAGTGCTTAAAAGGACTTTTTAAGCCCATATTCAATGCAGAGAGTCTGTGAGGGTGAGCAAAGTAATCTACTAGTCTGCCAGAAAAGACTGTGAGTAATGCACCTCATTTAACACACCTTCCACAGCCAACAGTGGAGGTAAAATGGATTCAGAGTCTTGCACAAAGTGATTCCAAAGGTCATTTCAAACTCTACAGGTGCCATTTTTTTCTGATTGCTTACAAGAATAACATAATTTGATTCTTAAATTAAACAGTACAGTTAAGCATTGAATATTTGTCAGGATTATTCTGGGTCTTGGGACCATGAAACTGTACTCTCATAGTAACATTTCTATTATTTAAGCCAAAAAATGTCTTAAAAATTCAACTTATACCATTTCTGGTGTTTCTCATTTTGTTTATTCCCAGAATATACTGCAGTGTCTTGAAGTACACCCTTACCTTTTAACCTCATGTTCTTTACCTTTCATTATTTTAACAGCTATCTGCCAGATAAAATACATAAAACAGGGTCTACATTTTGTAAAGTTTGGGTTGAGAGGAAAAGAGGAAAAGGGATAGCAGGCATTGAATTTATGGTAAGTATATAAAAATATAATTTACACCAATAGGGATTTCTTACTTACATGGCTGAAAATGTGAAGTAATTAAAAAAAATCTGACATACAGACGTTCTCCTTTATGCCCTCTTTCACCCAAATACAGCAGTAGTTTCTTGGAAAAAACAGCAAGACTTCTCTAAAGTTTTTAGGCAAGCAAATACTGTCGTATCACATTGATTTCTGTAGGTTTAGAACTGTAGCAAACAGCACCTAGTTTGGGTTTAATTCTCAACAAATGCACAATAATAGTACAATAAATCATGTTGATAAGTATTATCAGTAAAGTACTCCCAACCTTTGCCTCTCTGTACTGCTGCATTCTCAAATACAAACTGTTTCATATTACAATGATTAGAGAAGGAGGGTTTTCTAGAAGAGTGACAAGCACTTGAGAGTCTAATAGATAAGCTCCTACAAAGCTGCACTTTGCTTTAAAATGCGTTGGTTTTATGTTGGTTTCTGAACTGTTTTTCAGGGAGCATCACAGCAGAACTTGATTGCTTTTGTTACATTTTTGGAAGTGCATTTGATATAACTGTGAAATACCAGAAATACATGTTTTCTTTCTTTTAGTCTCTCTTTCCCTAGTGACCCTATGGCTCTTCATGTGTGTTTCTGGTGGGCAAATTCCATGGCAAAGTAAAGATCTGTGGTACTCTTTGGTTCCCACCATCAGTGTAGCCAAGTATTGCAACCTGGAGTCTACATGAGAGGCTACAGAATATTGACAACCATGCCAAAAATGAAGCCAGGAAAACTACAACTGCTGATGAATCCTAAACAGCAAGAGGCATTCTTTTTATTTTATTAAGCTAATGCTCTGGCCCAGAAGTGAGGGCTCAGTTTGTGAGATTTCTCACTGTTGTCATGAAAGTCATTGAGCCTTAATGATGTTTGTCTGACTGCCACATTCTCAGTAGTGTTTACTCTTCAGAGAGCCCGAAAGAAACAGTCCAAGGGAAATAGGCCCTGAGGGTCCTCAGGCCAATGTTACACTGATAAATGAAATAAAAACAAAAATGTTTGGGATGGTAGAGTTTTCCATGATTATTTATCTGTGATAAAAAGAGAAAATGAGACCCTGAAACTCCTAGTGCATTGCAAAGGAAGTCTCTCCTTATGGGCCACCAGCTGGTTTTGACCTTTGTGCTGGAAGCCAGATCAAATGAGCTGTAAAATAAATAACGTGGTAAACTCCCCTTACTTTCCAGCTTTTCTTGCTTTGATGAACATATCTTTTTTTCTTCATTAAGGTGTTCGGTTGTCTGTAGATGAAACCAAGTTCATAAGATTTGTTCCTTTTTTAACCACAAGGTCTGGAGGGTTGTTAGGTTTTAGTTTGTTATTTTTTTTCAGAAGGAGAAACTTCCTATTGACATGTTTCTTTATTAAGTGAAATTAGAATAAAACCTAATAGTACAGTGTTGTTTACTAATGTTTTTTTTTTCCATGAAAGGCTTTATTTTTAATTTCTTTAATTGCATAAGTTGAAGCCAAAAATTTGGTATTTAATAACTTAGAAAAATTAGGTTTCATAGCACTCGCTCTTAAGCCTTCTAAAAGAACGAGTTCTTGGAGAAATAATTATCGATTGTTTGGTCAAAAAATGGGAAAAAAATTTCAATATCTGAAGTTTCTCTGTCAACATTCTTAATTCTCAATGCTCTATTTCAGAAATATTTGCTGGTTTAAAAGAGATTTCCATTTTTATTTAAATTTAATACTGTATTTAAATTAAAAAGTATATCTATTGGCATGTCTGAACACTGCAATGCCATGTCAGCAAAAAAAAAAAAAAATCACCTAAGGAAAAAAAAGGAGTTAAAGAAAGATGAAAAAAATCTAGAGACATTGTCTAAGCAGAAGAAGTACAAAGAAGAAATGTTTATGAATAACAAAGTAGTACTACATATTAGCAATAAATTTTCCTTGCATTTCGTACACAAATTTTTCCAGTGTCACTTAAAAAGGAAAGAAATTTTCAAGTTGAACTTCTTCTCATTTTATATCCTTTCATAGGACCCAGGTCATTCCTCAGGAACAGAATATTAATTTAATGAATCACAGGTAGCCTCAGCAATATGTAACTTTTAAAACTCTTTCTGTTCTGGAATAGATAAAGGACAGAATGCCGCACACAATGATTCTGTGCTTTAAAAATGTATCTTAAATCAAGCCTGGAGACGAGGTGAGAAGACCACTGAATGATAACTGATTGGAATGATATCACACGTCAGTCCCAGAAAAACACATATAACTGTGCTGACTTCATTTTCTCTTGGGCCTGGGTAATAAACATCAACCTGCAGAAGCCCTGATAGCAGAGTGATAGGGGAAACAATAGCTGAGCATGCTGGAGCTGAATGCAAAACAGCAGCCTTTGAAGTGAAAATGTAGACACAGGCAATGAGAAAAGAAATGTGGGTCTCAAATGACGGAAATGGATAGGTTGTAAAAGTGGCCTTAAGACGTTTTTCTTTTGAGATTTATAAATATATTTGTTAAGTTTAGCAAAACATGAGCTGAGAAATTTGCAGAATATATAAATAGTTTAATTTCTGTGGTTTAGGGAAGAAATCTTGTTAATAATGAAATACTAAAGGAAAAGAAGCTTGACTTATCTCCTGGGAAAATGTGTGATGATTTCTGGTGGTTTTAGAAAACAAATTTTATTATTACTGAGCAACGAATCCTTTGTGTTTGGATATCTTCGTGGTTATTCAGACAACACAGACCCCTGCAAACAGAAAATGTTGAAAACACTAAGCCTTACGTGACTGGAAAAAAAAACCCAGAGCTTGTGTGTTTCCTGATGTTCAGCCAGAAATCTTACTTTATGGTTCTCTCTGAGACTTAGGAAGAACCAAGAGGAGAGAGTAATTGAACTCATTTTCACAAACGTGCTGTTTAGGCAAACTCTACAGAGAACCTCTGCATTAAAATGCAAATGATGCAGTCACTGGCGAAGTCAAGGGGAGCAGCAGCAGACCGATGCGTATGTGTTTGCATAGATCTGAACATTCAAAGCAAGCACACATCCCCAAAATTGTGCAGACCACTCTTATTGTAGCACTGCACATGCACTTGCATTCCCCCCAGGCAACACCTTTTTTATCAGATTTCTCCAGAGCACTGGAACTGGGCTCTACTTTTCTTCAGCAATGAAAGAGGAGACCAGTTGGGACCAAAACCCAGTTTATGCTAGTTTGGTTAGGGCATTCAGTGCTTATAATGTTGGAAGCACTGTGGAATCTGTTGTTTCAGTATTCATCCTTCAAATATTTACACTAAAATTTAAGTTTCCCCTGTTGCAGATACAGCTGTCTTTATGGGTATTAAAACCTGCCAGCATCCACACATCACAGTGTGCTAACAATCTAACTTACGGCTCATCAGTCTGGAAAATAAAAGATATTATTATTGATGAGTGTGTTTATCTATTCATGCCTCATTCCTTTGACCTTTAGGGAGAAGTCTGAAACAGACTGTTGTTCATGCCAGCCTGATCACCACATCATTGTTGAATCACCAGGCTAAGTTGTGAAACTTTTATTTAAAACAGCATAAATTATAAAGATCACCACTGATTAAGGAGGATCTCTGTTCCCTCTGACCATTTGCAGTTTACAATGTAGAGAGAAGAAGAATTTCAGTCACCCAGAGTGGGAAGCACTGTCATGTTGTCTGCTGGAGGAAAGATTTATTGTTTTCTATGCTAGATGCGGTAATATTGTTGTGTTCCAGTTAGGTGGCCATTGCAGATCATACAGAGGGAACTCACTTAACAGGCTGTAGGGGAGCTGCAGATGTTCGGGTCCCAGCCTCTCCCAGAACAAAAATCACTCAGAGGATGCAGAGAATAAAAGGCCCTCAGTGTACACAGAAAGTGCCAGAAGTAACTGTGACTATTGTTGATGAGTGGTAGAGGAATAATTCCCTCTGCTCTACGTGTGTTTTCACTCAGAGTGATAACTTTCAATTCAATACCCTTTATAAAACCTCCACGGTGACTAATTATAAGAGAACTAGGAGCATCGACTATTAGCAGAAATAGGATTGTTATTCAATAACCTTGGGAGGCTGCACATCCAATGACGTTCTGAATCTGTAGTTATTAGCTGGGGGGTCTAGTGAAGGTTGTTTCAGATTGCTGCTGGCGTCTTGCTGCTGAGCTCTGTATATTCAATGCCACAATGTCAGCAGGTTGAAATTCCCTGTCTGGATTTTACGCAGCTAATAATCTTCAATTTAGAACTGTTTGCAAAGAAAGAGAATGAGAATGAAGTGTTTTCAAAGTAGGGGCATTCTCTGCAACTCTCTGTCTAGGGGCAATCCTGGCAGTACATTCTCAGGCACTGCTCACCTGCAGCAATGAGTCATGTACCGAAATAAACAATTTGCTGAAACTGCTGTGATATGTACTGATGCTGATTAACAGACTGCAGACATTTGGAATTGCCTTTTTATTCAATACATGGCTTTGTTTGAACAAAAGTTAGCCCTGAGTAAACTGGTATGCTTGCCAGACATTTCTATAGACCCAGATCTTTACCTCCTCCTGCTCTCTGAAAGCAGTACCACCAGTGGATTTCAGTATTACAGAAGCAGGGAGGATGTCTTTCATTTTCACACTGTTTGGATGTTGAGAGGGAAGAACAAACCAGCAAAAAAGAAAACAGACTAGTCTTTACAGAGAGCAGTCTTCAGGGCACTGGTTTAATTCAATTCCAGAAGGTGACAAACAAAGCCAGTAAATTAATTTCCAGCCCCAACATCTGTGTTTTTGTAATAAGAGACTTACTAGTCCCTGATGAGTCTTGGACAAATTACTTTGAATGGCTGTTTTCACTGGAAAGAGAAGCCAGTCCTGTCCTTCCCTACACAAAAGTTCTGCTCCATGAGCCGTTAGTTGTTTCCCAGTAGTTTCTTTAAAATTTATTTGTTGGAAAAAGATCAGAAAGATTTAGAGATTGTTATTAGGAGCAAGTGCAGCAATTACAACATATGTTAACCTCATTAAGAATCTGTACTTAAGTTAGAAAAGCAAGATGAGGGCAAAAAACAGGTTAGAGACCCATTTTCTCAGAGAGTAGGGACCTTTTTAACATAATAGCAATGCATTTATCCCTCATTGCTTTCGGGTACAACACTGTTCTGAGCTGACTGACAGGTGTGAATACATACAATCTACCTTGCCCTGTCCATCTAGAAAGGGTTCAGTATGATTTCAGGGAGATTTCTTCAGTCTGTATGATCTGAGAATTTTTCAGAATCTACCCCTAAGTTGCTCTGCAGACAAGCAGCCTTGTTTCATTGGAAATTATTCTTCTCAGCTTGCAAGCAGAGGTTAATGCATTCTTCAAGATTTGCTTCTTTCACAAACCATTTTCACTATCTTCCCTTTCTTTAGATAGAGACACTAATTCAGAACAATTATTCAGAGATCTTCATAATCTGCTTGCATTTTTTTAAAATTGAACAGTCATAACATCATTTTGCACATAGAAACAGAACCAGGATTTTTATAAAATTTTAAGCCTGTTTTAGAATTGCAAAGCTCTTTCATGTTCCTGCTATAAAATTATCTTTTTTAATCCTTCTTAAATAGATAAAAAACTCTTGTTTGTAACCAGAGTTGAAAAACTGTCCCTCTTCATTCCAATCTGTTAACACCATTAATTAAAATTATGCCATGATCCTGAAGCACAGATAGTGTAGTGCCTCCCACATGGCTCATTGCAGGACAATGTTTATAACCCAACAGAACAAATGAAAATATATAAACACTAGAAAGTATATAATACTAATTCACTTACCTGAGGAACCAAAGCAGCCTACTTCTGATTGCCTACATGGCTTTTAAGCATAACTGTAAGTCCATCCTCAAGTCTGGACTTGTTCAGTATCCACACTGCTTGGAGAAAAAAACACATTTTGGAATGGAAAATGCTCAAGATTAGGGGGATGCTGATACTTGATCCTCTATTAACATAGACCAAAATAGCCCATCCTGCACTTTGAGCAGATGGGAAACAGAGAGATATACAAAACTGAGATATACAAAATGAAGGTTTTATTTCCTGTGTTCACTGTATTTATTGGCATGGGTGCAATCTATTTCACAGTATATTGCAGAATGGAAAGCTAATTCCTTTTGCAAAACCGAAATAATGTCCTAGGTCTCAAGTATTTGGATTCTATTCCTAATTTACAAGCTGAATCTGAGTTAATGAATGTGTCTCTTTGTGAACAAGTACAATACAAACTTGAATTCAGTGAGATTAATCTGACTTTGCAAACTGCACTTGCTGCAGAAATTCAAAGCTATTAGTTTAGTTCTGATCAAATTAGCCTGTTTTGAAACCAGTGTGTTACTAGCCTATTTCTTTCCAGCTGTGCCATGATGTTCGGTAATCTTCTGTTCCTGTGCTTGTATTGTTCTCTAAAATGTTCTAGCCAAGAATTAATCAGTCTGTTTTAACTTCAACATAACAGCTTCAAAGAATGTATTTCAAACAGTTTGGTTTTACTTTATTTTTTGGTTTTTTTGGAACTGTAGCAGACTTTTGCAGCTGATGGAAATAAGAGCACAATTATAAGAAATATCATTGCAATTCTAATTAAACTGTTAATTGGTACTGGTGACTTTTCACACCTGCCATTTAGCATCAGTGAATACCAACACAGTAAACAGAAGCAATAGAAACAGCATTATTTTCCCCTTGCAAAACTGTGAACCCAATTCTGCTTTAAATTTTGCAAGTTTATTTGATGGCAGTGTTAAATCATAATTTGTTCAAAAGTCTCCAGCACTGTGTTGGAGGAGAACTGTGTTTCTAATTAGGTATTGCTGAAGGTAGCAAGTACACATCACATACTACCACACAAACAATTTTCAAATAGTATATGTGGAATAAAGAACAATACTGAAATTGATAGTTTAGCCATGAAGCTAAATGCCACCCCTCTGACTGCATTCAGAAAGCAAGAACAAAACAATGTGCAGCAAAAATGTGAGAAAGCAGATAAAGAAAAGCGGATCTAAAATTCAGGAAAACCTGTCTTTACCAACAAGAACAAATACAATTTGCAAATATCTCCCTCTCCCTGCTAAACTAAAGAAAAGTGGTTGTGCTGAATATGAAAAAAATTCCAATATGAAACCACTCTTGAGTCAGCCATAGGACATGTGAAATGTAGTCCTACAGAATAGTATAATGTAGTTTGCCTGCAGTTCCTCATATCATGGAAAATAATTTGTTCTTCCAGGATGTTAGAGATAATTTGTTCAGAAAAATAATTTCTATCATTGTCATTTTGACTTCAAACTTAAAATGCAAATGAATGTCTGCTAATATTATTTATGATAAAATGGAGCATCCAAAAAAGTAATTTTCTCTGAATTTCACTTTGAGGCAAAACATTATGATTTGTTTCAAGATGGCAAGTACAGAAAATGGAAGAATAATCCAAAATTACTCTATACAGGTTATATCTGTCCTACTATTAAATGCATATTATTACCTCTTATCATTTATGATCTAATGAAGCAACCTCAACATGGAAAAACTGAGATCCAACTAATTCCTTCACTTTGAAACTTATCTGTGTATTTTTATTAAATGCATGTAATGCCGTGTCCTCATGTAAAAGTTTTGAACTGCTATGTTCTATCAAACCCATCATCTTCAAAGGAAGAATTTCTGGAATCACACCTGGTTGTCTTCTCCCATTTAAGCAGTCCTGCTGGAGACCCTGGGTTTGCTCAAGTAGCCAAGGGTTGAATAGAAAAAAAATAGAGTTTTGAAATTATTTAATATTAACATGCACGTTTCCCTTATTCAATGCAGTTGCATCTTTTACTTTTACTACTTTTACTTTTACTTTTAATGATTGCAATACATTTCCATAACTTAAAAAACCAATTTGGTTATATTTTCTAGTCAGATAGTTCTCTTCATAAAGCTCAGTGAAAGCTCATATAGCATTTAAAGTTCATTTCCACCCTGATTTTGGCAAGCGGTCTTTTAATACAGAAGAATCGTATTTAAATTATCCATGCTAAATGACAGATTTTAATTGCACTTCATACTTTTCTTTCCTCTTTTACACTATAGTGATTTGGAATGTTGAGCAAGCATGTTAAATCCCTGGCATGTAGTGAGTATTCATTTAAAAGGTAAATGGTACTGGAATGGAATATGCTCACTGTTTGCATCAGTGTGCTGTCCTATTCTGTCAGGGCTCAATCCTGGATGGTACTTCATAGCTATAAATGTGACTGACTGCGTTGGCAGCACTTTCAAACTCTGCCTTTCAAGGATGTATCCATAGTGCTTATTTACACGTTGATTTCAACTTACTCACTTCAGTGACTAAGGGCTGTTTACACAGGTATCACATTACCAGATTGAATTTGTTTCATTTAACGCATCAAAAATTAAAGACAAATGAAACATTGAACAGAACTGGTTATCAACTCCTGTCTGTATCTCATTACTAATTTTGTTAACAATTTCACTTACACTTTCACCCCCTTCTTTATCCTAAGGATAGAGAAAAAACTTTTTGTCTGTTTTATTTTGAAACAGTAAAAAGACACGAAGGTAAATGAAGAAACTAGTTTCATAGAACAAATAAGATATGTAATAGTCTGAAATACTATAATCTTTTAGGAAGAGAAAAGGAAAGATAAGGAAATGAAGGTATCTACCATTTTATTAACATCACAGAAATCTACTTTATTAAAAATCAAGTGACCTTAAATGCCTCAGGGCCATTAAAAGTAATGGGATGTGATCTCAAGCCAGTGAGTGATGTGAAGCCAATTCCTTCTCAGGGGTTTAAGCTGTAACATCCATATGAATGTATTAGTATCAGTAGATGAAACATAACAAATACTACATCTCATTTACATAATGGATGAGACTGAGGAAGCTGTTCCAGATGGCAGATGAGCACCTTGAGCCAAAAGAGGAAGGTTTGTTTTTTTTTTCTTTTTGCATATCAGTATCCATAAGTCTAAATTGCTGAGATTAGATCAGTCTGATGAGAATATGGACTTTGAATAATTTGTTGCCCATAAATTTGAAGAAAGTTAAATACTCATCAAGAACAGCAGCTGTGAACATCCAATGCAGCTGTGGAACCTTCTCTGCTTATTGATGTGTCTGGTAGTTCAGTGGTAATCAGAGAGGCAAACTTCATGGAAAATCTTATTCTCTGACCAGTCCTGCTTAAAGTGTTGTCAAAGAGTCAAGTCACATGTTCAGTCACATTTTTGCATTGTAGTGGTTTAGTACTTTAAGACACACAAAGCACACTGTGAGGAAATTCTGGGCTATTAATGAACTCAATACAACACCCAAATGCTCCAACAGTGTAAAGACAAATGAGAATGTAGTGTCCTTTCTTACAACTGTAAGCTTGCTTTACAAATTATCTGTTCATCTGGCACAGGTAAAAAATCAAATGCATTGGATCAGCTTTTTCAGTGTATTGAATTATGTATTACTAGAGGAAGGACTCTGTTTTGCCACTGAAATAAGCTGATGTGCTTGATGACTTATTGTTAGAGAAGTCTGGTTTTGTGAATGAGCTGAAGAAATATTTAGCCTGAGTCCTAAACACTGTCCAGTAGGCAGTTCAAGAATCCCAGTCAGTCCATAGGTAAGAGATTTTTGTGTATCTGCTAGTAATGAGAAATTTTATCTGGTCTGATTGGTGTGATTTTCTTGTTATGTTATATAATACTATGGTTAAGTCTGATTTTCTTAAACCAATAATATGTCAGAGTTAGACCCATCTCCCGATTGGCAGTTTGGAAAAACTTCTGTCTCACCCTTTTTCATTTCCCAGGTTAGAATGGCAATGACATTATAGCCTTTTTCTCTGTAGCAGACAGTGAAGTCTAGTTATCCCATTTCCTAGGATAATGGTGGCATTTTGCACGTGTCTGCTGTTTCAGGAGGCTATTCCACTGGCAACATTATTTTCTAGGGCATAATAAATTTTTTGAATTTCTGGTTCTCATGTATTAAATGTATTGAGTATATAAAAGTCTTTTGATGGAGTGATTTAGTTATTTTAAAGAGGTGGAGGTGAAGCAGAGGAAAGGATGCTTTCACTTGGTGGCTTGATGCTAATTCAGTGTCTGGAGGGGCCTAGCTAGTATACTGTTTCATAGCTTTTTTACCTGGAACACCACATCTAAAAGAGGCTTGAAGAATGATAATTGAAGCACAGATTTTATGTGAGTGTGTGTGCACACACACGCACACTTTTAAGGATATGCATTTCTTGGAGTGAGGGGTGGGAAGGCGTTATATAGAGCGCTTGGTAGAAGGACATTTCGTATTTCAGGTAAAAACTTAGAAAGAGTGTCAACAGTTTTTGAATTTGAAAGTCTTGTCAACACCTGTTCTTTCTCAAACATTAGTTCAAATTTCTGTATTTGAAAAAAAGAAAAAGAAAGAAAAAAGTTAACAGCAAATTCCCACCGTGAAATTGCAGAAAGAAATATTTCTGAGTACTGGAAAGATTCCCATTGAATTTACAGTTCTCAGAGACTCAGGTAGGTGAAATGCTGCTGTGTGGAATTTACAGTATTTGCTGCTTTGCAGGTTTATGCTCTATAGTCAAGAGAAGGTAGAGAGGGCTCTTGGTTTTGTGAGGCTTGGAAAAATAGATTGTCTGTTTTCAATGTTCTCTTTTGTTAGTTGACTCTTTTTCAGCTGTGGTTCTAAGACTTCAGAATAAGAAATATATGTGTTAAAAAGTTGGCATTTTTTAAACATCGATACTAACAAATGCTGGGTTACACCTTGATAATAGATCAAAATATGAGGATGCATTATGTTATTAATCTGGTTCTCAAACAGTCCTAATATAACAGAGAGTGGAGGGAAGTAAGGGGGAAAGAGGAGAAAATGAAATACAGATCTAAAAGCACTAAATTTAAATTATTTCAAAATGTAACTCTATAAAGAGATATTTTACTACACCATACAGCAAATGATTTCTTGATGAAACAACTTTTCAATTATATTAAATTCAAAAAATACTAATGAAAGCATCTTAAGAAGGTTTTCTTTTTACTTTTGCCCTCATTTCTTTTATTTCTTAAAAGTCAGTAAAAAAATTGCTGTTATCTTGGTGTATTTTACTTTGCTTCTGGCCCATGAGCACAATTATGGGTTGTGTATCACTGGAAACAGGAGAAGATGACACCAAAATAATAACAGTGTTGGAAGGTGAGGTGAAATGAGGAAGGTATGATGCAAATGCATCCCTTTGTGCTATGTGAAGCATAAAATGAAAGCATCCTTCATTGCAGGGAAGTGAATCTGAAACACATTTAGGAATAGCTAGATTTATGTTGAGCTAATATTAAGTTAATATTGATTGAGATGAAACAGCCAAAACATGAAGAGATATTCTCATTCATATTATCATGTACTTTTGGCAGCTCTATTTTTCTGTAAGCTTAATGAAAGATATAGTCAAACTAATTCATCCCTAAAGGTTTGCCTTATTTAGAGATCCCATACTGTCTGCTTTGTCTATCGTCTTTTAATTTGTTCAAACAAACACTTTTTCGATCCTTAAATTAAGTTGACTTTTCGTTTTTCCCTCAAGACAATTGCACATCATTAGAGAGGTGGTGGAACAAGTACAATTGCAAACATCTGCTACTCCAGCTCTGTGATGCTGTAAACTGATCTGCAGTCATTGCGACTGTCAGGACTTGGAGTTTATGTAAAGGTCACATTGTTTGATTGTAGACAAATGACTATGGGATTTCATGTCATCATTCAGGGCTTATAAACCCATTTTGATTATTTGGTAAAGTTCTTCCATGAAGAGAGAAACTATATGAAGTTAAATAAGGGTCCAGAACTGCTCTGATATGCTTTTTTTACTACTTAAGAAATGCTGTTGCTCACTGATAGTGCATTGTATTTCAGGTGCTGATGGCTAGAGCTTTGCAGTTGGGAACTCTGCAGAACTTTGCATAGTAATATCACAGTACGATATAAAGAATTATTAAATTCATTTGTCCTAGTCATGGCTCTTCAAGTTGATACATAATGTGAATACTTCACATGAATAAACACTTCTCTTGAGCTCTTGAGTTTAAAAATCAGGATTTTTGTGTGGTGTTTTTTTTCTTCTGTGTGGGCTTATTTTGGGGATTTTTTGGTTGGTTGGTTTTTGGGTTTGCTTTTTTTTTTTTTTTCTTTGTACTGCCAGAATAAAAAAGTGGCTTATTTATAATTTCTAGTATCCTATCTTTTGCAGCCTGCCAACCTGTGAATGAACCAACAAGAATAGCTTCCCCTAACATGGAAATTTATTTGGACAAATCTTCAGTTAGTGTAAATTTGAATTGCTTCATTGCTTTCAGAAGCGTGATAGCAATTTATGCCGGCTCAGAATTTGGTGCTTAATCTTGGTACTGAGAGAGGAAGGTGAAAAAAAGAACACTCCATACCAACTTAAAAAAATAGTCTTCGGTCCTAAGACAAGATGATGGAAAATTTAATGCAAGTTATAAATAGGGCCATTAATTTGATCTACAATTCACTCTAGCAGTATACTCCATTAAGCATCCGTATTTACTTAGCTGCTACCCTGCTACCAACAAGACACAGCAAACTTATTACGTGAAAGCCTTCTGTCATATTACATTACTTTTGTGTTTCAGACTTGCTTAAAATGCGCATTGTCGTACAATAAAATTTCTAGATTCGCCAAATGCCCACACATTATCATAATACCCTGTGCTGAAATAGGCTTGAAGAAATATCTTATGTCTAATTCTGAATCTTCACATTCTATGTGAGTTTTGACTTGACTCAAATAATATTAAAATTAAATTTTACTTTGACTTGAAAAACATTAAAATCTTGTGTGAAAAACACTGAATTGTTAAAAGGGCTTTTTAAAATCACAAACTAAAAAAAAAAAAAGAAAAATAAGGTGAACAGATAAAAATATCAGTCCACAAATCAGTAAAAAAATAAACAAATTATAGGGTTAGATAATTGTGTAATGAAGATAAATTGAGTTTCAGTCTCAGAGAGTGGCTGAAGGCAGGAACACCCTTCCCACTGTTATAATCAAAAAGACAGACACCAAATATAGACTCACAAGGACCTCCAAGGTCACTGAATTCAATTCTCATAAAAGCAGGTAATTATTTCACAGCGCCTTATATATGTAATTCATAATGTCACATTACACTGTGGTGGTGGATAATACCACCTCAGGAACTGCTGGGGAGCCAAGGGGTTCCAGTACAGCAGGATTTCACTGGTAGCAAAACATCCCAGTCGAAGTAACACAGTAAGTCCCTCCCCAAATTATGTAAATCCCCCTGGCTGTAACCTAACCCCTGACTCCATCCCTCCGTTCTCCCCATTGGTTGTGGTGTTCCCCCTGCCTCCTCTCCCCTTTACCCCAGGTGATCCCTATATCTAGGGACAGCTGGGGCTAGTCTTCCTCTTTCACTCTGGAACCCTCCAGAACAAACATCCGGAACATCCAGCTGATTGAGCCTCTGGATTCTTTGTCTCTGGTAACACATGAGCTATTCAGCTCTCTGGGTGAGTGAGAATCTGTGCCTTACACCGGCACAGGTGTGAGAAGGGTCTTTCTGTACAGCACCAGAGCAGTGCTGGCTGGAGTGATCTCTCAGTAGCCTTAGAGACACTTTTGGTAAACGCAGAGGCCTGTTTCTACCCCTCCTCCCCCTTACTGCATTATTACACTGCCTACAGATGGCTTGGGAGAGGGGTTTGTTGTCACTATTCTTCCCTATTCTTTTGTAACTACAAACAACTTCTAATTAGTATCTTAAATATATTAATTTCAGTCCCTCCTAAAATTTCCAGGTCCTCACAGTAATGCTACTTTCCAATCAGTAAACAGTGCACAAGTAATAAGAGGTGAGATGGAAGCAAGACTCCAACTCAATATGAGTTATAAGCAAGCTCCATTTATTTCACTGCGTGCGCGGTTTATATAGTGTTACAGTGCTTCCAAGTTTAGATCACTAATCTACTGGTTAATTACACAGGTTATAGTTTACACTGTCTAACATTCCATTCTCACAGATTCAGAGTTACTCTTTCATTCTTGCTTAATCGCAGGTCTCCTCCTGATACATTCCTGACAGTATTCTTAGACCTCAAGGGCACAGTTGCATCTCCCTGGTGCCTTTCCCACAGAACATCTCAGGCCTGCTCAGCTAACAGTAGTCTTGCTCGCACAACCCTCCTAACAATTCATGACCACGATCTTGAAGCCATTCTGTGACACACAAGGGTCTGTGTCAAGGAATATTAATGTAGAACTGCATATCAAGTGCAGAGATAATCCGATTAGATTCTGCAGTGGTCTCTTCTGACCTATTTTCACTTTTCCCCTGGATCAGTTCAGTGGCAGCAATTGTACAGAAAGTAGACTTGAAATAGCACAAGCAGCTGTGATAACAACTTCACAGTTAACTTGCTCAATACCTTTCCCCTATCATAGTGATTTTTATAAACTGACGTTTGGTTTCTTGGCTTGTTGTGGGGTGGAGTTTTCTTGGTTTGTTTTTTTGTTAGTTGGGGATGTTTGTAGGTTGTCTGACTTGGGTTTTTTAAACATTGTTATTTCTCTTGGTCAGCTTTCATCCATTAAAAAAACACAACAATAAACTAGCCATTCTCTAGCTGAAGATGCATCTCGTCCCTAGGAAAGAAAGAATGAGCTGTCTGACAGGCAATATAAAAAATCTTGCTTTGATTCTTCTTGAGCCTTTAACTTTTATATACATAAGTAAACTACAGAGCTTTAGTCAATAATATACACATAAACATGTTTTCAATACTTAATGAAATATGGATTAATTATGAACACTTCCAACGGATCTATAGAAGAGATTAAACTAGGCTGGAATAGACTAGACTATTTCAGCTGAAAGGGACTTGTAACCATCATCTAGTCAAACTGTCTGGCTAATTCAGGGCTGACCAAAAGTTACGAGTGTTGTTAAGGGCATCATCCAAATGCCTCTTAAACACTGTCACACTTGTCACCTCTCTAGAAAGCTTGTTTGCAGGCTTTGACAAAGCAGGGTATGACAAAGGTAAATGAATGCTTCCCAATGTCCAGTCTGAATTTCCACTGCTGATGCTTTGAACCATTCCCATATGTCTCATCACTGGATTCCAGAGATGACATCAGCACCTCCCTCTCCCTTTACCCTCTGCAGGAAATGGTAGGGAACAATGAGATCTTGAGCACAGTTTGGAGCATGAGCATTTTCATATGTAGGATTTAGATGCATATGATTGTCCTTCTGTAGATGCAACTTTAATTCATCTAAAGACTGGAATAAAGCTGTGGTTTGTTGCAACCTGTGGAATTAAAATGCTATTGATAAAAGATTGTCATGTTCTGACTAGCAGTAGCCTTGTTTACAGTAGGAATCAAAATTCTGGGTATGATACCTGTACCTCAGAAGAAATTTATTTGGTCCAAAACAGAAATTTATTGAGGAAATATTTTACATTCAGTGCATCTTTTGTGATAGAATTGCAATCATGTAACTGTAGATTTTACCCTGAACATTTCTGTACCAAGAGTACCTCTTCTAGTCATTAAAGGGTTTTATGCCCATAACTATCTGCAATACTTTATGAACTGATATTTGTTGACAACAAGATCATGCTATTTCAGATATGTGGAAAGAACTGATGGAAAAATGACAAAGACAAATGGATTATAGCTTTTCTCTTGAGCTGTCTGTGAGAAACTGCAGTTCCTTTGCTATACCTTTTCTTCTTTTTGCTTTCTTCTTGCAAGTTCTCCCAAATCACTAATCAATGTCTCTATCCTTACATGTTTCATCCAAGACAAATAGAAAGGGAGGAAAATAACATTTCTTATACCAAATGGCCACTGAAAGATTTTCCAGTGAACCATCAAAACAGTTTACATCCACTGTTTCAGGAGACCATGATTTATGCAATGTTTCAAAACCTGTCTCCAGAGGTGTTTGTTCTTCACACTCACTATCCCTTAAGGATATAGTGAAGTCATTGAATTCATTGCCAGACTTCAACCATAAGAAAAATGGCACTTTTTCTCTTTTAATTGCCTCTGTAATTTGGATATTCCAAATATTTAAAATCTCTTTATTCCTCTGTAGAAGAAAGCATACAGACATGCAAAGAAAACACACAATATCTGGATTCTTCCATCTATTCCACTAACCAGAAGTAATAAAAATCAAATTCCTAACTATAAGGAGCAAAGGAATGATTTTAAAGTGATGTGCCAAGCTTTGAGGGTTTCTTTTTGAATGCATATTTTAAATCCTTGAAGCTGTTCTTAAGAGAATTTCAGTGATCTAGAAATCACTCAGAACAAGCTGCTGTTCTTTGAATGCTATCTCACTCTTTAATGTACAGTAATTTAACTAATAGAAAGTTTTATTCAATCTTAGAGAAATTTAACCCAGCTTGAAATTAGTTTTTGATCATAATTCCTGCTTGGAGGAATCAAGACAAAGCTAGTAAGCATTGTGTCCATTCCACAAGTTTTTAAAATGCTGTATTTGTACTGTATAATAGCCTGTTTCATATCAATATAATCTGAGCGACAAAGATTCAGCTAATTCCAGTTCAGATAATGAAGGCATGCTCTGAACACTTCAGAGCTATCAGTCAGACACAGTATGTTTGATACCCTTATGTTGCCAAGATCTTCTGAATGCTCAAGGGTCTAGAAAATAGATGAAAGTTACAGAGCAAACAAATAATAAAATCAAAGCTAAAAGTGGGGACCGAAGCGGTAAATCAGCTAGATGCCCTTTATCTCTGGAGATTAGTGCTCCAATTCTGCATCAGAACCCATAGTGAAAATAATTTTAATGGCTTCAATCTGATCCCCTGGGTGCAGTTTATCCACATTACAGATTTCACTATACTATTAAGAATGACATATATTTTTCTCCTAAAGAAAGGTGTGGAACAGGAATAACAGGGGACACTTCACAGGCCAGGATTGATGTATGTTGGCAAAGCAACGTGTGAAAACTGCGGGCCAGGAATAGCCAGGGGATTAAGTACAGATTAAGGTGCAGTGAAAGGGGCTATTGAGAACTCTGAATGACCTCTGCCTGCACAATAGTGCTAATATTCAGGCCTTAGCTTTATGAACACCATTTTTATCAGTGTAGTTATATAAATACAATATATTAATACATATCTGAAGATCAGGAGTTTGTAGTAGTTTATCTCTTACAAGTCTGGGTGCTGCAAATCGTAAAAAAGAGTACAGTTTTCACTTTTCCTGATGTAAAAGTGTAATAAAAACGATTGCATTTTAGAAACATTACAATAGTAACAGTAAACTAATATGCTTGTAGAGTTTATTCAGTATTTTTTATGTAAGTTCTACAAAGCTGAGGCTCATAAACATGAAGACTAGATTGATTTATCAGAGGTAATATTCCAAACTAGTTTTAGGGTTATATTCTTGATCAGTGTTTTATGCATCACAGAGTGGGTTTGGAGTATATTTCTCCTTTTTCTTGTCTTGGCATTTAGCTCAAGTCTAATCTCCTTGTGGCAGCTCTTTGACTCCCATGGGCTCTTTCTATTGTTCTTCAGATATTAACTCATGTAGCTGTCCTTTACAATCACATTAACTCTCACTTCATCTGGAAACTTCTAAATGATAGAGTTGATCCATTTATGAATGTAACAGGAATTCCCAGAGTCTGAGGGTTTTTTTAAGCGGCTGCCTCCAAACTGATCCCTTGGATGTCACTGGGACTGTGTTGTCCGAGACACCCTTGAGCATTGCGTGCAGCAAAAGGGAATTAAAAAGTGTTTAAATTGACACTCTCAGCAAGAGCAACTTTGTAATATTATCTGTGATGAGTCAGTTACTCACTTTTCTGGCCCTTCTGTGACTAAAGGATTTTTTGGAAGCTCCAGAAAAGTTCTCCTGGTCAAAACTGCAGCAATGGAGCATTCAATGTCCCTCTCAAGTCCAGCAATGTGCCTTACATCTGCTAAAAAATTACTCTTGGTGGAGGACAAAGGGAAATAGGGAGAGCCATAGCAACTTGCCACTACTGTTGTCTCACCTCGAATGTATATGCCACTTGACTTGCATAGGACCCTTAACTAAGTAAAAACAACCTGCAAATACTTGCAGAGGCCTTAATTTTTCACATTTCTTGAAATGAATAACATATCCTATGTGAAGGAGTCCTCAGAAAAATACTGTTTGAGAGGTCATCTCCACGTGTAGGGAAAAACAGTTTTGGCATATTTCCTATTTGGCCATAAGCACAAGGTGAAATACTGAACCTGCAGAAAACAGTCAAGTTCCAATCCTGGTCTCCATGTGGCCAACAGTTGGTGCTCTGAAAGCTGGAGCTGCCGTGTTGGAGCACTGGCTAAAAGTTAATTTGGGAGAAAGCTTTCTAATATCTCACCTCATCCACCATTCTGAAGCATCACTAGCTTCAACTTGGGAAAGACTTCAAGAATGATTTGAATGACAAACAGGGGATCAGAGTTACAGGGCTGTAGAGAATTTAGAAAGGAGAGCATCACAGGAAGAGATGGAAGGAAGGACGAAAGAGGAAGAAGGGGGACTATTGATTTCCAAGTCCAGGAACTTTGACAAATCTGGCCACGAGCAAAAGAATTTGATCTTTTCCATGTCCTTCAACTTCTACACCCAATGTGCTCTTCCTTTTAGAAAATAAAAGCAATTTACTTCAGGAAAGAAAAAGATTAATTGAGCAAGTCTGTTAAAGGAATTAGTTCATTTTTTGTTTGCTTTAAACCAAAATATTCTCCATAAGCCCTGCAGTACTCTGAAACAAACAACGACAAAGAAAAAGAAGCTTTTAAAATGAAATATTTTCCTTGGCAACAAGTTTTCGCACAGAGCATGCTTTTGCTGAAATACCAGCTGTGAAATGTGTTCCATGAAGTCAAGAGAAAGCCTTAATCTTTCAGTCATTGGCATTTGCTTATGCATTCAGCATGTGTTATTATCATTCCTATTGTTATTATAGAACATGGTTTAAAAACTAGCTTTGTCTTTGTTCAATGACAATGGTTATGGACAAATTAGAGTTTGAAAATGCATTTTTGCCTTGTACTTGAAATTCCAAGACACAATTTTTCATACGGTGAGAAATTTCAAGTGGTACTTGGAAAAAAGCATAGAAAAAATACATACAGTAATAAAAGTACCATACTATGCTTTTATATATGTATATACTTTGGTTATTTTCAGTAGATTGCTGAAAAATTCTTGTTATGTAATCTTAGCATAACTTGAATTCTGCTCTAAGAATAAAATGCAGCAGAAAGTATAAAAGGGCAAATGTGCAGATGCTCTTTTTGCTAATCCCAGGCTAACCTGTGTGCTCTCATGAAAACCACAGGAAACTTAAGCACTTGACATTAAACCAAGGGAAAATTTGTAGCTATTGAGTGGCCTTGGCCTCAATCCATCTTGAAACTTAAGGTAAAATTTGTGACAATTTTAATCCTAAACACAAGATCATCCTTATTGCAGATCTGTGGAGGCCAGGGATCTTTTCTTGGAGAAATTAAATAATTAGGACCTTATTAATTTAATTCTACAGGGAATTTAATACCTATGAGTATTAAGCTGTTTCCATCATTCTTCCATTAAGAAGCAAGAATTCAAAAAGGGTTTTTTCCACAATCAGTAAAATATCTTACACTTGTCTGAAGCATCAGAATTAGAAAATGTCATGGAAGGTTAGCTTCTGCATGATGACATAAAAATTTGTCAGAATGGCTTATCTGTGGGAGAGTTCTAACAATGGCAGTAGAATGCAAAGTTGGTTTACTGCATGGATATGGATTGGAACACTGTGCCACCTAACTATGAGAAAGGATGTTTCCCAAGGTAACTCAAATTATATCATGTTCTGGTTATTGCAATAGCTCATAAGAAAATCTACTGTTGCAAGATTTCAAGCAATCTTTGCAGTCTCAGAGAATCTGCTTAGATACAAATGCACTCCAGTCAGATATGGACATACTTCAGTGCTCATGCACACTCCTGCTCCTAACCAATTACAGTTTGCCCTTGAGATACTACCTTAGTAAGATAACTGTGTGTATGGGAGGTGATGAGCAATAAGGCTATATATAGCAATAAGGCTATATTTCTCAGTACCACATGCGTGAAGAATTTTTTAAAAGGTCATTAAAATCTGTGAAGTAAAATTTGAAAGATCAGAATCCAGGAAAAAAAGATCTATAATAAGTGAAAGTGAAATTAATGGTGTTTTTTTCTTTTACCCCTGCATGCTTCTATAAGTTTCCTGAAAAAAAGAAAAAAAAAACAAAAAAAACCCCAAACCTCAAATGGCACTACACTAATTATACGGGAAAACAAATCTATATAGATTAGAATTTAGAGATTTATTTGCTAAAAAAAAATTCTGTCCAACATTATGGCAAATTGCTTATAAGAAATTTCTCTAAAAAGAGTAATCTCTGCTGCTAAATTTATTTGTCTTCACTCCTGCAATATTTCATCAGAAAAAAACTTATAATCAGAAAGTTTGAGGATGAATAATGGTTTTTTATAAACTCTTTGTCATTGATTCTTTGAGAAAAAGTAACCCACTGAAGTTCACAGTTTTTTTGCATTCTCCAAGTTTATTGTAGCTACATGGACCTTTGAATCCACATCCAAACCTCAATGGATGTTGTAACAGGCCTTGCATCTATCTGTAAGGATGTGTCTGTGACTGTGCAGACATGACAAATTACTGTACTCAAGATGACATCCACTACTGCAGGTTTGAATCCCAGTCATGCACTTCATTGTACATGAGGAGGAGTAGATGTTATTTTAGTTCTGATTAATTAATTCTCCTTCCCTCACTGTTGTCACAACTAATTGGTTACAGACCTTCTAAATGCTCTTTCTATGACAAAAGTAACCAAATATGTGTGAATGTCTGAAAAACACTTAAAACACAAATTTTCAGGGGGGGAATGTCAAAATTATTATAGAAAATGGGTTCCGTTTGTGTGAAGTTGTCCCCTCTGCCAGCATTTTCACTCATTGCCTGTAACTGACTGACTCTGAGGTGGAAAGGACAGGCAAATTAAGGAGGAGAGGTGAGAGGTGAGTGTTGTTGTAGTGGGTTGACCTTGGCTGGACACCAGGTGCCCATCAAGCTTCTCTATCACTCTCCAGTGGGACAGAAGAAAGAAAATAAGATGGAAAATAGCTAGTAGGTGGAGATAAGGCAGTTTACTAAAGTAAAAATAAAAAGAAAAGCAAGTTTGAGCACACACCAGCAAAAGGGAAAAAATTAATCTCAACTTCCCATCAGTGAGCTATGTCCAGATGCTTCCAAGGAAGCAGGGTGTCAGCATGCATAGCAACTGCCCCAAAGAGCAAACACTGTCATGTAACAAATACCCACCCCCATTCCTCCTCTCTCCCTTACACCTGAGCTGACACCACATGGTCTGGAGTAGCCCTTTGGTTAATTCGGGTCAGCTGGCCTGACTGTGACCCCTCCCAGGATCTTGCCCACTCCCAGCACCTTGATGGGGTGGGGATGTCACAGAGACAGCCCTGATGCTGTGCCAGCACTGCTCATCTGTAGCCAAAACGCCTTTATCAACACCTTTCCAGCCACCAGTGCAAAGCTCAGCACTGTGAGGGCTCTAGGGGAAAATGAACTCCAGCTCAGCCACACCCCATACAATCTCTACCCCTTATTCCGTACCATTTTGTGTTGTACTCAGATCCCATATAATTTATTTATCTTCCAATTGTCCCATTGTATTATTTCTCATTACCAAAATGCCTTCTTACCCATATATACAACTTAAAAAACATCCTTAAACCTTCTCTATACCGGGGCAGGCTATGCCTGCAAGTTACAGTATCTAAAGGACCAACCGCAGGGGGCTGTGTCAGCCTGTGCTACTTGAGCTAGGGCGACTCGGAGGATCAAACAGTGAGTCCCTGCGGCAGAAGAAGTAATTATGCACCAGCCGAGAAGAAGATTGGTCCAGAGCACTCCCCGCCTTTTTCTCCCTTATATAGACTGGTTTCTAGAGACTTCTCCTTTGTTCCCCCTTGAGTTTTGTATTATTGGTTTATTTGAATTTTGTACCCTCCCCTATTATGTTACTATTGGTCTGTGTCCCTGTCCCTTTTCCCTCAGACTCTCCTGGTTGGTCTGTGCACCAAACCACTCCCTTTTTCCTTCCCCATATAATCCCTTGCAACTGGTTGTTCAGGGCCTTGCTGCATCTGGACTTCCAGACTCCTTGACTGTCCCTGCCTCTCCGACCCTCTTCGCCTACCCGGACCCTCACCCGTGAACCTACAATAAACCTCTGGAAGACCACAGGTAGCTTGGCCGCACATTCATTCACTGCTGCGCGTCCTCAGGGCCCGAGAGACCTCTCCCTCCTCTCGGTGCTGTCTGGGACTGCATGAGGGAGAAACCCCGTCCCTGTGCCCTCTGCCTCTTCCCTGTTGCCATTGCACCATGCCAGCTGCTCATCGGAGGCAGGGCTCACCTCGCCGGGAGACATCCCCATGTGCAGGAGGTGTGGGCAGGCTGCGCCGAGGCCGACAGCCAAGACCTACACCTCTGAGCCAGAGAGTCAGCGTTCTAGGTGAGGGCTGGGCAGACTTTCCCAGGAGGCGCTCCCCACCAAAGGAGCATCCGGGAGAGACCCGGGCAGACGCACTACTACACTATACCAAACATACATTTTCACTAACTACCATTCCCCATCCTTTTACAGATAGATATTATTTTCCTATTTGGCGGGCTCTTGCCTTGGCATGTTAATGACACTTTCCCAATGTAGTCAATTTGCTACGCCTCACCATATCAGAAACCCAGCCACCGCCCTCTATTCCAAGGAGATTCTGCTTGTGTGGCTCTCCTGATGACAGCACAGGTTTCACATTTCTGGATCACCTGTCTTGATGGTCTCTGTGGTCAGAGACCATCTGTGGCAACCTTATCTACCTATTGATTGTTCTGATATTCTTCAGTGACATGACTTTTGGGCACATGAGCATCTACACAACATATCTTCAGAGTCATGTTTTCTACCTGTGCAGCAATGTCCTGCCGCAATGCAGTAGCCCAGATGCCTTTACCCCTGCTTTGCCAATTGGTTTTCTTCCATTGCTGCAGCCACCCACAGAGGGCATTAGCAACCATCCAGGAGTGAGTGCAGAGATAAAGTTCAGGCCACTTCTCTCATTCAGCAATCTCTAAGGCCAGTTGGAGAGCTTTCACTTCTACAAATTGGCATGACTTGCCTTCCCCTTCAGCAGCCTCAACTATTTGTCATGTGGGACTCCACATACCGGCTTTCCACCTCCAATGGTTTCCTACCACACAGCAGGATTCCTGGAGACCACCTTAGTGCAGAGTAAACTGTATGATGCAAAGGCAAATTTAATACACTTGGAAAATTTTAACTCAGGTCAGGAGTAATGTGGTTGTGTAGTCGTGGTCAGCACCTTCTCAAAGAAAAAAGAAATGTATTTACATAGATTAATTTCAGACAGGTAAATGCAGGCACCAAGAGATTTCTTTCCCTAGGTGTTCTATAATCAATGGACTTAAATAGATCAGATGAGAAATAATAGAAAGATTAACTTAGTAGTTAACATAGCACAGCTAGGTTTCCCCAAGTGTTATTCAAAGTGGAGTTGGCTCCAGTCTCCTCTAGGTAAAATTCCTTAGTTTTATATTGATCTCTCTCAGTTTCTGTATTTTGTTATCATTCTAGCTGTGCTATCTCTTCTTCAAAGAGTATTTGCTAACCTACTGTAGCAGAAACACCATGTGCATCCCTGCTTGTATCATTTGTAAGAGTAGTCCTCTTTGTTTCAAATCCTTTAAAAATTTAAAATGTGATAGACTTAATGTAATAGTCACAGGGAAAGTGGAAATTTTAAAAGAGTTTCTTGGTAGATGTCTATGTATTGCCAACAAAAAGAAAGAAAATTATATCACTAAAGAAAAAAGAGAAATCACATATGTGCAAGGGCAATACTCTGTCAAAAAAGAATAAATCACTTTGTCCTACCCTGGGGTTAAATGCTCACTGCTGCTTGGGAAAGCTTGTGTTTCTTTTCTGCTTTGTGTATGTCTGTGAATGTTTTATGAACCTAACTGAGCTTAGGAATCAAGTTTCTTAGACAGACACAGTTTATTCAGAAGAATAAAGATACAGCAGAAAGTTATTGATTTTTGAGGACTCTACACCTTGTGAAAAATTAACCAGACATTCCTACCAAATCAATTGTATTACCCTTGCTGTTTCAGGACTTCTTCAGGACGCCCATAACATGTTTTCAGTGAAAAATTGTCTGTACCAGCATTTCCTTCATAAAAGCTGATTTCTGCTATCACCTTTGTCTACGATCACATCTCAGTCTTTCCAAATATGCATACAAACATGTGTCTGTATAGGAGTCCTGGTGTTCATGCGGAAAAAGAGGCTGAACTCCCATGTTTAAAAAATTTAGAGGTGTGACAAATTCAAGAATCTTTGTCATAAAGATGAAGTCTTCTTTTACTGATGGAACTGAAAATACAATTCTTATACTTTTCCACAATACTTAAATGCTGTTTAAAAAGAAACAACACTAGATTAATGTCCTTTCAGTCTCCACTCCCAAGAGCTTCTCTCTTGAAATCACCATTAAAGCTCACAGGTACAAGTAGTAAATCTTGGTAAGATTTGCTGTATCCAAAGCAGAAACTTGCTGCAGTTGCCCACACACTAAAGAAATTTTATTTAGCAACTGACAGCTATACAGCTTTCCGTCAGGGCATTAGCTTTGTAGACCATGAGCAGTTATTTCCTTGCTCCTCATGAACATTGTTCTGCAGCTGGTCTCCTGTTTCACACTTACTTTTTTTTAAAATTGCTTTTATTTTGTTTTCCATCATAGTAATTCACTGCTAGCTTTCCTGAGCTTGAGAAAGCCTGGATGTTTTTGGATTTCAGGTAACTTCATTAAGTTGACAAGAGTAAATTTTCCATGAAAAGACTCTGCTAACCTTCCTATGTGTTTAATACCTTTTTTAACTGTGCAGTAAGGGTTGTATACATCCTCGTTTCTCACTTTTCTAAGACTAGTGATGCTTCCTGTTTGATAATATACATTGAATAAATCCTCTCTCTAATGAAAAATTAATAGAATTACTAGCAGCTTATCAATGATGTTAACAGGAAAAACCTATTTAATTTTGCAGTTAGATTTTTCAGTTTGATTTGCTAGTCATAAATGCATTTGCTTCTATATATCAGCCATTAGGGTAATGCACATATCTGAGGCCATGCTGAGGACTGGTTCCCCTACAAGTCTAGCATAACACAATGTAAGTGATCAGAATATACCTTCTGCAGGAGTCTGTGGGACATAACCAGGGTAAAAAAGAGCATTTGTGACAATTCTGTGGCACATGACTCGTGTAGGAACACATGCAACTTGTAAAGAGACTTAAACTCTTGTCAAAACAAGCTTTCCTAAACTTTTTAGGAAGGTTCATGAGCCCAAAAATTACACCTTCTTTTACTATGGATGATAAACCTTTAAAGATGGTCAGGGTCGTTTTGATAGATGACACAAGTTCCCAATTCAATACAATAAATTCACATTTATGGTAAGAGAAGTCCAGGCTGACACATTTTTATCCCGGGTGACTTCTTGGCTGTTTGAAATTTTTATGGTAATTTCTGTAAGGTTCCAGCATACAAGTTCTGCTGTTTGAACTAAACTTCTTATTTTGTTAAAGCAATGAATGATTTTCCATCTCTGTAATTCCCTATGTAGTTTAAATGGTTATCAAGAGCTGAACCTCTCTGCTCACAAATATCCAAATATTCCTGTTAGACATAATTTTTAAAGTGCCTTAGAAGCAAGCTGGATGGAAGTAGCTCTGTAAATGGAAATTTTTGTAATTATAAACAATGAGATTTTAATTATAAATGGTGTTTTTGTTGTGTTTGATGAGTTCCTAAACTATAGAAAATAAATTCCTTTGTGAAATAGGAGTCTCGGTGAGAAAATGCCAGAAAGATCCAGGAAAATGCTGCTGAACTCCAAGGTCAAATTTTCCTGGACTAGCAGGTTTTATGCCAGTACTAGAGAAATTGTCTTAATATATCTGGAATACTTTTACTGAATATACATGATGTATGCATATGTGTTCCTTTGTATTCTGTATGTATTTATATGGATTACTAATAGAAACAGGTGAGAAACATCTATATATACATAAAAAGAGCAGATGAGATATTCTCATTGATGGTTTGTACCAGGAATATAAAATTGAAAATGTCATAGTTCAGAAGCAATTTCAAAGCCTTCCCAATATTAAAAAAACATGAATAAATAGACAAGGAGGTTTAAATTGGAGCATGTCTTTTCTTCAAATGGAATCAGAGATTTCGGGTAAGGAAAACAAAGATTTTAATAGCAGCTGCTCTGAAATGCAGTTACTGAGAGGTTTTAATGACCTGTGTTTGGGGGTTCTTTTACATTTGTTTCAATGTAAAACTGCAATTCAATTTTAAAGATTGAATCCAGGTGGTGTTCCATCTTAAATTGACTTTAACTCTTTCTTGAAATTACTTCAGGGTGTACAGAATTTGAGCTGTTCAATGCAGATAAGGAAGATCAATTCAATATCAAATTTTTTCAGGTTCCCTGCCAGAGTATTCACACATAATCTGTTGAAAGTGTGGATCTTTCTTTGGTAATGATTCTACAGCCATTCAAACATAAAGACTTAAATACTAATAATACTAATATTAATAATATTTGGTAGTGTAATTATTTAATCATAAGTATTGAAGCCTCAAAGATTCTCAGATTCCAGATCATAGGGAAAGATATATTACAAAACCAAGTTTGAACTAAATACTTACAGTATTCTTTTAAGAAGAATGACTTTTTCTAGTTTTTGCACATTGTCTTTCAAATAAGAAAGGTTATGACATGATCGGCTTGGACTGACAAAAGATACTTATTTTAATTAGCTGATGGGTTAAAAGATCTGAGTGATATCGTGTTTTCCACAGAGTAAGTCACGACACATCTTCATCCTGTTCTCTGCCATTTGCTAAATGATACTTCCCAAGTAGCAGTCCCTGTGGAGTCACACTGATTACAGCCAGAAATACAGAAGCACAATGACAAAAAGGGCCATTTTAACTTAATTTGATGATGCTATGAAGGAATTCAAAAGAAATTAAAAAATGTAATCTATAAAAAGGAACAACTGGGAAGTAGAAGGCAAATAACTTTAAAAATCATGAAGTGTAGAAAGCTGATTAAAAGATTAAAGACACTAAGCACATTGTGATAATTAACTACAAATAAAAGCTGTTCTTTAAAGTAAAATGGATAAATAATAATCCTGCAGAGTTGTAGGTGTACTAAAGAGAAATGGTAAATTTGTTAAAAATTGATGCAGAGCTGGCAGATGTATTTGAGAAATACATCTGCACCACATGGAAAAAAACAGTATGTTTTATTTAACCCTAAGAGGATGATGAACTATATTCCAGCCTACAAGAAACTGAAGGGGTTTTAACAGCTGCTAAGCATAAACATGAGACCAAACTTTAAAAAAACCTGAGTCATGTTAATTTTTAATATTCTTCAGGTATTTGGAATATTCCAGAATAAAAGAACAATGCTATGGATCTGACAGACTGCAGAAAGGGCAGGCAGGATAATCAGAGTATTAACAGGCTGCTTAGTTTGAGACCCATCTGGACAAAATAATAGAAGAGGTAGTATAATAAGCAGTTAATAAAGAATGAGAGAATATAAATATAATTAATACTAATCAAATGTCTTTATGAAAATAAAGCTTGTCAGACAAACCTAATTTTTTTATGGGTTTACATATTTAGCAGATAAAGATGTCGCCACAGACTGAATGTTCAGATTTATTTAAAACTTTTGACTTTAACAATCTGACATTCAGATTTTTAAAAATTACTTTTAGACTCAATCAAAATAAAGCACATGCCAAACAGAATAAAAATTGATGCATCTCCAAAAGTAGCTGTCAGTGAAGACTCATCACTGAATGAGAATGTTTTCAGAGGAGCTGATATTCAATCTGACGATATTCAATAGGGGTTTTTTATCCAGGATCTAGGAATAAATATGAAATTGCTGCTGAAAAAATCTTAGTACATAAGAGGCAAGTAGAATTGCAAATAACAGTGAGGGAACGACACTAGAGAGGTATATCACTGAGCAGTGTGGGGGTATTAGAACAGCAAAGTTGTGTCTCCAAAAGGGACTCAAGCTACTGACCCATTCTCTACTGCGGCATAAAGGTGGTCTAAAAATCCATGATGCCAAAAAGCTATGCAGACAGGAATAGAAAATCAGGTCAAAGAGAAATGGTGCTATGGCCAAAAAGTGTCTGAATTAATCAGGAGGGGGTGAATAAATCACAGCTAACATGTTCAGAGGAATTTTCCCATCTGTGGGGTTTTTTTAGTTACTTAGGAGTGAAAGAACAAGCACAGGAGTTATAAAATTATTCAGTGGACTAAAAGTGCAACAACTAAATGTGTATAAATTCTCAAAAATTAGAAGAGAGAACTTCTTGGCAATGACAATGTACCTTTAGCAAGAGAAAAAAGAAACAGTGATTATAAAATCAGAAAAATTTGGACAACCAAAGATAGATTTAACAATTTGCTCTGAAAAAAGAGTTGTTGCTCCATCTCATAATGATTTGTTCCAAAACTAGCAGGATTTTTAAAAAGTCATAGATTTTATTATTAGACCACCAAATCTATGAGAAAAAGCAGGCAAGCACTAACTTATCAAGCCAAAATGTGATTGTTAAAAAAAAAAAAAATTACCATCTTACAAGAACTACTATAGCTTTTTCAGTTGTTCTTTCTTAAGAATTAAAGAAAGATGGCTGTATTCTTCATCCATGTTTTTCCAGGGAAACCAGATCTAACCCTTTATATAAAAATGCATCTATTAACTTCCTGGTGTCTGTATTTCCTCTCACTCTGTACCTTTGCAGTTACCTGGTCAATCAGTGTATTCTTGTTTGCAATGAGACGTTTTTTTATATATCCAGACATATCTTAGCACTATGTCTATTCTTTTTTCCAAGTCAGAGCATATTGTTAAAGTAATGTTTTATGTTCGTGCTTGTTGTTCAGTTGCCCTCTAGCTTTGGATAAGCAAACTTAAATCCTTCCATATTACTCAGGTATGCACCACTATTATTACACTCTTTCATATTAGCCTTCGAATAAACAGTTTGATAAATTATGGTAAAAGTATTTTCCTTCAGGAAAAAGAAAATCACTGTAGAGTAAATTCTGCCTTAAGGTTTCGTACTAAGAAAAACCACTTATACCTATGAAGAAGGCTTTAAAGTCAATGTATTTGAAAATAGATATTGTTTTGTCTTTTTGCCCTAGTTTGAATTTTACTTGCAATGCAGTTTCAGATACCGTCTGCCATAGCCCAAATTTCATCATCCAAAGTACAGAAGAAAGTAAAAGGCATCTCAAAGAATGGAAAATCCAGTTCAGATTTTATTTCTTCCACAAACATGAATGTGAAAGTGAACAAGTTACTGTGCTTGAAGAATAAGCTCCTCACCACAGGTCCATCAATAAGAAAATATTTACTCATAAAATTCTAAACATTTTGTTTAAAATAGTTCTATTTTATAAATTTTCATCACTTCCAATACTAAGTAATGTCCTTATAGGTTCTGAAGACACTTGTGGATTTGGAGGCAAATAACAGCTGGGACACAGCCTCTAGATATCTTTCCTTGCAAGGTTTCACAATTCAGAGGTATTTGATCAATTCCAGGAGCAAAGGTAGAATCACCATGTAAGAGAGGTGCAGGATATGCAGGACATGTGTATGCTGGACTGTGATGAATTCTTCAGGCTTGTTTGGTGGCCAGCAGTGGAGAAGGGAATCTGGCACGTCTGTGTGTAAATACAGATCCATTTTTCTTTTCCCTCACCTTTCCATCTGTAGCTCTTTCATTCTAACCCTGCAGTTGTTCATCCTGTCCTTAGTCAGTCGGGCTGATGTGCTTATTCTGGAATGGTTTCTGGGCATGTGTTCTACAGAGCCCTGAAAGGCATTTACACCAGCAGTTTCTAGCTCTGCTTTCTTTGAAAAATGATCTTTCTGGAATTTGCCTTACAACTTCAGTGTGTCTCTGTGCCTACGTTTGGTGTGCAGGTGATTTATGACACCCTGATATAGCTTACTTGACATGGAAAGTGCTTTGGTGCCTACGGTTCCTGTGAAAGAAGCCTGAAAACCTACACTGATGGTCTAGATATGAAGCTAGGATATACAAAAACAGACCAGAATGAATGACAGCATAGCTTCCAACAGCTGGAGAACCTGCAAGGGAAAACTGGAGGTTATTTCCCTAACAGCACTGCAGTTACAGGCAGGGACCAAGCCAACACCGAACATTAGCTCCAAATGTGAGAAGAGTAGCAAGTAAAAGAGTGTAGTTAGGAGATTGCAATGACATGATTCTTTGGTTTCCAGAACAGTTAGAATCTGCTTTGGTAGACAAAGGAGCCATCCCAGAGCCTGCTGAGTGGTGCCTGCATGGCACCACCCTTTGCTCCAAGAACCTGAGGCACAGATTCCATTTTCCCTAACATTAGACACTTAGGCTCCTTTTATAATCAATGAAGAGAAATGGACCTGTCTGAAGTGTGAATCATCGGATCTATTTTAAACACCAGGCTTACAACAGAAAAATGTGACCTAGAAGTATCTGTTTATTTCAACTGACCCTGTAGCAAGACTAGACAAGTAAGGCAGACAGAAAATGCCTACATTTGGTGAGATAAATCTGAGGATAGCTGAGGAAGTTAGTAGCTGCTAGGTTAAACTGAATTGAAATGAAGAATAATTAGAATCCAGGCTTAAGAACTCAAATTTCAGCTACATTCCATTAAACATGACCAATTCCTTTATTGCATCTGCATTCCAGGTGATCTTGCCACTCTCTGAGTTTAGAGAATGAGCTGAATGCTCTGGAAGGAAAGGTGATCAAACATGTTTCATAGCATACATTCAAGATCATTATAATGCAATTATACAAAATATTCCTGTAGGATGATCTCCATGAATAAACATAAAAGGAGACATCCATAAACATATGGACTAAGTTTTGGAATAAAAAAGTTGTTAACTTCTAGCATTCCCACACTGCTATCTCTTCTCCCCAAATTTTCCAAGTTACAGCACAATATTCACTTTATGATATTTGCTTTTTCATTCTGTATTAATCCTATTTAGTCTGTAAATCTTTGTAAAGGAAAAGAATATTTCAATGGGAAGACCTTCAGGTTTTAAATCGTTGCAGGTGGAAGAAGAATTTAGTTTTTTAATGGTAGAAAACAGAGAAGTGTTAGTCCAGCGTCTATGTAACTGAGTAATAATGGGGGAAAAAATACAGAGTCTATACAATAGAAGTAATTAAAAAAGCACCCCAAAACTATTTAAATACATGATGTTTGTAACACTGGTCTCTACTGCTCGCCAACTAACTTCCTTGAGCACACAGCTCAGAGGTGTGCTGCAATTCATCACTAATCTTATGCATACGTAACTTGTAAAATGCTTTGACAAATCTCATCTAAATGTAAAATATTACTGCCATTCTTATCCACAATAAACCTTTGTTCCAGAATTGCTTACAAGTCTGCTTCAACAGCATTGAAATAAAATAAAATGGCTGTATTGCATAGAGACCAAAAGTTTGTTTCTACAGCCAATGTACGAAAAATAACCCTGAAAGAAATTCTTCAAGTTATCATATGTATACATGTGCACTCACAAACATAGACTCGCATACAATAGTAAAAAAGACCACGAATCACTTAAAATTAAGACGTAGAACCTGAAATGCAAAATGGAGCTGTGTGCAGCTAAGGAAAAACAATGTACTATCAGCAATGGTAAAATAAATGCTCTTGCATGAATTATGTATTACCAATGGAGTGTAAATAACAAAGGTATAATAATTCCTGGACATATTTAGGGGAGAAAGCAAAGTTATCCATTAACAAATTGTTTTTTATAATTATATATTCTTTAAATGTCTGATTTTAGCCTGCATGAATGTTAATTAGTACATAGTGCAGCTTTTTTAAGTCTGCCATCTACTTCCACAAACATTTCTATCTCAGGGTTAAGATAATCAAGGGAAGTTGTGTTAAAAATTATAAAAATAAATATTTTAATAAATGGAACAGAATCTACTTCTTCAATGACAGTTGGTATAATCCTTTTCACTTCTGTCGCACTTCCATCTTGAAGTGCTCTATTTACTGATTCTGGAATCACTTCAGCATTTAGACCTTTATTTGACCTGAAGCATTAGGCCAATAGTACTACACATCTTTATTTTTTTAGCTGGAGGAGGAAGAGAGTAATTGTCATCTTGGAGTAACAAACTGGCACATGTAATATGGGTGATGTTGTTCAGTTTCGCTTCATGACAATAATGATGATTGCAGTGGCGATTTGGTCAGTTAAGTCATTCTGGACTAGAATTGGGTTAGAAACAGAATGATAGCAACACAAGGGAAACACGGGTACTTCTGACCTGCCCCAGAAAGGAATAAAAAACATGCAGTGCCATCCAACACACTAACTAGATCAAGAAAACCTGTAACGGACATCAGGAAAGTATTTTAAATCCCATTTCTCTTGGGAGTTTAGGTGTCTGTCTCAGAGGTTCTCAGAGGTGTCACTCTCTTCACAAGACTCACAACACAAAACACTACTCTGGCCTTCGGCATTTCAATTTATATTTCACAACAACTTGCCTAAAGAAAACAGTACTCAGTCTAGAAATGAGTGACTCAGATTAACTACTCTCTTAGGATCCAAGTTACCTTTATTTTAAATTCGTATCCATGCACTCTTCCCACTTTGTCCTTAGCTTCTCTGCAACAAGCCCACAAGCAGTGTGGCTGGTATCTGCAGTCTGCCTTCTTAATAGCATCCCTTAAAATCAGTGCAAACATTTAATTGAACCTGTCTAAAATATAGGCACAGGAAACAGTAATGCCTATGTCCTCTGAGTTAGGATGTTCCTCTGAAAGTGAAAATCATTAGCAGTCATTGGACAAAATACAAACCCATTGCAAATTATTATCATATCTTTCTAAAGCGGTCCTGATTTTGATTTTGTTTTTTCCTACAAAACATTACTTCTTTTTCTGATATGAAATACCTTATCTTTTTTTTTTGAGTGAAGCTCCAGTTTGGTTTTTCAATTCCATGTCAGAAGAAGGAAGGAAGATAATATCCTGTGGCATATACCACAGAGTAGATGTTTAATTGCCCAAAGGTCCCTGTGAGGACAAAAAGTTCTATTCATGAGCTGATTTACGAAACAAATAGGGAAGTATCTATGAAATTCAGCTTCAACTGAACCTATGTCACTATAGTGGGAGATTTGGAGAGAAATATGCACCTTCAGTTCCTGAAGCTTTTTTAGATCAACCCCTATCCCACTTGCCAGTTCAGATAAAATATGTTTTCATGTACAATATGTTCATCATGAATTAACTCATACTATAAGTACATAGTACTCCAAAACATCATCCATCGTTGTCTGCTGCTGTAGAGAAGTTACAGCAGCAAGTTTTGGATTCCCTGCAGTACCTGGAAGCTTAGCAGTTATAAAAAGGTCAGCAGCAAACTCCTGAAAGGATTTTGTTTACTGCTGCCTAGATACCCTATGGGGATTTTATTTTGATAGGTCTGAGTAAATTAAATGGTCTATTTGCATATTGTTACAAAAGTGTAAACCTTTTATAGTGTTTAATAAAGATTTACACAATACCATAAACTTGATATATACCGGGTGCTTGTATAATTGAGACATGCTAGACAAACTGCACTCATGATATCAATTTCTTTCATTATTTATCATTTTGAGTAACACCATTAGTAACGAACATATGTTGTTGTAAAACATTTGGTAATATTCTCCCCTCCCTCACACTCCTAGAGCTAAATCGCATTGAAATTCACTTGCTCTGTCACTCATGGCATTTGTCGAGGCAAACACAGGGAGAGGGGTATATTCATCTGAGAAACTTGTAACCGGAGGAAATGCCCTGGATTTTTATTACCTTGGTTAGAGTAAATTTATTATTTATCATGGCAGCAACATTGATATCTGAAGAAACAATTATAATGACAAAATTACATTACAACAAGAGCTTACAATTGCAGCTGAAAATTAACCATGTGAGTAGGAATATCAAAACCAAGAAGAAATGCAGACTGTTGTTCAGTTTATGCTCAGTTCATTAGGATGTATATCTCAATCCAGAACAATTGGATTAGAAAGATTCAGAAGCAGAAATGACAAAACAAGATAATTATATGTCCATACATAGATTTATTTTTTGTATCTGTGATAAACATAGCTCTTCTCTGGGAGAAGAAAGGACAAAATCACTGTAAAGACAGATAATATCAGAAGTGAAAGTGGTACCAAAAAACCAAAAAAAGTAGCAGAACAGGAGAAAAATACTTTGGTATTACATTAATGGCAGTGACCAGGAAAAAAAAAAGCCCAAGCAGCATTCAACAAAAAAACCTATATGAACGTATTGGTAAGGCCACTACTTCCAACTATTAAACTGGCTCTTTCCAATCTATATTGATAGTGTAAGTAGAGTTAAAGTATGAATGCTTCGTGGATGTAGACTTACAGCAAAGCTTGATGTCTAGATTTAGAGGAAAGCAGGCAGAGATTACAATATTTTAGCAGTCTTCAATAGGTTATAATATTTTTAGTCCTTGTGAACAGAAGGTCTCTTCTCTTGCTTGTGCTTGGTCTTCAAATTTCTAATATGATGGTAATGACATATTCCTTATGACTTGCTGAATGACACTGAATTTATTGAGAGGTACTCAGAGTGATTTGTGCTATAAAGATGTCAAATGAACCAAGACTATGACTCAGACACAAAATTACAGATTTAACTTTCCAAAATAATACTAGATCTCTGGTGTTAAATAAATTTCTCACAAACACCTGCTAAGTCTTTATTTTTACAGAATTGAAGAAAATCTGTACTCCTACCTTCTGGTGATATATTTCTGTTATGTCTTGAAAAGTGCTTCACTCACCTAAGTGCAGCTGTGTGTGCTGTAAAATGAGTTAAAATAGGCTGCTCGTACTTACTGAAATATATAATGCTCGAGATTGGGTCCTCCTGCATTTCTGAGTCAAAACCCTCATCGGGTTTTGTTTATATAAGATTTTTCTGAATACATAAGCTGTTTGTTCTTATAAATCCAGAACTGTGGATCCAAGCTACCTAAACTAAGTGTCTCTGATTAGAGACGTAAGTAAAATCTAATCTCTTTGTATTTCTAAAGCATTCATTACTCTCATATCAAGGCTGCATCTGGGTGATAAGAGAATTAACTTTATATTTCACAAATTATATAAAGGCTTTTTTACATTCTCTTTGAAGCTTTCTCAAAAAAATTAAAATAAAATCCTGAGTTAAAGAAGAAAAAGTGAAGAGGTCCGTTCTGTTCCTTTCCAAATAACTGTTGTTACCACCTGCTGAACTACTGATGTTTGTAGAGCTACCCTAACAGACCCAACTGCGGTTTCAATTACTTTGTATGTTCTAAATGTCAAGGGAAAGCAAAAGGGACATGCATTTTTTAACAAATTATTCTGTCTCTCCTTACTAATGTAATTTTTTAATCCAGCACTTGAGAACATTAATTGAACTCTGAAGTTCTCCAAATGGGCTGCTCATCAGCTTTCAGGCTTCATCTGCCTTCCCACTTTTACAATCCTCTATAAATGCCATGTCATCTATACGTGTAGAAAAGAGAAGTGACTTGAATTAATTAACTGTTAAAATTTAGGTGGTCATTGACACCTGGTGAAGGTAATATGGCCACATTTATGGGAGTAAAAAAAAAAAATCCCTAAGTGCCTGATTGTTTTTCAGGAACTCAAGTGGTGAAGCTATATTGTTGGCACCACACTTCTCATTCCTTGTGGAGAATGAAATAGGCCATTTTGAAGAAAAAAATGTTTTCAGAATCAGAAGCTAACATAAAAGAAATACAAAGTAATGTTGGTGATGGATGATGCATAAGTGTTTGTGGGATACCATGTCTTCTTTGTCTTTTATATATATTTTTATTTAAATGTTTTATTGCAATCTTGCCTTTTCTTCCAGGACTATGGTTGGCAACCTTTTTCACACTTGCTGTGAATGAACACAGGAGATATATTGAGATTCCTATGGTTAGTCTGGGACTAATAGTAAAGCTAAAGAAAAATAAAACATATACAATATAATTTTTTTTTATTTTTTGATTCACTCAGTAGAATTGTGATATCACTCCTTTAAAAACTCAATAAATTCTAACTCAATTCTGCCTTTGTCTAGACTGCTTTAGTCAGACAAGGAACAACTAGCATGAACAAGGGTAAGGGAGGAATATGTCTAAACCTTAAAATCTACAAATAATTCCCGTTACAGTGGAAATGGATTTGAAGATGATGTTAAATTTGGAATGTTGTAACCTTTTAAAAAGCTATATTCTTGTTTGATTATTGCAAGTTACAGCTGGCTAGGTTCCTGAAATTGCTAAAATATCCAAGTTTCAGGTTCAATAAAAATTATATTCTGTTTATAGTTAGTACTAGTTTTAGCTTACCTGTTATCCAAAAGTATACTGAAAGATCAAATGAAAAATAAATTATTCAAAAATACTGATTCAGCATGTTTTTATTTACTCAACCAATGCACGCCTTTTTTTTTTCCTTTTTAAACATTTCCAGGGGATTAGAAATATTTTTCTAACAATGTATAAACTCCTGAAACAATTCTCCAGGTGGGAAACTCCTTCTATGTCCACAACACTGAAGCTGGCAAAACCTTGGTTGTATGACTGATACAAAAGTTCATGAAGATGTTCTAGTGAAAAAGGTGGCAGAAGATCTTCATCTTGAATAGCAACAAGGATCTGCACAGTTAAAAATATGCAAGAATTGATGTGATTTGAAAAGTGTCCTTAAAGGTTAGGGAATTATTTCTGAAGCAATCCTCCAATGAGAAATGTGAGGGGGACTTAAGCAGATGCACATCATGGTGAAATTGTCAGCCTTTGACATACAGCTTCTTTTGTAATTATAAAGAGATTAGGGAAATGATTGTCCTCTAAAAAAAATGAAAAAGGGAAAGAAAGATTTTATCAATTTTAGAGTCTTAATCTCCCATTAGAAGAATGCATTAACCTAGAAAATTCACCTGAAATCATAGCAAGGCCTACAGTAAAGCAACTCTGAGACTTCTACTTCCTTTTTCCCTCCAAGGAATGTTTGTCTCATGATCACTCAAACAGGAAAGATCTGTGCCACTTGGTTTTTTAAGACCATAGCCATGACAATTTATTGACATCTGTGTTTCACAATTATTTCTCAGAAGATAAGGGGAGTCCCATTTTTTCCAGTGTTTCTCTCATTTCTCCTCTCATCTCTTACCCCTGCAGCCCTTGGTAGCTCTCCATTGCTTCCTGACAAACCAGCCACAATACCCAAGCCTGGTTCCGTCCATCTCAACACCTCCTTATCTCCCCATTCCTAATGTTTCTATCTCTTAATGACAAAAAGTAGTTCCTGTCTTAAGCATCTGCTGCCAGTGGTAGGTTACTCTGAGTGTGTAAGAAGCAATCTCTTCTTGCCCCCTGACAATTCTGGCAGAACCAGACAGTGAAGGAGACCCAAGCCTTCTGCCTGCTCCCTTGGGATGAAGAGCACAAAGTCCTGCTGACAGGTTGTCACACAGGAGCTGTGCAGGATGGAGGGCACTTGGTGAGGGTGTCTCTGCACAAAATAAACCTTCAAGACTGATGTGCTCCCACTGAGTGTTTGCTGATTTCACATTTAAAGGTTTCTTCCAGCCATACAGTTTATACAGGAAAAAATCCACCAGCATGACATGTCTAACAACACTTTGGATACTACCATCCATGGTAAAAAGGAGTTCCCAAAAATCATAAAGTTATTTTCTCCCACCCAAATATAATTCTACATGTTCTGCCACAGACATTTTCACTCCAAAGCTCTACAGTTCAAAACAGAAAGGGGTGTTATGATGAAGAATGTAATATCCTATTATCTTGTTTTTTATAGCCCAACCTATTATGATTTTTTTCTGGTTTGAGGACTGAGCCCTTGTTATGTTTATAAAATTCAATATAGTCACTCAGTTTAAAAATATTGACCATATCCTTGTGTCCCACTATTCAAAACAAGTAACCAAAAAGATGACAGTAAGCCTGACTGCTTTAAAATAAAATACGTATTTTATGTAAAGATATGTTTTATTACTGTTCTATATAAAAATATAAATCTTATATAAGCTTGGTTTAGTTTCTGAATAACCCCAGCTGAATTTTATGTGAAATCTTCAGAAGAACAAAGCCTCCACTGAGACTCTATTACTTCACGACTCCAGCTGCATTGACAACACTTGGGAAGAAACACTGCCCTGAAAGTTCAGCTCTCATTAAACAAGCAGGAACTGAACATGCCTTTCTGAAGACAGAATTTGACCTTTGTTCTCCCAGCAATTTGACTCTCATGTCAAATGAATACTAGAGCAGAAGCAATTTAAATAAACACACTTATAAACATAGAGCATATCTGTAATGATATACTGAAACCTTCGAAAATAACTCCTGCTGTACATTTCAGTCTCACCTGCTTAACTTGCCTGAGTTGTTTGCTATTACTTTAGTTTTATTTCTACACACAAGTTTGTAGATTTTGCATGGATATTATTTAATGAGTTACTCACACAGTTCATTTTTAACTTGTTTTATTTAGTTATAAAAGTGCCATTTGTCAAAGGAAAGAAATATTGACTGCACAACAATGAAATGCTAACTCACTGGAAATTAGTGTCTCTCCAGGTGAAGTAAAGGAGAAATTTATATCAAGATCCCTACACAGAAATCCTCTAATGTCCCTCAGTGACTGCAGAAATAGCTCATCCTTCTTCAAAGTTGGCACTTTCTGCTTCTACACAGCCCTTTTTATTGCAAATGGAGCACAAGCTCAAATCTCTCACAAAGGGCAGAAGCCACAAGAGGTCCTTGGCAAATAAGCTTTATTCCATGAGATGGGAGAAGGAGTGGAATAGAAACAGCTTGATCTGGGAACAACAGATTTAGACAAAATATCATTGAAATTCTTTTATGGAAATCGGATTAAAAATTTCTTGAGAGAATATTTTCTGCCTAACACAATACGATAAGGGTTTTAATCCAGAGGGAGAATGTCATCAGCTGCTGTTGTCATTTAGTGTGGGGAGGAAACCTGAAGGACAGAGGAGGTCTGAGACTAAACAGGAAAGGTAGAGACCTATAAGCCTGGAAAAGCAGGGAATAGGTATCTGACAATGAAGTCCAGACATAAAAATATCAAGTGACAGTTGATTTTGGCTTCCAGTCTGGTTTGTCTGTTCCTGGTGCAACTCCCCTGCTCTGCCACAAGGCCCTCTTGCACCTCACAAAGTCTGCTTCCTAAAAACATTTTTCTCTTCTGTACAGGGATGTTCACCTGGAGCTCGTAGGACTCGTTATATGCATTCATTAAGCCTTACTGAACCTTTGATGAACTAAATAATAATCCTTTTTGACAGGCAGATAAACCAGGATGTGGGGCACTGGTGACTGCCCTTGGTTTCCAAATGAGTCACTGCCAAACATTACACTCAATTTCAGATGCATTAATTTGATGCATCTACCATCAGGTAGCAATTGTTTCATACTTACCCAAAGCTGAGCATTGCAAAAGAAAGATCCTGCTGTGATCTGTCTTTGACATCAAAATGCTACAGCACAAGTCCCTTTAAAAACGAAAGCTTAGCACAGGTACAGCTAACAGGTTTTGTTCTTACAACTGCTTTTTTGCTTGCTATCACAGACAATGATACACGTATTAAAAGGAGATTAAGAAATGACTGCAGTGTTTTCATTGTGGGCAACACATCAGTGACATTTTAAAAGATTTTTTAATCCCCAAACGGCTTTTAAGGGAAGAAAAAATAACATATTTGGCAACATTATTTTTTCACTTGGTATTCCCTTACAGATTATTCTGTAAATAAACTCCCATGTTCTTGTTTAGTGTTCAAAGTTAAAATATTCAATGAACTATTGGAAAATTTGTTTGCTTGGGTTTTTTTTTTGGTTTTTTTTTTTTTTGTAATTCCTTTTTTTTTTAAATTAACTTCCATTTTTCTCCAGTTCTCTTATTATTATTCTGCTTTCTAGTTCTATGTAGCTTGGGCTTGTCTACAAAAGTGAAGAATGGGATAAAAGGTTTTTGATGAGCACTGCTTGTTAAATCCCCATCAAGAGAATTTATCTTAATTTGTTTTCTTGTATAAAGAACAATACTAGTAAAAAAGTATTCCAAATGGAAAATCTTTACCAACTATTCAAATACAAGTAAGATGAAACAAAAGTTTGAGAGAGACAGATAGAAACAATGAGTAAACCTACATATTCAGAAAAAGTAAATAAGAAACAAAAAAAAAGTTATTATATTCAAGCCAGTAAATGTATTAAAATTTTTTATGAAGTACAGTAGTAAATCAGAGAGGTATTTGCTTTAAGGTCAATCTTTCTTTCACAATTCATTGAAAGTAATTTATAAATTATCAGAAAGCCACCACCGGAAACAAAATTGTCACTGCTGTAAAGCAAAGAGCAAAAGAATAATATAATGTCAAATTAGAAAGTTTGAGAATGAAAAAGTAAGCAAAAAAAAAATAAAAAATATATAAAAATAGTTTTAAACTTTTCTCACACACTTACCCCGATTTGAAAACTTCATGTAATGCAGCAGTAGGAAATCACACTTCCTGCAAACTTCTTTAGAGATTTTATCTCTGCTTCAAAATGCTCTTGCTAATGGTCATTTGATCACAATTCAAATGTTTATTCAACTTGGACACTATGTCAAAATAATTTTATTTATAGCTTCATATATTCATCTGTAATTAAGTTTTAAAGGTTTTAGGCAGATGCTCAAAGATAACATAGAAACTGAACAGAAGCCAGCAATGTGCCCTGTCAGAGAAGTCTAAAGGTATCATATTAGGAGGCTGTATTAGGAGAAATGTTGCCAATGGGTTGAAGGAGATGATCCTTTCCCTTCCTCAGTGCTGGGGAGGTCACACCTGCAGCACCAGGTCCAGTTCCAGGCACCCCAGTACAGGAGAGACATGGACATATTCCAGAGTCCAGCACAGGCCCATGAACATGATTAAGAACCAAGAGCATATGAGGAAAAGTTAAGAGAGCTGAGACTTCCTCCCAAAGAAGGAAAGGCTCAGAAGGATCTCCTCATTGTATATAAATGCCTGAAAAAGTGCTGCAAGGAACGAGGCTCTTTGCAGTAGTGCCCAGTGACAGGATGAGAGCCAATGGGCACAAAATAAAACACAGATGTTCCATCTGAACATCAGGAAACAGCCTTTTAACTCTGAGGATGGTCGAACACTGGAATGGTTTTCCCCAAAGTGTTCATTATATTTTACTCCTTGGAGATTTTCAAAAGCCATCCAAATGTGCTCCTGGGCAGCCTTTTTTATCTGCCCTGCTTGAGCACAAGGGTTAGAAAAGCTGACCTTCAGACCTGCGTTCCCATCTCTTCCAGTCTGTGACTCTATGAATTTATAAAACCTCTACTGTGTAAAAGTGCAAGGATTTTGAATTACTGTTTTAATTGTATGATGACTACTGAATATAATTCAAAAGAAAAAGCTTAAAAGTTGCATTAAGGTGTAGTATTTGATTAGTGTGAAAGTTAAATTTAGAACAGGGCTTTTAAAGCAAAGAGTTTTTGATATTAAACTTAATATGATCCTAAGGCTCTATTTTGTTCCTGAAGATATTATCTTCAAGTCTAAGTGGAATGAAGATGTCCATGTATAATTAAAGTGTTTCCAGTGACCTTCTAAGTCTTTTGTCTTTGCAGACCACTGAGACCTTTAACAAGATTTCGTGACTCTTGTTAAATCATAATCATTACAGAAAGCTGTTCAGTGTTAAGCAATGATCAGTATTCAAAACATTCATCATTTTAGTGCTGTTAGTAAATTTTACTCTGTACTGACAAGATCATTTGGGAAAAAACACCATTTTGTGACAGGAATTTATGAAATTAATTAAGAAGGCATGATTGCTTGATAAGACTTTAAATGGTTAGCTAAATTTAGAAGCTCAACTCAATTTCTGTTGCACAGCCTCCTGCATTTTTAACATTATTTGAGGTCCTCATCAACTAACTCTAATTCCTTAGTAAAGTACATATATTTAGTAATCTAAATTCCATTTTTTTTACTAAAAGTGAATAAATACAGTAGAATTAATCAGAATTCTTTCTGAACAGTTTTGAGTGAAGTGATCACTTATTTCACCTGATGTCTGTTGTAGTTCTAGATATAACTGTTATATGTCAAGAATCTTTATTCACTCCTGTTATCAAGATCAAACAAGTTTTGGCACACTACAGTGAGGCTTTTAATTAAGGTGAAAATTTCATTCCCACTACATACTGTTTTTCTGTAGTTTCTGAAGTTTTTAGTTCTCCGTCTAGGACTCAATGTTATTTTTTGATTCCTGATTCTTCAGTTTCTAAACGTAATTTTTGCATAGCTCCTTAATTGCAGTGATTATAGCTGAAAACTGATTTTTGTAATGGGAATGTGAACACTCCCCTATGTAGGAGAGCTCAAATGAGTATCTCTAAGTAAAGTATGTATCTACAGCTATTTGGAGAATCTGTGTCAAGTTCTTCTATTTGTTTAACTTAGTTAACTACATTTCTTGTCTTAGGGAAGACACACAAAATGGCAGGTAGGTTTACATCTTCAAAAAGGCTTTGGCCTGAGAGATTTGCTAAGCTGACTTGATACATCAGTTTAGTAATAGATCAGAATTTGTATAGAGACCTGCTTTTGTGCCCTGGGAATATTTTCTGGGGAAGACCTGAGCGTTCCTGTCACTTTAGTCAGATTGCATGACAAGCTCTACCTATGTGGAGCTTGTGAATTAAAGCAAATATGTTTTGTTTGTAACTGTTTATTCATCATCTTTGGTCATATCAGAATGACGGTGCACCTCTTGTCACAGCACAACTCACCCAAATAAACACTGTCAGAGGTGATTTACCAATGTCTTCATTAGTGTTGGAAACACAGATGACTAATTCTTATGAGGAATCAGGATCCTTGTCCCCACTTACATTTACTGAATATGTGCAAGCAGGTCAGGCAACCCAAAACTTGCAGTAGGGTCACCATTATCAGGAAGTAGTAGAATTTCTGGAATGCTTTTCTAGAAATTTAAAGAAAGTTTTAATTCTGTTTTTTGTAGCAATATAAATTTATATCCTTCCCCTCTCAAAAGGTGACTATTTAATTATAAATGACTATGGGTAAATTCAGGGACAAGGCAGATTGCTTTGTGAAGAGTCCCAGAAATGCTAAAATAGTAGAAGGGAAGAAATTTTTTTGAGAAAACAGGCAAGCTAATTCTGAATGTCAGCATTGTTGTATCCCTGCACAGGCTTGTTAAGATGATATGAAATCTGTGTAAGGGCAAGTTATGTTCACTTCTCTCTTTGTTTTTCATCGGCATATTTATCGTTTGGCACATGCAAATGAATGGATACTTGGATTGAGAGCTCCTCCTAGACAATTAGGAGTTGAAGTTCACTCCAAATAGAATTCAGAAAGCAATTTCTCTGAGAATAACATTAAGGTCTTAGATGTGATCTATGAGATTAATGCTACAGGCTGCTAATGACTCCAGGCATGATTCAAAAGAAAACAAACCCTATTTGAGCACAAAATATTCTCTTCAATAATATTTATTTAAGACTTTCAAGATCAAATTGGTAATGTATAATTCCTAAGCATGATCCTTTGACACACAGAAACTGCAATGCCAGATTGAAAAAAGACAAGAAACTGTGCCTGGAGTTGTCTTGGTTGATTACTTATTTCCCTTCCCCTATTCGCTAACAGATCAATGACAATCAGGTAGTGAAAACTATAGTGCATTTTGCAAACCAATACAAAAAATGATTAAATTTATTGATTTTGATTTACTCATTTATTAACTCTTTTGGTCTCTATAGGAATGATAGAGAGACCTTGAATCTTCTTCCTCTTTTCTCACAGACTACCTTTGGGAAAATCTAGGGGAAAAATTAATCAGCAGTAGCTGTCTGATTTGTAGTTTTACCACTCTCTACATGATATTTTTTGCTATTGCTGATTGTTTGGCATTTTATAAAGATAGATTAATTGACAAACAGTGACATTAGTTGTCAGACTGTAAGGATAACAAAAGAAAAGCAATTCATGAGGGAATATAGTCTTTTTTGTGTAAGCAAGCAAGAATGTACGTTTCCTACTTTTTAACATTTCTCTATCTTTTCATGCTTAATATATGAAAAAGAAACCTTATGTTTGTTTTTTTGGGCCTGTCTAGGATAAAAAGGTATTCTTAAATTTATTTGCTTTTGGAATGGTTCTGGGATAGAGAGAGAGATAGAGAGAGAGAAAGAGAGAGGCAGAGAGAACGCCAGGGTGAAAATGTTTTTAAGCAAGTCCATAACGTAACACCAGTATCTCAATTATTAAAGATTTTTACCATATTGCATATGGTCTCTTATGAGCTAATTCCATGTAAATTCTTGCCATAAAAGGTATCTCAAATAGAACTAAAAACTGACCTACAAAAAGCCAGTTATTATCAGAAGTACTTAGTGACAAGTATCTTCATCTGACATTTTCTATTCCAGTCCCCCCCAGGACTCAGCCCTCTCCCAGCCAACTCCATCGGTTTACACGCTGGGCATGATGTTCTGAAGTATGGAATATCCCCTTGGATATCCTCAGTTAGCTGTCCTGTCTGTGTTCCCTCACCAGCTCTTGTGCACCTCCTTGTTGGAAGAGCATAGGACTTGCCCTACCCTTACCAGTACCCTACTATTACCATTACTGCTTAGCAGCAAATAAAAACATCACTGTGTTATCAACACTATTCTCCCACTAAATCCAAACCATACCCTTCTGTGCCAGCTACTAGAAAGAAAATTAGCTCTATCCCAGCCAAAACAAGGACAATATCCACACCATTTTCTGTAAAATTTATGTCATGCCCAGGTTCCATACTTTCCAATACACTGTCACCTTTCCTGTCTTTTGATATGTGCACACAGACATCATTCCCTTAGTCTATGGGCCATCCCTATAAAATGCCCATTGAGTTTATGTGGGCTGTGACTTTGGGCTTTATCTGTTATAACAGTGTTTCAGAGCAGAAAAGATGGTGTGCGATCCTGGATTCTTGCATGCTGAAGCCAGTTGTGATTTCATCACCAATGCACTTTTCTGGTTTCATCAAAGTTAATTCTTCATCAACCTGGGTGATTTTTACAGTAATAACTTTGATATGGCGATTGAAAGGGAGTCAGTTCAGATCCCCAAATCAGAGTGGCAGAGATGGTTTCCATGAGGCACCCAATGTGCAGTTGGACATCTAGCCACCTAGAAGTGATAATATGCAGTGTTATACAGAAATTCATATCACACAATCTAATTTATCGACTATTCTCACCCAAAAGCAAATCCCCTTCAGGTACACTTTTTAATTCCCCATCCTCCTGCTTTACCTATCAAGTGCACCCAGATCCTTGAGCAAAAGCAATTGCACAAATGGGTTTGTCTTTGCCTGAAGCAGGAATAACCCAGACTCTTTTCTGCAGCATAGTTTTTTATGTGCGCTGCTTTATCCCTTCTACAGTACATAACAGTTTTGATTGGGCAGGACCAGATCCTGTCACATTAACTAACCAGTCGTTTTCATTAAATGTGTCTCCCAGTGTTTAAGTGTCCAACCACACACTGCTCTCAGTGTAGTCTTGAGTAGTTCATTTTATCATTTGATTTTTCCCAGAGGATGGTGCATGATAGGGGTTGTGATATACCCATGTCATTTGGCTCAGATGTCTATGAGGTTTTGGAAATGTGTCCCATTGCCTGACAATGTTTTTTGGGGTGCCAATGTTTTTTGGGGTGCCAATGTTTTTTTGGTCACTATATGACTTTTGTTCAAGGCCCAGGATAGCATTCCAGGTGGTGGCATGGAACACAGTGCTTGCTGTAGGCAGTTCTAGATATATGTCCTAATCAAAGGCATTACAAACACTTTGGATTAATGAGTAAAAAAGACTGTTTCTTGCTAGTAGGTATTTTCAGAAATACTGTAGAATTAATAAGAAAAAAAATCCTTCACTTTGATTAGGAGAAAATTAAGATGTGGGGACTGATCTGAAACCTTATGGTGAGTTAGGTGCTTTTCCAGCTATTTTTGCAGGCTTTACATTGAAACTCGTGTGTTGATGCATGTCTGTTCTGTATGTTTGCTGAAAGGTACCAGGCTGGAAATGTATTTCACTGAGGTCAGAAAAATTTACCCTTGGGCATATCAGCTTGCTGTTTAAGCAAAAATGTACTGAAATAATCGGATATAAGACACTGCAATTTTTTTTTATTACAGTGTTTTCTGTAACACCTAATGTAAGGTAACTGTCATTATTTTAAATTTAGAAAGCAAAGTTGATGGCCTTTTTGCATGGATTTTTGAAAGACAAGGAAGCTGCAGAAGAAATATGCTGTGCTAGGTAATTTCCAAAACCAGAAATCCCAAATAACAAACTATAATTTCACTGAAGCACTTAGAATAGGCTACATGGTCCATTTACTCTCATATTTTCTGACCACAGTTGAGTAAAGATGCTTTAGAGGATTCTGAAGGAATCTTTTGCTGACAGTTAAAAAGAAATTGCAGCTTATTTTTTTAACCTATAAAGTGCTGGATATTATATATCATTTAAATGTGTCCAATTTTTTTAAGTTTTAGTGACTTCTTGGCTCCATCATATTTCAAAAGTGAATTTCACTCTTCAGCTATCCAACCAATTGTGTGCTTATCCTTGTTGTAAGCTTTCCACTGAGTTTTATTTTCCTGGTTCTTGCATTGAGAGATAACTATTGTATAGCACTTTTTACACCACTCTTCTTGTCCTTCATGGTGTTCTCTCATCTTCAACCATTCAGTTATCACACAATTATTATTGTTTGGAAACATCAGATTTAATTCTCATAGAATTTAGATAAAGGTGTGTGTGAAAAGGGAGACATTCACATCACTATACCCTTCAGTTCTGAATTCCAAAATCACATTGCATAGGTAATATGTCACTATATGCAAAAGCGATAAAACAGAAAAAAAAAACGACTTAGTGGCTCACAGCTGTAGGACAAATTTAAAGATACAAGGAATCTTGCTGGAAAGACAGCAGGGCAGTATGAATATAAAAGAATTCCTATGCCCACTTTCTTCTTAGGTGGTTTAACCCAAGCCAGAAACCAAGCCCCACACAGCTGCTCACTCATTATTCCCTGGGTGGGATGGTGGAAAGAATCAGAAGAGTAAAAGTGGGAAAAATCATGGGTTGAGGTAAAGACAGCTTAATAACCAAAGCAAAAGTTTGGCACACAAGTGAAGCAAAACAAAGGAATTCCTTAACTATTTCCCATGGGCATGCAGATGTTCAACCATTCCCATGCAGGCAGGAGTCCATCACATGTAATGGTATGAAATATCCATTTGGCCAGCTGGGATCAGCTGTCTTGGCTGTGTCCTTTCCAACACCTTGTGCACCCCCAGCCTCCTTGCTGCTGGAGGGGTGTGGAGAAAAGGCCTTAACTTTGCACGTACTGGTCAGTGATAGCTAAAACATTCCTGAATTTTCAACAATTTCCTGCACAAATTCAAAACATAGAGTCATACTAACAACCATGAAGAAAATTAGCTTTATCCAAGCAAAATCAACACATTATGGAGCATTTTTAAAGCAAATAACTATATTTGTGTAAAACTAGTTTTGAATTACTTCTCTTGCACTCTCTGTTAATTAAAAGAAAAATATGACCCATGTCAAACACATTACCATCCAATACCACATTTATTGGTACTGCACTTTATCTTGGGTCCACTCTGCGTACCATTCTGCACTCATAAAGTTTCCGGTTTTGAGTAGTATACCTTTTTTCAGTAGCTTTACAAGTGTTCTAAAAAGTTTTGCATCTCCCTTTCTTTGTTAAGCAAAAGTTCACAGGGTTGTTTTCTGACCAGGTAATGCCAATCTTTGATGATATTACTTACTGGAAACTGGGACATGACTTTGTTGGATTATGGTGAAACTTGTGGTTCCCATGAGAACATTTTCATGCCAACAAAGCTCTAAGCTTGCTTTAGATGTACAGATGTCAAAGTAGCTGTCAATCAGAACATATTAATTTGTCTTTAATTAAGGATAACAAGTCTCATACTTGAATAAACTGTAGTCCAGAAATGACGCAGGTGAGCAAGGAAATTTAAACATATTAATATATGTTATCATAGATGGGATTTCCATATGGTTAAAACTGTTAATGTAGTACATGCTTTACTAGCCTGGGACTTCATTTCTACTACAGAATTATTTTGGCCTAACCAGGCTGGAGATCAAAAACTATATCCCTTTTTTAGAGTAAGATTCTGCAGATTTTGTCTCCAGTGGGTATTCTTCTGCTATGCTTAGTGCCATTGCTTACTCCAGGTGGAGGTGCACCCATAGCTCACATTGTGATCATGGAACAGCAGAACAATTGTCTTCTGAATGTGTATGCGCACACACACACACACACACAGAGTCTCCTGAACCAATTAACTTTTAATAACACAAACCATTAAGGTTATGTAATGTATTCTGAGGAATTCTCATTATTTTGTTAAGAATTTTAACATAACTTTTCTGGCACAGATTCTTGGCCCTTGACATTATTTAATATATAACCTGGATGACGCTCTCAAATGCTATCTTTGTCAATGATGTTTTCTAACTCAGCAATGGTCCTAAGATGTAGAATACAAGAACTTTTGCTTTTTAAAAGTGGTTTATTCCTAGTGATAATTTATAAACACATGCATTTGTAAAACAATAAATTAAGGTTAGATACTGCAAAGTGGCCCCTCACAGTGCAATTCTATTTTAATAACTTTCTAGAGGATGTTGTAAATACCTTTTGACAATCTGTGAAAAGTTCTGTCCCCACACTTTGAATTAAAAAATACAGCTAAAAAAAGTTTAAGCTTTTAGTCGACTCAATTTTAATAAATGCATATAGAGTCCTACTGGGTTTATTTAGTAGAATAACTTTCACACAAGGAGTATTCACAGACACAATACAGACTGTACAGGAATTCCTGTCAGGATTTTATTTCCAAAGAACCTGCTACTTGCAAGACAGAAAACTTTCTCTATTGCACAAAACTTTTTATGTATTTGCCATATCTGACACACTTTCACTCAGCTGTCAAGCCAAAGCATAAACACTGATTTATCATTATATAAGGAAGGGTTGAAGTAACTGAAATTCAAGGTAAGCTCCCTTTATCCATTCAGAGCATTACCAGCTTTACTTTTCCAATCGCTTTTTAGGTGGGACTATATTTGAGCTCTCTTTCTTTATTCTGCTAAGACTCTTTCCTCCACATAAGCTTACAGATGGCTGCATTGAACTGTGACAAGCCTGGATACAAACTGTAAGGTAAACTTATCAGTTGGCAGAGTGTGAAAAATCTTAAGTAAATCATCACATACCTAAATGTATGTGTGTTGGTAACTAACTCTTCAGTAGCTGGTAGAAACAGCAAGGCTTAATACAACAGGAACTTTTGGTGCTGGATAGAATACTGACAAAATTTTAAAAATACTTTCATTTTTAAAGCGCTCCCCTTAATGCCTCCTTGAGTTCAGTTTGGTGTTCCCCAGTACCCCAGGCCTTTTCTGCCAAGATGTTTTCCAGCCAGGTGGCTCCCAACATGTGCTGGTGCATGGTGTTCCTCCTCCTCAGATGCAGAATTTGGCAACTCCTTTTGCTGAGCTTCATGCGGTTTTCATCAGCCCATTTATTCAGCCTGAGGTCCTTTTAGATGTTAGTGCAACAAGCTGGATTTTCAGTCACTTCACCCTGTTTTGTATCAACAGCAACACATCTACATTTTCTCTGTGGAGAATTTCTGAAAGGTACTTCCAGAGAGGATTATCTCACAAATACAAACACTAGGAATGAGCTGTTATTTTCCTACTCATTACCTCTATTGAATGTGTTGAAAGCCAAATGATCAACTACTTGGTACCAAAAGTTGAACTTCTATACAGATACACATTAGCAAGATAAATTTAGGTCTAGTCATTCAGCCTGTACTTCTCTTGATCCAGAATTAACATTTTTGTGTTTTCCCCATGATTCCTGTCACTTTTTCTACAAGAGTATTCTCTTCCAGAAATCTTAGAGAGTTAAACAATAGCGTGCATGCACCAAAATCAAAGGTAAAATTTAAAAGCTGTGAATCAGGATCTTATTTTTCAACTGCCACCAATTTCACCTCAGGACCTTCAAACTTTGTACTTAATCAAATCTCCTTTCCACTTAAAACCATTCACTTTCCTACTCTCTTCTCACCACTGTTTAAACATCTAACCTCTTCCACTCTACTTTCGGCAGACTCTACTAACTAATGAAATGCTACCCAGACACAAATTCATTGCAGTTATCTTTCACAAAAGCAAGATATCATGTGAGCTTACATTTAGCTCTGCTTAAGGGATTGAATAAAGATGCATTGATATGCACACTAGAGAGGATTAACGGAATGAAAAAAATAGATTTCTTAAAATGTTCAGGACAGGTTCACCTTGAAAGGTGTCAGCATTTAGGTACTTATGTCCCAGCTCAAATCCAGGATACCCAAAACCCAGAGGAGCGAATACTAGCAGGAGAGGTCTATAAGCTTTTTACTTTTAATTTTTAAAATGCAATTTTAAAAAAGCCCACAAATTTTTTAGAAGTATTCTTACCCTCATAATTATTTTAACATAATGAAAACATGTCATTTAAATAAAAAATATTTGAACTGGTGAACCAAATCACTATTAGATTAAATGAGGCATAGATTTAAAAATTGTTTTAGTCTATCTCCACTGTGTAAAATTGCAGAACTTTTGAAGCAACCATTTTGATTTAGAATTAAAGTTGCTGTCAAACCAAAAAGACATTCTATATCCCAGATTGTTTTAAAAGAAAACTATGAAAGTACAAGAAATATAACAAATTGAATAAGTCAAAACAAACAACAACAACAAAAAAAACCACTTCACAATATTCTTTCATAGAAAATGTTCTCTGTTTTCATTCCATTTTGGAAAAAAAAAAAATTACTGTCCTGACACTCTTCACGTCCAGGGAAATAAAACTCACATATTTTTATTATGTTTTGCATTCTTCATTTACTCAGTGGTATTATTATTACATCTCCAGTAGTTAGTAAGTTTTCAACTGTTGATTAAGAAAAATTAATATCTAATCTATATTTTTAGTAATCTATCTCCTTTCAACGTATTTTCTTATGTTCTTTCTTTTTTTTCTCACAGGCCTCAAATACAGTTCTAAAATACTGTGCATTCTCTACTTCATTTAGTAGGAATATGCAGCTCTGAAGAAGAGTTATACAAGATCAGCACCTGCTGATCTCATAGAGAGGTGTCAAACTCTGAAGTGCTCCCCAAGAGGCTTGAATTTATGCTATTTCTATTATTAGGAATTTATTTCCATCTTTGGAAAAAATGCTATCATTTTTCTTCTCAAACCATTTCAGACATGCACATATATTAATGCCAGAAGGAATGAGTATGACTGTGAGGTTTCACTGACTGCATAACACACTACACTGAACTTCAGAAATTTGTACCACAAATTACAAAAATGACTTCTCATTAACTTGTGCATTCAAAAGTCAAAGCAGACAAGATCTTCAATGCCTCTTTTTTTGTTCTTTGCTTGACAGTTACTTTTAAGACAAACATTTCCAGGGTTTTAAAGTATGGTAAATTGTCGTCACTAGAAGAGCTAAACGTTAAAGTCTGTATGTTAAAAAAAAAAAATCAACATATTACTGACCTGGAAAAAGGGAAATGCTAAATAAAACCTTAAAGGCTGAGGAATTAGAAACAATAAAGTGTAATGGCTTTAGCTTTCTAATAGTTCAATAATAGTCTGCTTCACACTGATGTTTTTTAATTTGCCATTTTTCACTTAGATTATATAAAGCACTTTCAGGTTATGTATGTTCCAATAGCACTTTACACCAGTGCCACATCATTTTGTACCCAAAGATTATGTGAAACCTCTTAGATGTAGAATGAAAACAGCAGATAAAAGCTGTTGTGGTCTAACAACTCTCTACACACTTCTAAAGCTTATATGAGGTTCAGATTTTGCTTACAAGTTATCCCAGAGTTCATTTATCTTTGGGTGGAAAATATGTATAAATGGAATTAAATTAAATAGTCTCACAAACCCTAATTATTATGGGTGATTAATTTTCTATTCTAGACTCCATTAAGTGCCTTTACAGATATTCTTTCTACACACCCAGGTTTCTAATTTATTTCCCTCTTCGCCTTCATGTCCTAACAGTGCAGGATCATGCCAGGATACTCATTAGTTTTATGCTAGCAATTTTGCCAGGCAGCCTCAGAGGCATCAGCATCACCTCAGAAATCATTAACGGAACTGGTGCTGCAATCTAAAACTGACAAGCACAGAATAATCATTTAGGGGCTGAAACATGTTCTTCCATAAATGAGCATTTTGGAGGAAAAAATAAAAATGCATGTGTTCCAGTTATCCTCTGGAGACAAAAAGGTGATCTTAATAAATCAGATCTGAAGCCATTTTTGTACATATCTCCTTGCCATGTCTGAAAAACAGCATCAAGTTTTTCAGACCCGTGATTTATTTTTTGCTGACAAAGTCCAGAAACATTGAATCACCCTGTAGCAGCAAAGATGCTGGATCTGGTTCATAATCTGACACTATATTGGCTGGGCCTGATGACATTATTTGCATACTTGTCATGATATGTTTCACTTAAGTTGTCTGCTGCCTCGCTTACCAGAACTATTTATGAGGTAATTTTTCACAAGGACAACATGAAGAATTTGCATAGTCATACATATGAAGATTCATCTGAAATAACTAGCATAGTTTTGAGGGACTTTGAATCGTAAGGTACTGATCCTGATTGGATTAGTGAGTCATTTGGGGGAACTCACAAAAGACAGGTAAAAGTATTTGGGGACAAAAGGAGATGTCTTACTTGGCTTAGTGACCCGGCCCTGCAGACTCCCCATTTGCTTTCTGAGGAACAGAAACAGCTGGTGTTTTCACTTGATCCTTTACTGTAGACACATATATTCTGTTAAACACCTTTCTATTTCTTTCTTTTTCTCCACATAACTCCAACTCCATAGTACAGCTTTTGAATCATGTTTCCCTTTCCCAGTTTGGCTGAGGGATGAGAAGGCAGCTACCCACTGGTCCATAGTGCCTCTTGACTAAAACACAACCACACATTTATCAGTGATAATATAAACCAAAAAAAGACTCTTTGAGATAATGGAGGGGCAACTTGCCCTCATTAACCACCACAGCCAGCACTGAATTCACTGATAATCTGTCTGCCTGTAATGGTCAGGCTTAGTTTTTTTAATCTCATTAAAAAGAAGAAAAGTAAACCAAGAGCTTTTATGTTCAAAATACTAATGGAAACTTCATTAAATTCCACTGATTATGACAGACTATATATATTTTTATGAAGCATACTGAAAAAATGGAAAGGAATAAATGACTAAGGACAAACCAGTCAAGAGACAAAGATCAGCAATCAGGATCTTCATGTCAGCATTCACCTTATCCATATCTCCATTGTGACCCAAGTTTTCATTTTAGTCAGGGAGTACCAAGTCAGTGAATTCAGCATGGTTCACACTGTCATAGACCTTATCTTAAAGCAGATTTGTAGGCTTGCCTATTTGGGAAGACAATTGCAATCTTGATACTGATTAGCTGTTAATTGGTCCTGACAGCTCTGATGCTATGATCAGAGTTAGACTTCCAAGGCTTGATTCTCCTGCATACAGCCTGCTGACCACTGCCACTTGGCTTCCCCCGAAATATATAAGGCATATTGTTGGGGTTTCTATGACAGAACAGTTATAGATCCTATGGAAGAGCTAGACCCCATTAAGGAAGTGACAAAAGGAGGTTAAGTGGGCTACCCAAGGAAAACTCAAATGTCAGTGGATACCCCTGTGAGGAAAAAAAAATAACCAACATAATATTAGGCAACATTACTTGACAGCTTATAATTCCCCTAGGTCATAACTTTCTCTGTGCCCCAGTTCACCATCTGAGACCTAACTTTAAAATGACTGGGTTTAAAGCAATACCTTAGGAAGCAATAGAAGCACTGAAAATCATCAGGCAGACACATCTGGGTTGGGTCAAGGAATGTATAAAGACAGGTGGAGGAAGTATATGATCTAAACAAAACTCTATGTGCTGAACTAAATAACACATTACATAAAGGATTTATGGCAGATTTTGAGCTTGCTGGGGTTTGGGTTTTTTTGTCTGAACTCTTGACTTTGTTTCCTAAATATTACAGTACATTTTTCCTTCTCTTTTCAAGATTCAGATTGTCTATAGCATTACTTTTAATGGCACTACTTGCAGAGTAAAACACTTCTAAGAAATAAATGAGGCAGAACGCTGGCTTGTAAGAAAAGAAACTCATTATGAAAGTTGCTCTTTTGCTCAGGGTGGATCTCAAAGCTTTCTGTTAAATGTGAGATTCCTTTTCAAAACCCAAAGTTTCTAATAAAAAAAATCTCCTACTGCTCAGCTCCTTAGTTCCTGTGAGAGAAGCACATATGTCACTACTGAAACATAAGCTGATAATACTGAGGTTGAGGTAAACTTTAAAAGCACAGCATCATACATTTTGTGAGGATCTTTTGTAACTCTATAAAAATGCCATCACAAAATTGTTCTGTTTGGCAGCAGTTTTAAGATATGGTCATTTTATCTAAGATACACAAGAAAACAGCTGGGTAAATTCTGTCAAAACAGATAAAGGGATAGCACTTAAGGAAAGAGTGAAAAAAGGGACTTTGTGACAAATTGATTTTCATCTCCAATTATGGCTCTTTAGAAAATATATCTCTCACAAAGGATTCAAACAAGCCTCCTAATGCAGGTAGCTATTGCCTTCTGGTAACTCTTTACTTTCATTTGCACTTTCATTAGATGGATTTAATCCAAAAGTGGCACATACAAAAGTTTACAAATGTGATGCTGTCAATGACATTTTAGGACCTGTATTGCATCTCTCTGAAAACGCAGATATGATAACTGTGTTACAGTGTTCTCTGAGAAGCTTTTTGAAGAAGCAGATCTATATGCTTGCTGGAAAAATATGGCATCTTATTAGACTAAGCTGTTAAAATTCTAACAAAGAAAGTCTTCCAGGTAGTAAATTCCTGCAGTACACTGCAAAAAGAAAGGGATGAAGTTTCAAGTAACATGGGCTTTGCCTTCCTGCCTCTGAATCATTTTGTTGAGTGAATTATGCCAAACCATCTGCACAGCCTTCAGCTCACACAGAAAAAAGGTGGAGAGGAATTTAGGTAATGGTGCCAAAGAGAGGATCCTCATTTGCTTTTATATGTCACAGTGGATTTCAGAGTTATCCACAAACACACCCACATCTTTATTTTGTCTCTTACACTCCTGTATCAGCACTATTAATGAAAAGAAGATTTAGTATATTAAAATGCAAATTAAATGAACTTTGGCAGAGAACTCCTGCAGTACTTCTATCATTACAGTAATAATTAGCTTATGAGCTGAAGTAGTGATTTACTAAAAATAAATAATGTTTAGACAAAGGGCTTTAATTTGACATGTCATATTCCACTTCAACTGCAAGTGTAAATTACTTCAATTTCACTTGAATGATTTAGAAGCAGCATCCAGACAGATTTTGAAAATAATAGCTATGGTCTTTATGAAGCAGCAGTCGAGTTTTAAGTAAAAAAATCTATCTAAAGCAGTATATCACAGATAAGAACCCTGTGAAAATTAGCAGTAGCTATGAGGAACGCTAAGGTGTTATGTTCTGTTCCTAAGTAGGACACACAGCATGTTTCACTTGAATTAAGAAGTAGAAGGAGCCTAAAACTGTTTCAACTCTTTGAACAAGGTTTTCAATGGTTGCAATATAGCTTCCATTTGATTAAAGTAAAGGAGGCAAATGAAGCTTTTTGACTCTACAGAGGTGGGTTGGAAAAAATCATTAACCTTTTTCCACAGTTCTAGATGAGTCAGAGTGGAGATTCTGAAAACAGGATATCTGGGGTATTTTGACAATTTAATTGAGGTTTGCTTCAGATTTTCAGTGGATCAAGGGTTATTTGATTTAAATTGCTCTGTCTGGCAGTACTTTTTTCAAAAAATGAGGTAACACTTCTCTCAGGATTACAAGGATAATTGTTCATTCTCCTTCCACTGGTCCTTATCCAAAAATACTTTAACTTGTCTTGGGGAACAATTACATGATTTTCTCACCTTTAGAATAAGCTCTTGGCCACAGTACTCTGTAGGTTTTTATTGTTTACCAACAAAAGCACTGTTATTTGGCAGTTCTTCCCCAAAGTTTCCTGTGACCAGAGGTGAATTAATTGCCAAGACAAGTTTTTTAAAAATACTGTTTCATTTTAAAGGATAAAACACATATACTACACTCATGTAAAAGAAGTACAGATATAGGCCAGGCAGGTCTGTAAGCTTCTTATATGAGAAAAATTGGTTATATCTATATGATTAGTTTTTTTGAAGTATTCTCTTTCAAAAGTGCTATAGTTCTTTAGCTCTTCATGGTCCCTGTTGCTTGATTTTGAATGGGGAAAGACTTTTTTTAGGTGGGAGAAGGCAAAGAGCAAAACCTTCATAGTAATAACTCAGTCATCATCTCACTCCAGTCCAAAAGCATTCATAAAGTAATGGCTTGTCTTCACATTTTGCTTACCCTCCATTAAACTGAACCATCTTCATATGACAAGTATCTCAATAGCTAGGTATTGTGTTCATAAATGATTATGGAACAGACATTCTGAAAATTAATAATGAAACTGAATGTTTTTTCATATAAGATAATACAGTGAACATGAAATTGTTCTCATAATATATTCTAGCCCTTTTGTCTTTCTTACAACTCATTCTGTGAGCACCACATTCTTTCATTACTTTGTAATTGCTATTGAAATCTGGAACATTGTGTAGTGAGGAATTTTAAATCAAAGGGGTTTTTTTCTTTCAGAAAGTGATGATGCATCAAAAATTCATTCTTATATCATCTCAGATATATCAGTTTCTGAAAAACGTTGGTCTGAAATGTAATTTCAGATTGAAAGTAGAAAAAAAATCACTTCTTACCCTTGCCTGACATATGAATAGGCACCTATCCCAGGGATTAGAATATGGACATTAAACAAAAGAACTAGATGTCCAAACCCTAGGAGAAGACATTATTTAATGTCACCCAAGATAAGTGCCCTAACCATTGCTCTAAAGCAGGTCTTGGTCTTCCTCCAGAATAAAGTGGTTTTGTCCCCAGGTGGCATTAGAGTTCTTCTTACAGCCCAGTTTATTTCTGTGAAAAAGTAAAAATCTTTAAAACACTGCATTTTGGGAGGCTTTCTATCTGAAGATTAGTTTATTATCTATCCCAAGTCAAAATTGATTTCAACAATGCATTTGGTTAGGTAAAAATAAAATCCAAACCCTTGAAGTCTCAAGCAGTAAAGAAAAATCAAGAGGACTTTAAGATCAGTCGCAAACTCAGGCAGAAAACAGAAATCCAGATTTTTCATTTTGCCACATGTTGGTCTTTTTTTGAAAGAAACCAAGTAATAATTTTGGAACCGAGGAGAAGCCAATTTTTGAGCCTCCCAGTGAGGTAAAAACACAATATCACAGCAAGATTTAGTTCCTTTCTAATATCTCATGCATATGTTCACATTGAATTTTGCTTAGCACTCCCCTTCAATCTTACTGAAGAAATGTGTGAAATTTTCTATAATTTTGCTTTAGAAAACATTACTATATTTATGAATATCTCACTATGGAGAGGTGAGCACAAATCTGGGGATTTTGTTGCAGTCAGGGTGAAGTGGACTCCCAGCATCCAGACAGAGCGGAGAGTTTAGGAGAAAAGTCAAAATGAAGAAAAATCCCCCATCAGAAAAACTCTGCCAAGGAATGTTCATAGTGTGAGGCTTGATGATGTTGTTGTCCACAAGTTATAAGTATGAACAACATCTATGAGCCAGAGATAGGAAAATCAGCAACGATACAGAATCAGCACTTGGACAAAGAAATGTAAACTCACTTAAATCCATGAAGAAAAAAAGCTGTTTAAAAGTGAAAAGACTGCCATCCCTTTGAGATGTAGAGACAAGCTTTTCCTTAGCAGCACAAGCAAGCTTTCAGGCAGACCCAGCTGGCATGACAAAGACTCACTTCATCACCGCGTAAGCTGCTGCATGGAAAAGCCTGCCCTGACAGGAGAAGAATAAAGTTCAGACTTTATTTGCAAAGTCTACCAGATTGCAGCCTTCTTTAGCTAAATCTGGACCCTATCATGAAGCAAATGGGAACCCTGCCAGAGACTTAAGGCTGGGATTCTACCCTCATCACTAACAGGAAAATATGGCTATAAGTATTATTGTTATGTTATTTATATCATGCTGTACAAGCAGAGAAAGACTACAAATATTTTACAAGTTTCCATTGACCGTGTGTTTGAGGAAGGCAGTGAATGAAGGTGCTACTAATACATTTACAGTGTATGGTTTCTCATTTGACATAGTCCAGGCCTTTAAATTGTAGTACTGACTACAATCATAAACGAGATTTCTGTATTTAAAAGAGCAAGGCACTTGTGCTTTGTGAAAGGGCATTGAGCACAAGAAGTATCTGTGTAAAATCTGCGTCTACAAAGAGTACTGAGATTTGGAAGAGATGTGGTATGATAGCTGCTCATGTATAAATAAAGATCATATATGTGTCGGAGAGATACACCTGATGAATTGCATTTCTGAGCAAATGCCTTACGGTGTATTTCATGCAGATTCTGATAATTAACTTCTCCCTCCATCACTTTCTTTCACATCCCAAAAGCAGATCTTCACTGCTTCTTCACAGCAAAAGTGCCACAGAAAAATATCCTTCATTTCTGCCAGAAATCTGTAGAAGAATCCAATTTCTTCAGGGCTAGAGGCTGGGATTGCCTTGCAATGAGAGCATTCAGCTCTCTAGGGGATTCACTGAGTTTGAGAATTTTTTTTTTTTTGGTAATCTCTTTCACTTATACTATCTCAGGACTTTTGCAAAGATTTTTAATGTAGTGGTTACTGCTTCCTTGATGCATAAAAATAATTACCTTAACTAAAGCAGGTGCCTCATTTAAAGAGATTACAGTCTCCATACATCCATCTTATTTCCCACTTAAAATCCTAACAATCTCCAAAAACTTAAGCAAGTGAATCCCATCTCAGCTTGCCATACAGCATTCACAGACTCTGAAGCAACCCAATTCTTTTGCACATTGTGTGTTTCCTATTATTATTTAATTAATTAGGCTCACCTAGGAGTTATCAAAAGTCTTTCCCTTGTATCAGTGTAAGAACATGGTAGGTGACCATAACTATTTTTGTGAAGAAACCTCAAGTACGGCTGTACATGAGAAACCAGTGCATGTAGAAATCAGCTTGTTCTCAGTAGGACAAGGATATCCCTTCCATTATTGAGCTTTGAGAGTCCCCTGAACAGTTCTGCAGGGCTTGGGCTCGAAACAGGAGAGGGAGCAAGGAGGAACAGCAGCACAGGGGACGAAAAGGCTCACCCTGGCTGGGGTCAAAACTGTGCCACACAGTGATGGAGACAAGGAGTTCAGGATTAATACTAGATGGGTATTAACACCAGAAGGGGATTTGCATTAGAAGAAAAAACTCCATGTGCTCCTTCAGTTTTAGTTCATACGCCCTGTGCACAACTACAGTAGCAGAAAGGGATTTAACCTGAGCTGAGGATCTGATCATTAGGATCTCAAAAATGAATAGCATATTCAAACAAATAAAAAGTTCATTAGTTGCTTGCTGCATTGATTTTTTCCTCTTCTTTCCCGAAAAGAGCTCACATGTTTTCAATTAAATAACTGGGACCATTGTTGAAAACCAGAAGGAATAACATGCAACATTAAAACAAAAATCCTAGTCTTCTGGTGTACATGGAAGAAGTAACATAATAAAGACATGACCAATAGGTCAACGAAGAGCAAAAAGTGAAGAGGGCAATAAAAAGGCTGAATTTAAGCAACAAATTTTGATAACCAGCATCAGATGTCTGATACAGATGTGGCTAATTATTTAATGACAAGTTAACAGGCTTAACAATATATACTGTAAATCCATATATCATTGAAGAGGCAAACTGCCACAGATTTTAATCTCAGATTAACAGAGGGCAAAGCATTTACATGCTGCTGAGTCTGTTTATAATTTCACAGGAAAAAAAGAACAAAAACCAAAACAAAACGAAGAAAGAAAGAAAATATCCCTGATGTGGCGTTTTCAAACGATGGTAAAGTTAGTAGAAACATACTTTCCCTACAATAAAAAGTACAAATAGAGTTCATATTTTTTTGACTCTTTATTTTACCACTGGCTTCCAAATCGTATACTGCATTTTGCTATCATCTGAATTTTTGACTTGAAAATCCCATCTGGGCAGCCTGAGAAAGAATTGTTAAACACATTAAATTTTACAACCATTTAAATAGCGTTAATATAATTGTCTGGGTTTATTTTGCTAAAATTGTGTTTAAAGAAGATCTTTACTCACTGTACTATGAGGTCTCTCTATTATACCTGCTGTTGCTAACAACACTGTTGAGACTAGATGAAAAACTGAACACTAACCAAAATTGTCAAGAAATAAGAAGGAAAAATTGAATCACTACAGCTTTCTATACTTAAGTACTAATATCCTCTAAAGTGTACATATTTAAAATAGTTAGTCAAAACCTTAAATTTTTCAGCTATTTAAAGTACTGACCAAGCCTTATTTTGCAAATGCACAAAATATTCCTAGATAAAGGAAACTTTTGTCTGTTTAAAGAAGAAGGCTCTAAGTGCCACTTTTTGTTTAGAGTCATTCACTAAATAGACTGGCAAAAGTATATAAACACATATCCAAGTGAATCCCACAACTTGTAATTAGCTGCAAATGAGTCATTCCCAATCAATTCAAGGGGGAAGTAGTATCTGTAGAAGCTGCAGGACATGGGATTATCAGTGACTTGATTGCTACACCTACAAAAAAGTCCAGGTAATTGTGGTTTCAGAGCATCCTCAAATAATATATCCATTCCCAAATGCTGTTTAAGAAATTATTTTCAATAGTATCTGCAGCTTGAAAAAACCCACTCCCAAAATATTTGAGTAGAAGAGATGAAAAGCAAAAGAAACTATGGTCGCAGAATGAGCTGCTGGACAACCAATCAAGTGCAGTTTTGGGAATTTTGGACATAATTTAGTTACATCATCATGACAGGAATTGTATTCAACTGTTTGAATGTTACAGCTGCTTGAAAAGTCCCAATCAATTAATAAATTAGATTTCATAAAATGTCAATGAGCTGGTAATGAAGAATATTTGTATTCCAGTACATGTTTTGGGGTGGGCTTTTCTTAGGCTTTTATATGGTGACCAAAGATATAATGAGTGCTTGAAGAGAAAATGAGGACTTTGATTTTTTGGGAGAGAGGATTTAGCAAATGATAAATAAGCCTATACAATTCAAAGCATTTAAAATCTTTTCCTGTCATCTTTGAATCAGCTGGAGAATTATGTTCATTTGGCTCACCACATGGACCTTAGATTTAAAAATAACCATATTCCTTCCTGAGTGAGGCAGGGAGCAGGATAAAAGCCAGATGTACTGGTTGTCTGAGATACTTAACATTCATTTTTTTCTTGACACATTCACACCAAGCAATGAAAGTGTGTGGTTCATATTGTGAAAGCTGTGGTTAGAGCCTGATTCTGGCCAGGAGGTTGAGAGAATTTCTGTTTCCAATATCCCCCATGCAGCAGAAGAACATGCTTTCTCTCATACCTGGCAAGTGCAAGAAATGAGATTATTTTCTTTTATGTAGTGCTCTTAGCAACTACTTGTCACAGAACCACTTGTACAAGGAAAGTGCCATGGACAAAGGAAGTATCTGGGTTTGAGGGTCACTAGACTTTGCTAATTCATCAAATTAGAGGATTTTCATAGAGATAAGTCACTTTGGATTAAATTTTTTCTGATCACTTGCCAATTCACCTTTGTTGAGACTGCTTTCTGGCATCTGGTCTACCAGATTTTCACCCTTTCAGAAGCCACAGCTCCTTGAGAGCTCAGCAGTAATTTATTCACTTACAGAGGGAATCCAAAATCTTCAGTTTTCCAGCCAGATCAATCTGAAAGAGAAAGTAAAAATAAAATGTTGCTGATAAAGGACATAATTTTTAAAATTCCACTTTAATCCCAATCCCATGCCTACAAATTTTTTTATCTGCCAAGTTTATTAATTCAGTGCATTGGTTAATTTTTATTTTTTCGTTAACTGATTTTTTTCCACCAAAGGGGGGGAAGAAAATATGATATTTTATCGCACAGTTTTAATACTTTGCATAGTAATGAGATTTTTAAGTGCGAGTCTCCCAATTATAATTATTATTTAATTCTTAGAGGGACCTTTAATTCAGAGACACAATTCCTATCACAGTCATCTGGGGTTTAAAGTCTTTTCAAGAGCTCTGGAAGCCAGAGATTCCAATGCTTATATCCAATTAGGAAGTCCATAGGTGTAAAGAGCAACAGTCTGTGTGTGCTTTCATCACTAGCTCAGTGCACATAATCAAGTTATCACCCATTTCAGTCAGAGGGGTGTCACAGCGAAGAAATTAAATCAAAATTTTAGGTCTGAAAACACAAAGCAGTATGATCAGTTGAGATCCTGTTTCTCTGTGCTACTGGATGTACTTGGAAGCAGATATTTGTGCCCTTTTCCCAGCTCAGAGTATTTACATATTTTGCCAAATGTATGTTCTTTGAAAATGCATTTGGCAATCCTCAGCACAGAGAACAGATTTCAGATTCTCCCTGTACTCGGTGTGTGCCCTAAACGCAAACCAAGAACATTTTATTCTCTATTTCTGATGTCCAGTTTTCGATGTTGGGGGGAGAGGTGAGGCTATATGCGGGAGTTCAAAAGAACAATTCTTGGTGGTTTTATGCCTAAGAACAATAATTAATCAATTTGTTGTTGTTGTTTTACAACATTATTGTGGAAGCTGAAGAAATACAACTTTCAGTCTTCTAAATCTTGATGGGAAAACTGAACTCTGCCACTCCAGAGCCTGTGCAAGTTTCTGGAATCACTCCTCAGAAAGTTGAAGCAGTATTAATACTATTTTAAAGCAAAATTTGCTAGCAAGTTTTCAGCTTCTCCTTCCAGAGTTTTGTTCATAAATTCTGAAATTTTTTCATAAAGTACCTATAATATCACTTTGCTAAAAAGGCAAATGCTTGTCTATTCTGTTTTGAAGCACAAGTATACCACCTGTCTCTGCACTGCCACAGTTAATGTGCTTCTGTATGTGAAACGAAAGAAAATGAAAATAGGTCTCTCTTTTTCATCCTGATTAAAAACTAGTGGACATAGCAAACTTAGGATCCTCCTGTAATAGACAACAAGTATGCATAAGGCTCTGACTCTTAAATGCCATTTCATACCTATTATATACAACTGCCCAGTGTTCGGTTGAACTTAGCATTGGACGCTTGTTGTATTAGTTTGAAAAACAACCATTGGGAGATCACAAGTCAGAATTATAATTTAATAGGAATTTTTTTTTTTTAGTGCAATAATACGACAAAAAATAACTGAGAGAGTCAGATACAACCTGACACCCTGTTAGGGTGGTGGTAGCAGTCCAAATGAAGTAGTTCTGCTGAAGCACTGATCCTGTGAAGGTCTGGTCTCCACCACCTGAAGGTTCAGGGGTAGCTCTTATCCTCTGGGAACCCAGTAGACAGGGCTAACTTGGGCAGTTCCAAGGCCAGGTTATATCCAGGTGGGAATGCTTGGCTCCTTCCTCCTGGGTGGAGCATCTCACAATAGGATGAGATAATTCCATGAGTCATGCAGTGATTTCTTGATGGCCCATTGTCTGTTATCAGGGGTGAGTCATAGCAGGAGATAACAACCAGTGCCCACCTGCTTTAACAGCTTGTGGAGGTGGTAATAGAATAAATACATTTATATTGCAACCTAGGACACTTGTGAAAATTGAATCTTATCTTATTATGCTCAGATATTGTCCTGTTGTGTTCAAATACTGTCTAATTCAGTATTTCATGAGTTCTTGTTGGAATACACATGTTCTACTGGAATGCAAGTAAATATTTTTATTATGATGTTTATTTTTATTAACACTAGTATTATTGCTATTGTTACTCTCATTATTTATTTTTGCCATGTTCTTTCTTGCTTTGAAATCACAGCAAATGCAAATCTATTTTGCAGCTGCTTAGAGCTGATTTATTTGTAAATTGCAAACAGGTTTATCCTAAAGAAGTGGTTTTCTTTCCAATGTTAGACAGAGATATGCAAATTAATGAAAGATAAGTCAGCAGAATGTTTGGAGGCAGTGACTGTTTCAAAATTATTGAAAATCTCATTATCAAATATTATCAAGATCAAATATTTTTCATCCAATACTATATTTGATTTTACAGTCAAAAATTACCACAGATATCTTGTATAAATCACTTTATTGCAAATTTTCATATACACTCTCTCTTTTCAAAGATAGATGTATTATACTCCAAATTGACACAACACACAGATTATATAATAAGGTAATAAAGCACACAGAAATAAATGCAATGATAAATATACTGCATAACACCAAAACCTTTGCTATACTGAAGAATCTAAACCAATAAATTACACTAGAAGTCTGAATTACAATTTCGCAAAATGCTAAAATGCACTGTAATATGTCAGACAAAAATCATTTTCCATTGGGATTTTATGCCAATGGTCTCCATGAGTGAAATCTTTGCTCCTCTCTGAATTCAAGAGAGAATTTCCTCATAGGGTTTTCATACTTCCTAACAGCAGAGGATCTGGGTCCAAGTGCTGTAAGAGCCTTTTAGACCATCTATCCATCATCTCCATGCCATTCACATTGTTCTTCGGAAAGGAAATAAAAGAGCCTTTGCACTTCCTTCTTCTTTGAGAAGAAATATTTAAGTCAACAGGGCTGAGAAAAGAAATTTAGATATACAGCAGCAATCCCACTACTGATGAAAATAAGCTATTGTAGATGATGAGAAATCATACAACAGATGTAATTTTATGAAGTACTATATATTACCTACCATTGCAAGCAAACAAATAAGCCTATAAAGGGATTCTGTGGCACCAAGAAGAATATTTTTTCATTAAGTTTCCCAGTTTTGGGTTAGCAATCTGAGTCTTCCTGTGCAGTTTCAAGAAGAATTCACATATCTGATTCCTTTTCTAAGTCTCCAAAAATAAAAATTCCTCTTCCTTCCCAAGAAAAACACTAAATCTAGTTGAAATTATTTGATCTGCTCTTAAAACAGAGAACAGGGGCTAATATCACTATATCCAAAACTGATATTGTTTTATGCAGAGATCATGACTGCATTAAACCTTGTCTTGAATTTTAAGACTTTCTATTTACTATGCAGGGCCACAAGGTATTAAATTGTATGGATTTCTGCAAAGACAGTAAGGAAGGAACCCTGGATGTTGTAAACATATAAGGAGGAGCTTAAAATTTATTTTGTCCCCTCCTTTGCAGGTATATTGGCTAACCTTCACTCATTCAATTTAATCTCATACTATCCCATCTGTATTGCTCTTGCAGTCACTTTGTAATACTCACCTTTCTTTGTTTTAGTTGTTACCTGTGTAGTAGCTCTCGACTTAGCATTGTTTGAAAAGTGCACTGACACCTATACAGTGGCCAAATCTATTTCTTTCTGGTTTGGTCCCAGCTGGTTCTATGGTAGCCAAAAGTTTCAATTCTACAGTAAGAAAACAATTCTTAATTACATCAGATTTTTGACTGTTCCAGGTCTGCCTCCCTCTTCTGAGAATAAAATACATGCAGATACATATTTTGTAAGTCTGTTCAACACAAACCCTCACAGACATTTGTATCAAATTGCCCAAGCAAAGACTGCTGTGATCCTCTTTTTTGAATATTTTCCATTAAAAAAATTATCATGAACTCTACCAAATTGGTCTTTTAATTTCCTCATTAAAAATATAATCAAGAAGGAAGACAGATTTAAGAAAATAAATTCTTATTAAGATCTCCAGCTATAGGAACTTTAAGCACACTTTTATATGGTGCAGTGTTTACTAGACATAGAGAAGGATTTTTTTTTTCCTTAAGGCTCTGCATTTATTTTTAAGTGCTGTCTCTGCTGCTTTTAAGATAGGGTAGCTGTCTGTGGGTCTGTGATTTCATCCTGTGGAGCTTTACAAGCTGTTGACATTCTCCTGTAGTGAATTGTGGTTGGTTATTCGACACCACTTTGGTAAACCTTAAGATTAAAAAAACCCTCATAGTGCTCCTGTGGTTTTGAATAGAAGTTGTTTTGGACATGCAATTACTTCAAATAACTGTTGTCTTCCACCAGGAAGCATTCCTTATATCTTTCAGCATGGCTGGATAAATTGCACTAGAGTACTCCAGGGCTGTTTTGGTCCTCGTGAAGACACACACTGTTACACCAACTCCTCATCTGCCTCCCAATGCTTTTATTAAATCTGGGTTAGCATCAATAGGCTCTTACTAGAGCTGTCATTTGACATTTCCCAAAGTATTTTCTGGGGAGATCTTCAAATGATTCACCTTAGTAACACAGAAGAATTTCTCACCCTGAATTCCCACAGCTAGTATCCTTGCTCACTCAAGAGCAGACACTTGATCTTGGGTCTGCAGCAGCAGCTGTTCTATAATTAATCCTAGGTTCAGCTGATTCCTAATTAAAAATTAATGTTGTGTTCAGCAGTTTACTTAAAGCAAGGGTTCAATTATTTAGTTTTGTACAAGGAATGCAATCTTTCTTATGTTTTGAGTGTTTAATCCATGAATAAATATAAAATCCTGTATTTTCAAGAAACTGTTTTATTTATTTTAGGAGTTAGAAACAATCAAAACCATCATTTTTAAAAGAACATTTTTCTACAATATAACTTATTTTCAGATCCCTTTTAAAAATGAATGGTCAGTTTGTTATCAGTTAAACTTACAAAACAGTTACCACTCATTAAAAGCTCATATAAAAATTGCACTTATTTCTTTAAAGAGCTCTGCTTATACTGTTACTGAATTATTTGGTTTTATTGTCCTTATTTCTCCCCTTAATTCAAACTGGTGACAGTTTACAGTGAGTTTCAATATGCCTGTTGCTGTCAAATGGATTGATAGTCTTCATAATCAAGTGTCTTCACCAAAGCCCAGGTGGACAAGAGGAAGAGTCTCTAGTAAAGGTGGTCACTAGAGCATTGGAGTGTTTGATTAATGTTGAGAGATTTTTCATTCCTAATTCAGAGGTTCTAGATTCATTGATTTTTTTCATAGAGAAAGAAAGATAACAGTGTTTTCAACAGTGGATAGGAAACAAAATGAAAGCAATACACCTAATCACTGTTTGAATACCTGTTCCTAAGAAAAGGCAAAATCCTTGTATTTCAAGGTCATATTATTTTGATCTGTTAGAGTAGTCCATTATCAATCACCCAAGGACTTCCCTGTATATATTTGTCTGAACATCTGCTTGAATAAATGAATCTGTGAATCTCATCCTGCCTTTAAACAGATGAGAGGGAAGGAGATCTGATCTACTTTATGTAAATCAAATGCGACCTCTGGGCTCTTGGCAAGGTGCCAATGCATCCTTCAGCTGAGCAAATATTGGAGACCTGATCTAAACCTATATTTTTGAGGCTGTTGCATGTTAATAACGTATTTATTTGTGACATTCAATTCACTCAGCTTTCTGAAATCAATAAAATAATCCCTGTTGGAGAGGTCTGGATAAAGAATATAATTCTTTCTGGCTCATAAAGGGATATGTTGTTATTAGCCACTCCTGCCAAGCATGGTTTGTGGATTCTGTGGCTTTCTTCATTTGATCAGTGATACAACCAGTTCCATAGAGAAACTTAGTTTTTCATATACAGAAATAGGAGCATTCCCTAAAGAACTTTTCAGAGAACTTTTAAAGGGAAAGGCTGATGTATCCCCCAAAATTGCCATCACTAATGGTCTTAAGAGATGTATACCACATGAACTTGCTTTTACTTAAAGTAGAGCTCATGGACATAGCAGTGAAAAACAGATACATTTTAAGGAATATGACTAGATATTTATGACTTTATGCTATTTTATGTTGATACCTTTAAAAGCTTTTAAAAACATATACCAAAACATTTTTCAAATAAAGATTCCCTAATGTGCCAGAAAATAAAGATGTTATTTTCAACCTGTACATTTTCTAAATTTTATTCTAAATCGTTCTGAGCTTGTTGTCTGAAAGAATTACTAGCCATGGATGCCATGTGATACCTAATTATAGCGTGGACGTGGGCTGAGAAGTGTCTTGGCATGATGCAGACAGAACGGCCTTCTCACTATTCTTTTTGAAGTATTTGCTTCATCTCTCACTCTGGTTACATTATACCATCTGCTTTCAGTTCTTTCCAGTCTTGCTTGATAGAGGATAAGGGTATAGCCACTTTTGGAAGAAGGAAAATTTCAACCCCCAAATCTTTTCTGTTAAAAAAAACAAACCAAAAACGCACACTAAAACCACGGGCCAGTCAGGGCAAATAATCTCCTAATGTATAACAGTTAGCTTGTGCATGAGTGTGTCCATGCACATTGACAATAGTACTTTCCAATGCTCTTTCTCATATCCACAAACACTTCCCAAAACATTTGGAAAGTCTCCATTGAGACCATATAATTTTTTTCTCATTCCTCTATATCTATAGTGGACATTATATATAAGATTTAATCAGATATATATTACACATTTTTTATTTGAAGTGTACACTATATAAGCATCCATGCTTTGACTTCTCCACAGTTATTATAGCAATATGGTTAAGTGGCTTTAAATGTAATCATTCAGAACCCTGAAAATATCTGGTCTTAATACTGTATCTTGCAGAGAAGACTGGATGTTATTTTTAGGGACTTACTGTAAATTCAGTATGCTGGGGTTTTTCTCTTAACTTTAGTAAAATTATTGCATTTATCCCACCTAATATGAATTGTATAATTCACATTGTGGTAATCTGCTGGTGCTTAGAATAAAAACCGAATATATACAGGCACTTCCCAACAGTAGATAGATTGGGAAAAAAAGCCAAAATAAACCAACCAACCAACCAAAAACAACAAACAAGCAATAACACAAAAAAAAAAAAAAAAAAAACCACCCTGAAATAATCTAGGGGAATGTGCTGTAGAGTGTAATAGAGTAATATTTTTTTTTTCTGTACTATAGATGGGTTACTTGATCTGTTCTCTCCCTGTAGGTTTCTGAGACTAGATTAAACAATTTTTAGATAAAATTTTGAATTCTGATCATGAAGTATAATGTGTATGCAGTGTTCAAACATCCTTCTGATCCAGGACAGGAAAGGGGATAAGGATAATTCTGTAAATCTGAAATGAAGGAGCATCTCTCCATCAGCCTCTGTCGGTTCTGTGATGCCAGTTAAAGCTGGAAGTTCAGAAGTAGTCTAGTTTCAGAGAGATACCAATCTGACGTGACAAAATGAGGACAAAAAAGTCAAAGTTTAGTGAAATCAAATTTTGCTAATAAAGTAGTATTACCAAATAATAAGATAACTACCATATACAACTTAATAGGTATGTATGTTGTATTTGCTTGAACCTGAGAGCGCTTTGTTTCCCACAATTCTTTAGGCAGTTGAATCCAAAGGTCATGTTGTACTCACAAATTGCAATTGAATTATCTCAGACTTACTGTAGGGTAGAAGTTGAATGTAGCTATCAGGGAAGCACTTTGCCACACATTAGCTATTCCGTCAGGACTGCCTTAGCTCACTTAGCTAGGGAATGTAATGTAATTCAAGCTAGCTTACCCTAGTCATATTATTCCCAATAGAAGCCAAATGTATTTAATTGTCATTAATAAGGGAAATTTAAAATATATTTTGGGCTTTATAAATTTAGAAGGTATGGGTTTCCTTAAACTCAAGTTTGTCTTTTACCAAGGTAAATATGACTGCATTTGTACATTATAAAACATAGTAATATTTGTGCCTCAGACTACTTGAAGAGCATTGTTTCCAAGATAATACCAGTGCTTAATGCTGAATTCTGTGAGATATTTTAGCCTTTTCTAAGGAAGTGAAAGGTCACAGAAATTTATTGCATTATATAAATGCAATGTCCTCTCCATATACAACTTCTCAACAGAGAAATAAAGAAAAGTGCTAGATTAATTTTCTCCATCGTAATCTTACTTTTCTTACTCTGAAAATCATTGCCAATGGCAAAGGAAGCTATTAAGGTGCTTAGACAATATCAGGGATTTATAAAAAAATATAGCAGATCATTATTTTGCTTGTAGAATCATAGAACAGTTAGGGTTGGAGGGGGAGTTACTGACATAGAAACATAATGTTTAATGTTGATTTTTCATGTTGATGCTTGAATATCAACATCCTTGCAAATTTTTGCCATTTACATAAAATGGATGGATCTCTCTTTTTAAAACAGCTTACACCTGTCTTTAAAGCAGTTAAATAGCAGGGACATTATCTACGTGCCATTGAAACACACTAAGACTATCTGGAAGATGTCTGTAAAATGCATTTCCTTCAGAAGTACAGTTAGGACAATTTTTCTGGGAGTTTACTAATAATATTTTTCATTATGAAGTATGAAATTAAATACCTTATATGTAGAAGATCTACTTTAAGGGGAAAACTAAAATTTATAAATTTAATTTGTTTTGGTTTATTAAGTCTCAACATGCCACTTCTGTATGTCCTGTTGCAGAACACAGTCTGCCCAAACTTCTTATATTGTTTTCATATCGGTTTGGATTTGGTTGAAGCACACAGATAACCATCTCAGTTGGTACAGATGCAACTGCTTTGCTTTGTTAGAAATTGAATTTCTCCCTGCTAATTTTCAAACCCCAGAGAGTTTCCCACTGTTCCCGTGCTTTCAACTTAAATTAATTCACATTTAGATACAGCCAACATTTATACCGGGTGCAGAGACCTACATATAAATTTCCAAAATCCCCTTTTCCTGCTGTAAGTTTTGCACATATTCAAAGGAGTTTAAACTGTGGAGGAATAAACCAGGGGACCCTGCTGACCTGTGCCAGAGCACTCAAGCATGCTTAAAATCTCCTTTGAAAGCCCACCCAGGTCCTGAGCTCAGGAATGAGGGTCGTGCAGAGAGGAAATCCTTCTACTTCCTCTAAATTGCCTGTAAAAAAATATTAAATTCCTTGATTTATAAAAGCAGATTTTTTTTTTTTTAATAGTGCATTTCCTTCCTACTTTTCTCTTTCCCGTTCTCAGTCCAATTTATTTTTAAGTAAAACAGAAACAACCTTTTCTGAGTGCTTGGTAGTTAATTTCAGTGCAAGCATATGTTCAGCTATGCTCAGTTTTAATCCCTTTTACCAAGGGACAACACCACTGGGCTCTGGCATCTGTAGCAGCCTCCCCACCTTCATGTTTATCGCTGTGCCACGAGCAGCACATGGCGATGCTCAGTAATTCTGCCCTCTCCCATAAGCTGGGTGTCATCCTGCTGCTGATGGATTTGGAGCCACTGCCTGTACAGGACAACAGCACTCCTGTTGCTCCCTCAGAAGTCTTCAAGGTCGATGTGAGTCGAGGACAGACGGGCCATTTTGAAACGGTGTGGCATAACAAATGGAAGTGTCCCATTTCAGCAAGTCGGCATGAAGTTTATTCCTGTCGTTGGTGTCACCAAATCAAATTTACTCGCAGAAGTCAAAGCTGTCAAAGCCTCCCTCGTTTCTTTGCTCATAATTCAGGAACTACAGAGCCATCTACTGGTGCTTTTTATACATTTAGATGCAATCCTAAGGCATGTGGGAACATAAATGAGTCCTGAATCCATAAGGATGTTCATTCAAATTAAACCGGTGAATTTTGCCTTTGTGATTGCAACTTTAGGGTGAAAAATTAGAAATTAGGAGAAGTGGGCAACCACGCTTCAGCTGCGAAAATTCATAACAATAATAAGCAAACTGATAAAATAAGGCTGAGTTAGAGGGAATCATAACAGGGAAATACTAAAGCTTCAGTCAGGCTTAAAGAAATAACTTCAAAACCCACTCTGTGTGTGTGTGTGTGTGTGTGTGTGTGTTTGACTACTAGTGACAGATATTCTTATTGGTTAAATAGCTGCTATCTTCAAATGTAGTAAATAAAGACTCCTTGACAACCAATACTGCTATTTCAGGTAATCCTTACTGAAACAAAAATAATAAGACTTGAGGGTCTTCAGTTGAGCTCTTTTTTAGGCTTTGACAAGAAAAAGAAGGTGATCTACACATAGATTAAGTTTCTACCAATAATCAGCTTCACACCCTGAAATAAGCATCGCTGCAATTTCACTGTTGCTTTTCTGTCTCTATTGCAGAGCTGTGCTCTGGTAGGTTTCTGATTGAAACCCCACATTCAGATGGCAGCAACTGTTCAGTGAAAGATCTACCTACATTTGTGAATTTTAACTTTAGGGTGACTAGTTATGACCACTGTGAGGGACTTCTCTTTCAAGGCACCAGTGAGGCAGCTTGCTCCAAGCCACTCTCTGGAGAGCCTCTGGCACGTCCCTCCTGCTAAGGGTGCCAGCATAGGGAATGCAGCTGAGGAAACTGGAGGTATTTCCAAAACCAATCCTTGTCTGTCCTTTGGATAAATCTGCAGCAGCATGTAAAACACGTTGAGGATGACTTCTCATTTGAGACCGAGTGGCAGAGACAGGTTCACAGCAACAATGCGCTTTCTAAAGCAGGGTGTTCAAATATACAAACAGCTTTCCCCTGGGACCTCTCTCAGACCCATGTACTGCCAAAATCCTAAGGTATTGTAAAATATAAATATATATTTGGTGAGTTCAGAACTCAAATCATGTATGGGCTGTATGGTAACCAATCAGCATTCCCAGATCTCTGTCATGAGGGTGCATGGGGATGTTTGAGGGGTCAGAGTCATAGTCCTGAATGACTGTAGGACATGAGAATCAAACTGGTCTGACCTTGCTTTTTCTGCAAGTGGAGAATATCCTTGTCATTTGCTGTGGTTTGAACTATGCCTGCATACTGCCCTCAAAAGAATAAGCAGGGATAAGGAACAATCAAACTGCCTCTGGGAGCTTGATAGATGTTAAGCAGTTTTGAGGATCAGGGATCAGTGTTTAGGCGCATGATACATGGGGGGTATTTTGTTTTATTATTATAGGCAGAGAGAATTGCTGGAACAGAAGTACGTCAGACATTGGTTGGAAATGACAAGGAAAGAAATGAAATATAGAGTGGATAGTGTAAGTAATTTGGCAGAGATTCAGAGAAAAATTGCTGTGAAAGGTGAGGGAAAGAAATTAAAAAGTTGCTACCAGTTGTAAGACTGGAAAGGACAAAATAAGAGGGCTTACATAGTTAAAAATGAGGAAATAGAAGGAAAAGTACATAGGTTAAGACAAAAACTGACAAAGGAAACAGAGGGGGCCTAACTGAACTCAGCACACAGAGATCTCTAGTCAAGCATGTGCTCTCTAGGCATTTCCCTCATTCCTATGCTCTTTCATAATGATAAACTCTAATCCCTACTAGAACAGAAATATTTGTTTCATTTTTCAGTAGACCTAAAAAGGCTTTGCCTACCTTAAGGATCTAGACAAATATTCTCGGAAGCAAATCATGGCACGTTAACTATGTGGGAAAAAACTGTTTTGTCTTTTCTTTCTACAAGTGCTTTTTGCAGCAAAGCTTACATGCCAATGCAGTAATCAATCTATATTTGGCAAAATATTTAAGCACTTGTTTGATATTAGACACAGACTTAAGGAGTTTCATGGTAAGGAATTTCATCTCAACTGAGTGTTTGATTTAAAGCTGTACCTATGCATTTTATTTGAATGGGACGTCTAAGTGTGTTTGTGACTGTCTATAACTTAGTGCCTGTATCTCTGAATCCAGAATCCATCCCATTATATAACCAGAGACTGGATCAAGAATCAGTCACATCAGAAACTGGACTAATTCTGGAACGTACAGTTTACATCATGCAGGTTCCACTCAGATCAGAGAGGGCTGGAAAAATGCCTTCTCAGAGACCATCTGTGTTCAGCTAATGCTCTTCCAACAGCACTGTGCTGCCAGAACTTGCATGCAAGGGTTCAGGAGGAGGTGGGATTGCACTGGAGAGTCACCAGTCCCTTTTTCATGCCTCCTTTCACCCACTCTGCATTCTGTAATGTCAGAAGACACATCTACAGATATGCCAGGCTTTTCCCCACGCAGTCTCCATCAACACCTTACCTGCTGACTGCTCTTTCCCAGGGGAAATATGTAGATGAAGCTGTCTCCTATTTGGACACAATGGATTTAAACTGTTCAGCACTGATTTCACCTTTTGTACAGATTCCAAAATATATATAACATCATGATTTTAAAAAATTGAAAATTGACTCGATCTTTTCAATCTTTTATACATGACTTTTTAAAATCTAATTTTCTGAATTTCATTAGACAAATTCATCTGAAAACTACAAGGACCATGCTTCCTGAGACTGTTAAAGAACTGCTACTAAGTGCCACTAGAGCCAAGAGGCTCTTTCAGGGGGGTTTATCTTCACACTTTTGTACACTTTTAAATGTTCTGAGAATGAGTGGTGAAGTGTTATTGGATTTGCTAAATACACCCATATGCTGATATCTGCAGCACAGTTAAAGCACATTCATGTACTTTATTGCTGTTGACAGAGTATAATATACAATCAAAAGGGAAAAAAAGTCAGAAGATGAATAAAACTCCATCTTAAAGACTACTTATAATGAAGCATTTAGGTCTTTATAGATCTGTTTAACAGGAGCTATTTATTTGCTTTTGTAATGAAATTCAAATCTACAAAATAATTTCCTTGGGTGAGATTTCAGTATTCTTTTAATACAATAATAAATAATTTTTAATTAATTGTGCTACAGTAGCACTGAAAAGCATGAGCAGAGAAAAGCTTTTTGCACACTATGAATGCACATTAAGAAACAATTCTTCCACTACAGAGTAAACTGACAAGACAGAGAGACTGCCCGTGCCACAGACTGAATGCATTTGTATATTGCATTTTATAAAAAACATTCTGATACAAGTGCTTAAAAAGCTGATAAATCAGTTTCAATCCAACACTTTACTGGACTGACATTCATTGGCAGTACACATAGTCAATGTAATCATTAGCAGTACATATGAAAAGAGTTAATCCTTGACACTTTTATACTAAATCAACTGAAGGTGAACAATCCTACACACCTCCAGTGAAGGTCTAAGGTGCCCAGTCAAGATGGAGGTGGCCGGGATTTAGAGCATTTTGATGAAGAAAGCTGTGGCCCAGGTATGGATGTTTTTATTTCTCCATTTTCCTTACTCATTTTTTTCTGCTCAATGTTTTCTGCTAAGTAAAGGCAGTGATCTCATCTGTTTTTGATGTAGTTTTTCTGTTTGGGGATGGACAGGATTTGTTCTGTTTTCACCCAATATCTTCCCTGCTTGTTCTGTAGAGTTATTCTATCAGACACCTCTCTCAATACTTCCTTTGTTCTTACCTTGTAGATTTTGCAACTGGCACAAAATACCATGTTGGAGCAAATGTACCACAAATTTCCATTGGCCTGTCTGCAGTTATATACCACTTCCATATTTAGTTGTGTTTAAAAATGTTAATTGCTGGTTCTGCTATTGATAATGTCACCATGTTAAAAAGGTCTACATACTGACACATATTTTAATGTCTTAAATCTGCATTTAAGTCAAGGAAATATTAGTCATATCTTTCTTAGCCAGCTAACAGACACTTCGTCTGTTCCTAGGAACTCGTTTATTAGTACAGTTGACCAAACTCCCTTAAATAAACTGCACGTTGTCAATGACTTAGACAGAAGATATGTAAACCAAAATGTGACCAACAGCACGGAGAAAATCAGATTTGGTTTCTAGTGATTCCTAGAATGAGCACAGTTTACACCCAGCAAAGCTTGTTCATCAACATGCTTTTGCTAAATGTCCAAGGCCAGAGATAGGCACAGGCAGGTGCAGAAGGTACCACGTGCAGCAGCTTTTCCTTTCAGTTGCAGAACTGGGAATTAATCTGCAGTTGCCTTCTGTGTGTTTTCTCTCACGTGGCAGAACCAGGACGTTTGAAATTGTAGCTTTGTCTGGTAGCTACCCACCAAATTTGTAAACACGCAGGCGAAGTTTCAATCAATTAGAACAACTTCAACTAACAATTACTCCAACAGTTTCTCTCCTAAATCTTCTTTTCTGCTTCTGCCATCAATACGCTAAAGGGAAATTACTGCCTATTTTACTGTCCCTGTTTGTTTCTTTTTAATAAAAGATAATAATTTTACGTGTTTTTCATCTTCCTTTTAATCAATCAGAAAGCATTTTTATTTATATTCCACTGTTTCTTTTGACTAGTGATAATGTATTTATGCAGATGGAGTCTATGCAATTTTCCTGAAGTTGGGAGAAGTTTTGAAAAATTAAAGATATATTTTTCATTCTGCAATTCTGTAACTTTCTATAAAGTTAGGAGATACGATGCTTTTTTTTCCCTAATATATTAAGTATTTTTTGTTTTATATGTGTAAACTTTTGAGAAGAGACACCATGATGTTCAGGACACAGATTACGGCCATGATCAGATTTAAATTCATTATGTATCTCATGATGCTCCAGGGATTCCTAGAGCAGAAGCTGATGGGGCTAGTCTTCACTCCCATCATGGTAAAATGAATATTCATGATCATGAAAAAAATCATACTGACAACAGGGTTAAATTCTCTTAATATTCACAACAGTTGGGCATGAGGTTCAGCTGTTAAAGTTTTCTCTTACATGCTCATGTCTTTTTAACACCATGACTAGCTAATATGGAAAAGGAATATTTGATATAGACAAAAAGAAAAATTCTCAGTATAATTTGGCATAGTTATGCCACATTCTTGGTATATAAGCCAGCTTTCACACTCCTGGATCAATTTTTAGCACCTAACTTGAACATGAAAAGGAGAAGTTGGTAGGAAAGATCACGGAGCAGCCTAACACAGGAGAGAAAATAGGGTCCTGCAGGAACTTTTGAGTTTGCATATGTGACACTTTCTCTTTTTAGTATAATTTTTTGAAGCAAGCCTAAACTTAGTAAAGCACAGATGTAAAGACAGATTGCAAGTACAACTGAATTTAATTCTTCTCAAGATGAGTTGTTCCAATGACTCGTGAGATATATATATATATATATATATATATATATATATATATATATATATATATATATATATATAGATATGAGAATATATATAAAATATATATTTATATCAAATAAACAGTAAAAAAGCCTAGTTCACCTCTATTAAAAACAACAGTAAATTGTTTAACATTATTGGCAACTCTGTTTCAGTCTTTAAAAAACAAAACATGTTGCTTGGGGTTTGGGATTGGATTTGGTTAGATGTGTATTCACCCTGCCTGGACACCACATCTTGGAAATTGCATAATTTCTACTGATTGAGTATATCCTACTGAAACAAAAAATTGTATCAAACTTCAAAGATTTGTATTATGAACAAGACTGATAAAGCTGAATGTGTGTTCACTGGATGCAAGGGAACATCAAAGCTATCCATGCAAGGATTATAAAGTTATAACAGCGATTAAATCAAATCCAAGTCCAACCCTAAAATTTAAAGATGAATAAACAGACACTAAAGAGATTGTTCTCTCAAAAATGAAGGAATTAGAGAACAAAATGATATTTTATAGATTTTAGAAATGCCATTTCTCAAAGACTAATAAACCTGAAATATTTAAAATGAGGAAATATAACAACTTTGAGCTCTAGCAATGATAAAATGGAAGCTGGAACAAAAACTATTAGACAAAGAGGAGCCAAAGGGAAAAGCTAGAGATATGGTTTCAAGGTGAAGAAAAATCACAAGCAGGGGCAGGTGGTTAAACAGAAGGCTAGATCTTATCTGCATTCACTTTTCCAGGCTCCTGAAGCAAGATCACAGGCTCTTTTGTATTTATTTGTTTGTTCAAACAGTCGGATTTGCTGATTTTTGTGTTGTTGTGGTTATTGCATTTAATTGAGAGTTTACTCCCATCATGTCCCAGCACAATCACTGGAGGTGGCATCTATGTTAAACCGAAGCGACACAAAACAATTGTCAGCTTCTTTCCTCTGCCCTCTCCCTTGTTTGTTAATTCTGGCATCCTTGACAAACAACACTACAATCTGTAGATAAGTTTTAATAGAAACCAACAAAAAGCTTAAAATTATGCTTCTCTCTAACCATGCAAGCTCTTTTATGTCTTTAATAATTCTTTGTGATTTATTTGTAACCTTAATTATTCATACCATAAATACTTAATTATTGATGAGATTATTCAAATGAATTGTAGAGTTCCACATTTCAGAGCAATCACTTAGTTTGGGGCATTCCTTCATATTCCATCATATTTAACCTTATACTTGTCGTAGATGCCTTGTGGATGCAGCCCGGCCCGGTAGAAGGGGACGAGTGGCAGAGGAGCGCGGGCAGCGAAAGAATGCACAGCAAGCAGTCTGCGGTCATCCAGTGATTTATTAGGTCCATGGGGTGAGGGTCTGGGGACAGAGAGGTGGGACGGAGAGACAGGGACGGGCAAAGGGTCTGGAGATCCAGAGGCTGCAAGCCCCAAAAAAAACAGTGACAGAGGGTTATATGGGGAAGGAAAAGGGAGCAGTTTGGTGCGCAGACCAACCAGGACAGTCAGAGGGAAGAGGGACAGGGATACAGACCAATGATAACATAATGGGGAGGGTACAAAATTCAAATGAACCAATGATACACAACTCAAGGGGGAACAAAGGAGAAGTCTCTAGAACCAAGTCCATATAAGGGAGAAAAGGCGGGGGCGAGCGCCAGGCCAATGGTCTTCCTTGCTGGTGCATAATCTGCCGCAGGGGCTCACTGTCTGCTCTTCTCGTCACCGTAACTCAGGCAGCATAGGCTGTCCCTGCCCCCGTGGTCAGCCCTTTAGCTACTGAAACTTGCAGGCATAGCCTGCCACATATACTTAAGTCTTATAGTAGTGTTTTTGGAGCCTAATGGATGAGTGGTTCTTTTCAAATAGGCATGTAAAAAGTGGCAACTAGAGAAAGTCATAGACTATATCACTGGTATGGGCTTTTGGATTAATTGGCTCACACTTGTGGGATTTGCACTCATTTCAAGGAACAAAGTGTCAGTTGTCAGAATACTGTCAAATAATATACAATAAAGTATAGAGAATAACAGAATAGCAACTATATTTATTCATTAAAATATTCATGAGCAATTTTTTTATTATCTGAAAAGCTCTGACAAGGAATGAAAAGCAACAATTAGGATGAAAATTATAAGGGAATTCAGTTAATGAACAGCTAAAATTGTTGTAAAATAAAAATAAAAATAAGAAATGGCAGTTTGTCCCATGGCCCGGGGGATGTCCGCCCCGGTGGTGGTGACCAGCAGCAGGCAAGGAGGCGCGGGCGGCGAAGGACACACAGCAAGCAGTCTGCGGTTCTCCAGAGGTTTATTGTCGGTGCAGTTGGGGAAGGTCCGGGGAAGGAGAGCCGGGACGGGAAAGCAGGGACGGGCACGGGGTCTGGAGATTCGGAGGCTGCATGCTGCGTGCGGCGGTGAGGTAGATGGAAGTCGGCGGAGCAGCTTCTTCTTCCCCCTCAGCCTCAGCTCCAGCCTCGAACAGCCAGTGGCGTAGGATTATAAGGGGTAGGAGAGAGGGAGTGGTCTAGCATGCAGGCCAACCGGGAAAGCCGTAGGGGAGAGGGACAGGGGAATCAACCAATGATTACATAATAGGGGAGGATACAGAATTCAAAAGGACCAATGGGGAGCAACTCAAGGGGAGAACAAAGGAGAACAATCCAGAAACCAACCCATATATGGAGAGGAGGCGGGGGAGGACTCTGGGCCAATGACCTTCTCTGCTGTCGCATAATTTGCCGCAGGGGCTCATGGGCTGATCTTCTCGTCACCATGACCGAGACAGCACAGGCTGTCTCTGCCCCCACGGCCGGCCCTCTGTCTGGCAACTTACGGAGGTTCAACCTCCACACCAAATAACCATTAATATTTTTTAAAAATACCTTTCCATGTCTATTTGCTAGGATAAAACATAGCATTCACTGGTTTCATTGTAGCACTTATATTTACACTATTAGTGTATTCTTGTTAGAAATTTATTTGCAGGATTTTTTTCGTGTAAATAGCAAGTTTCGTATAACTATGGGAGAGGGCTTTAACTTATGCTTCTATGAATATTTATACTGAAATTCTGAACCAGTTTCTCCAGGTTTACTTCAATACAATATAGGACAGGAAAGGATATCTTCAGTAAAGTCCTGTTCTTTTCACTTACTACAGTATGTTCTGCAATTCTTTTTATGTATGTATATAAATATATATGCATGTATATATATATATGTACCAGCTCTGGTTTTAAAAGTGGTTAGGTTTTTCATCTCTTCTGATTATGAAATCCCATTTGGACAAGAATCTTCAGTTAGATCTTTAGTATATTCCCCTTTCTCTACCTTTGCACTCTAGACAGTGCAAATTTTTCTGATATAGAGGGATTCATCCAATTTAAGTTATCTATAATGCCATATCTATCCATAGCTCAACTGGCAGCAGAGGATCCCATTATACCCAAGAAGATCTGGTTAATACAGTCAGAGGATTTTAAGGAATTAATCCTTTGACCAATGTAGATATATAGTGCAGGATGAATCAAATTTTAAATGTGATTACTCAAATGTGTACTCCCTCATTTCAGCAGATAAACACCACCATCTTTGTCTAGCATCCTTCCAAGCAAAGTACCTTCTCAGCTTAATTGCTTCCCTTTGCAGAGCCAAAGTAATTTAAGCTGAATTCTAAATACTCTTAATTGATCTCTACCTACACTCTATCACCCTCACACTTTTTTTATTCCTAGAAACTTGATCATTTGAAAATTGAACAACAGTGTACTAGGAAATATTTCTGCTGTGCAGGCAGGCAGCAGCAAGACAAGGTTGGCAGCAAAAGCTTTTTTGCATTTTTCCAACATTATTTGGATATTCACAAATTCAAGCTCTGTGGTATATTGAAATACTCAATTTGGCTGACACCTGCACAAGTGCTATTTTAAATTGCCATTTCTTCTGGGGTAGGTACATCAAATATATTGCAATGGAAATCTTCCATCCACTCTCAGTTAACAAGCCTGTAGGGATAATTTTCAGGACAGAAAAAGGTAAAAATATCAATTTATAGGAATAATGGAGCCATGAGGGGAGTAGTACAGTAATTTAGGTATTCTAGAAATAGTGAGTTCCTATCCAGAATTTTCCACCCAGCATAAAGGAGTAAGTGCTGATGGTTTGTAAGTACACAGATTCAGATTCTGATACGGCAACATAGAAGACTGTGAGAGTTTTCTTGAGAATCAGCAGCATCTGTATTTTCCACAATATTTTGATATTAACCTGAAGCTTAGTGTGGAATTTTGACTCACAGAAGTCTTGCTTTTGAAAGAACCAATAAAAATTTTGTGTCACTTTGTGGTCACCCCCATTCCTCAGTTAGGGCACAGAAATCCTTACATTTCTCCAAGGCTTCTGCAGCACAAATGTTTTAGAATTTCTTTGGATCCCATCAGTCTTCTAAAATCTCCATATTCATTTTTGCAAATATCAAGTTTACATCCAAACTGATCTAAATAAAACTAGCTTGGTCTTTACTATTTACTTTAATATTTATTGTATTTGTATTTTTGCTTGTAATACCAAGAGACCCACCTTTACTTTTCAGTAAGCTTATAAAAACATTTATTCCTGTTTCCTTTTATATAATATCACAACTAACATAGGTTACTCCAAAGCCTAAAGCAAATATTGGTGGCTAATGGGAACACTGTTCTTGAAAGTTATCCTTTAAGTTCATCAAGCTAAATACTGATATTACTTATTTAAGAGACATTTTGAAAACATTGGCTGACACTGAAAAGTATTTTATTTAGTAAAGAATACATTCAAATTTTAGCAACTAATGATTGTTTAATGCATGTTTTTAACATTTTAACATCAGTTGGAAATACTCATTCACTTGCAGATTAATAGTGGGGTACATTTAATATTTTATACTTCCTTCATATTATTAGAGGCTAAGAACACAGGGACTTGCTTTAGGCGGGTTTGTTTAACCAGTGACAAATCTGCTATAATAAAATATGGATGTCCTCTGGAATTTTTAGAAGGAGATGGTTTTTCCTAGATGTACACTAGGTAATTACAAGGGAAGATGAAAAGTCAAGTGGTTTCCTAAAAGATGCACTTTTGACTTCATATATTTAAAACTCTCATTTCCATGTTCGCTGACTTCTGCTATCATGGGGAAGTCAATTATATCTGGATTTCTGTTTGTCACTGCCAAATCAGAAATTTTTTGGCCAAGTTTTCATTATGTTCTGGCCAATAACAAATGTTGAAGACTTATCTAACATTGATATGTCCATATTTTTAATGCTGTGTAATAGTCCAACATAAATGCAAATGAGTTTACATTTTTTAGAGGCAATTGTCACTTCAGAAAACTCAAATGTAGAAAAGTGCATAAGGGTATAATTTACTGAAAGTTTTGGTCATTTCTCTCTTCCCTTTAAAGGCTTGCTTTAAATTAAATATGCCATGCTTTTAAAAATACCCCTAAAACTAATGCTATTAAATTCTTCGAGGATTCAGTCATGACTAACTGAAAAAGTCTTTTTTTAACAATAACTAATTGAAAATATCTCTTTTTTTCGTTTGTGGGGACATGAAAAATAATATTTTTATCCTAATCACAGCCCATGTTTTGTCCCACATGGAATTCAAATTCTTCCTAGGTTTCAATAATACAGTATGAAAAGACTTGATTTTATTGATGTTAAAAATTATTTTCTTTTGATGATAATGGATTCATTTTACAAAGTATTTCTCAATAACAGATTTAAATGGTCTAAAAGTACCCTTAGACTCAAAATAGAAATAATCACTTTTTTCTGCTACTGAAATGTGAAGGTTTAGTTTTGATTTGGGTTCATACCAAATTTTTTTGTAAATGATGGAATTTCCTGAGATAGGAATTGTATTTCTCAGTGACTGCAAGCAAGGATATAGAATTTTCTCTCCAGTGTTCTAGTTGTTTGGCTTGCAAGTCAGCACTAATATATTACGTAGTCAAACTGAAATTCACAACATCCACTACTTTCATTCTTTTTAACTACATTGTAAATAAAGACATTGTAGATAAATTTCCCTTACATTGCATATCTAGAGTTGCCATTATTAATTGTGTGGTATATTAAAAGCCGTTCTGTAAACAATGTAAATTGAACAGCAATATTATATTTAAATGCTGTCCTTACTGAAACTGATAGAGAGGTGCATCAAATGAAGGAATGGCACGCAGGTGCCAACTAAAGTATATTTTGGTGGGAATTAGTCAGAATTAGTCACTTGACTGTATTTGATGATCTGGGTCTAAATTCATTCACATGTTCTGGTTTTGAAGAACTCACTCCTCAGCAATGTGGCTACATGAAAATCATGCTGGAACATGCTGGAACATGCTGGAACATACAGGATAACTACTGTGCTGCAGATGTCTACAGAACACTCTGGAACACACCACAACCCCTTCCATGTACACATACAGGGCTTAATACCACCTTCTTTTCTTGGACTGAAATCAAACTTTTTGCACCATTCTTCCCCCATCTAATTTCTTAGATTAGCAGAAAGTTATTGTGTGATCTAGTGCCTTGGTGTACAGCCCAGCTATCAAGTCTGAGATAAGTTTAGCATCAGAGCAGGCAATACACAACACCTAAAAGCCAAGAACTTGTTCCATGCGCAAGCCTGGGTGCATCCTGGGTGCCAGAGGTGCCCTGCCAGCTGCAGAGAGGCTGTGGTGACACTCTGCACCAGTGTCACCACACTGCTACAGGCTCAGCTCTGCAGAGGGACCTGGAACTGCATCCCAACACTGAAAATCCACTGCACAGATGAATTGTAACAAATGTCCTTTGTATTCAGAAGTAAACTACAGCTAAGGTCTTCTGGCTGATTTTGAAGGAACTGAAAGCCAAACATGTCTAGATTTACTCCACTAATGTGATTGCCATTTAATGGTCTTTTGAAAGCTAAGGAAGCATTCTTCTCTACAGTTTACTTTTCATTTTATCTGCATTACAGTGATGTAGTAAAGTCCTCTGAGATCAGCTGAAGAAACTTACTGCATAAATGTGCTTTAAAGAGTATAAATTTCCAGATCATATGCAACTTTTTGTTGGCAACCCATACCAGACTAGGTTTATTTGCAAGAGACCATTCTCAGTAATTTCCTTTCATTCAAAGTTGTTGTACTATAGTAACTGTTCTGCTTCTTTTTCACCATATTCACTGACAGCATTTCTAACTTGCAACACTATTCCCTTCTGTTCAAAAAAAAAAAGAAAAAAACCCCAAACCCTATGCTGACTCCAGTTTTGCTAATGCATACAAAATAAAATAACTTTTTGTTAAAGCATGAGAAGTCGTTTTTTCCTTCCTCTTTTCTATTCTCCAAGTAGCTCGTCCAAAAAATATTATTTTTAGACAGACAGATTTTCAGATGAGTGCACTTTGCATTCATTTAACATACAAAATAATGCAGGGATTTGCTACAAGCTGAGAGAATATTAAAAGCTTTTAGCATATCCTTGTAAGAAGCTTCAAACCCATTGGGTATAGTATGATGATCACTGTTCATTCAGCAGTCACTGTCTTTAGCTCATGAATAAAGTAATGCTCTGGAATATTCTCAAGAGCCTCATTGCATTTCTGGCCATGAAGTCTACAGTACTTATCCTGATGCCTCCCATCTCTCATCTTTTAAGTATCTTAATAAATGTCTCAGAAAATCAGGATGAACTGCGCCACTTTCCAAAGAAAGAAACAGAAAAAGGGACAAACTATAATAGATTAATGTGATAATCATGTATTTCCTGGTATGTTAAATGTGTTTGCATTAACAGAGCCAGGTGTTGGAGACTTTAGGTATGAAAATCAAGTATGCTTGGCTTGAGGTATCAGAGGCTAGGAATGAAATAGGGTGGATTGTCATTTATTCAACATTTAATTGATTGTCCCAGTGAAATATTTGGGTCAGACCCTATCACAGATGTTTACAAGAAAATCTTCCAGAGTACCCTGGGCATAATTTTCATATAACCGACCTGAGACCAAAACAAATACCATTTCTAAGTGCTTAGAAGTTTACTTGCATCAGAAGTAAATTTCTTCAATCCTGTGATGACAACCACAGCCTAGAGTTACATTATAAAAACCAAGGTTAATTTGCTGTAAAACACATAATGTACTTGCCCTCACCTTTATCTTTACTACTGAAATCAGACGGGTACCTACAAAGGGCAATTTAATCCCTCTAGGATCTGAGTCACATTGCAAAAGCAGATATTCCTCTTCACTCACTACAGACAATACTTTGATGAATAGGGAATGTCAGATAAATTATCTATAAAGCAGTGTGCAAAGGTATATATATGCTTGAAGGATTTCATGTCTACTGGCTGGTATTCTGATTTGGGACTTATCTATAAACTTCAAAAAAAAGTAGAAAACATCACAGTAGAAGTTAAATTAAAACATGTCATACTTAAGGATGAAAAATCTACTCTGTGCATGAAGAAAAATATCGTATCATACTATCATAGCATTTATCAACAGCTGATGGAAACAGTGTAAGTTTTTCTGGATGAGACATCAAGAAGATACTCAGATCTTGTCCCATGGAAGCAGGTGGATTGGCAGAAGAATGGTGACATTTAACAATGAAAACTATTTTTAAACTAGTTTTTGTCTTTTTCTCTAGAGAAATTGTAAAATCATATTGATTTTTTAAAATAGAAGAATGAAAAATAAATCAGCCTGCATGTCAATGTTTTAATGAAAACCTAAATTTTTCCTCAAAAGGTAAAAAAGAAAATCACATTCTACTAGCTTCACCCACCAGTCTTTCATTTGTAAGCAGACTTGGCAGAGACATTAATCCATCATTAATGATATGTTCGTTTGGAACAATATTAAAAGGAGCACCAAGAAAATAGAATGAAAAGAGTAAATGCCTAGTTTTGCTGTGCCAAAATTTGAAGTCTCACAGCATTCTAATGGGAAAAGATTGGTTTCAGACTTCTACCAGTCAATATTTTTTAATGAAGTGAGGATCATTTCAAACTGTATTTAAGGTGACAATGATTTAAAATGTGCTGAAAAGTACTACAGCATTTACCAAAGTGAATGCAAATTTTTCATGCAGTCCAATGTTGTTTTCAGGACAAGCTGAATTTTTTCATTACTCGTTGGCAGGATGATCTATTCCCTTCAATGAAAATATTTCATGTGTATAAGCATTTCATTAATATATGCACTATTACACCACTACAGTATTTAATTTTTAAAAATATCTTCTGTTCTTGTAGTTTTTCCCCAATCTGGTTAAGAACGGCAGATAGACTAAAATGTAATTAATAGCCCTCTGGTTTTTCATTCTCATTTTATTGAGCATCTTCAGAATATTAGGAAGTCCTGCACATTTACACAGAATGAGAAGGACCAATGTGATTGTCATCCTATGCAGTAGTAAAAGACTTCCCTCAAAAAGATGAACTCAAACAAATACTTCACCCTGAGATCAACTTATATTAATAAGGGACTTTTAGATTAAATTCTCTGCCCCAGTTATCTTAATAGCCAGTTCATATTTATAGTCATTGCAGCAAAAATTGTTCAATTTATACTTCTGCAAATTCATGAACATTTATGCTTCAGGAAGTTTTTAGAAAATCAGATCACACTAATAAGTAAGGCACAGTTCCTTGGTTTAGCCAGTTATGGCCTAGTTTCTCCATAAAATGATCATAATGACCCAATTCTCTTTAAAAGAGAAAATCACAATAATTTCTTCCTCCATGTAGTTTTTTCTCTAAGGATTACTGTGTTTGTCTTTCATAAAAAACAAATGTTTCTTGTAACCAAATAATATGATGACAATTACAAAAAAAATCTGTTTATAATTTCATATAACAAGAGCTAAACAGACTCTATGCTGTAAAGATTATAAAACATTCGTATAGACACCACTATATGTAAATATCTTCACCTTGCTGATCAGTGTTTTATAATTAAAAGCTCCTGTAATATATTTTGTCATTATTTTCGACACATTATGAAAAGCCCTACAGTCACCATAAAATTATATATTGTAGTGAGAAGTTTGCTTTCAAAGCTCATTATAAGATTTGTTTTAAAATTTGTTTAAAAAAATTATGTTAGTTACTATATTTCAGTTTTATTTTAAAGACACTATCTACTTGAAAACATAAATCAGACTTTAATCTGTATTTGTCTAGAATTTAGTAATGTCATAAACAGCTCTGAAGAGAACAGAGATTGAATGAGTTTGGAGGAGGATCTGTTTACTTCAGCTAGCATAAATCCATGAAATATCATCAGTTGGCTGATTTTGTCAAGTCGAGTGTGTTTACAGCCTTAATAGCACTTTATGCTATTGTTTACAGCCTGATGTTGCTCCACTTTTAGGCCATAAGACACCATTTTCAGACATTTCTATTCATCAAGCCCACAAGAGGATATATGTCAAAACCAACAGCAGCAAAGATGCCAGCTGTAAGACACTAGGAGAATATTTTCTCATATAGAGAAATAGCAGAGGAAAGAACAGGCATACTTATCTTTACTCAGTTAATCTTTCAGGAATATTTTCAGTGAGAAAGGAAATATCCATTGAATCTTTAGATATGAGGCATACACACCACCAATTGATATAATTGAAAAAGGCACTCTGTTTCTTTTTGACACAGTTTAAAGTCATACACCTTTTCTTGGCCATTACTACTGAAATCACTGCAGTTTAAAACGCTTTTGCTCTGTTTACATATTATTTGTGTAGCTGAGCACACCTAAGTAACCTCTCAGCAGGCAATCAGAGCTTTTGCAGGTGGAAGCAGAATGAGGAAATGGCCAGTGGGAGGGAGATAGAGCTTGTTACATGTGTGACTGCTCCAGAAATCACACCTTCACAGATGGCATGCAGGCAAAGGAAGCAATTTTGTATGACCTCTGAGGTAGAGAAAACAATTTCAGTCCTGTAAATGAATAAAGTAATAATTAAAAAAAAGGTTCAAAGGTTTGGCTAAGCTGTTTGATTGACAGATAAATTAATCCAAATGTTTTGGTCCTCAGGACACTGAAGAGGTATACCCACACGGGAGAAAGTCATAAAGATACAATGCTAAGATAATAAAAACTGTTTCTAATAACTTCTGGCATATCTTTTCCTTGAACAGTGTTTGCTTGTGCCTTTACATTACTAGTGCATCAATTCATAGCATTTTGAATATTTTGTTACTGCTCTCCATCTCATAAAGAAGAGAATTGAAGAAAGTTTAAGCAGAACAGTATTGAGAGTCAAAAAAATGTTCTTTATAAAAAAGTAAGGACTCCCTTTCTAAAATGAAATAACTGAAAGGGAAACTGGATAGGTCTTCAAAATCATGAATGACAGAAAATAACCGGTGGTGATCAACTGTTTACTCTCGCAAATTTGGAGCAATGGAGCATTGGATGAAGCTAATGGAAGGCAATTCCCAATAGAAATAATTCTCCATATAATAGGTCATTGAGCTATCTAGCTCCTTTCCAAAAAATGTGCTGGAAGATAAAAGTCTATTCTGATAACACATGGCAGGCATATCTCCTTTGTTAAAGGGTTTTGAGCACAATGGTCATGCTAGAGCTCAGAGAGCCCCAGAACTGAAAATAGCTGCAGTCTGGAAAATGTTAAATGGATCAGCACATCTCTGAGTGCTGGCTTTTGTACTCCTCTCTAGCCATCCATTTTTGCCCTTTATCAAGCTAAAGAGACTGGATCATTTTTTGTGGTGGTTTGGGGTAAGTTTGTTTTTCTGTTTGTTTTGTCTGATCCAGAGTATATGGCTATTCTTACAGTTTTTATGTTTTCATTTTGTTTTTTAAAAAAAAGGAAGAGGGTGAAACCCATTATCATTTCGGCCTTTCTATGTTCCTCTAACAGGTATGCAATGAAGAGCTAGTCCAATTCCCAGTTACCTATGACTCATTTTAGAGAGCTCTCAAAAAAGTTTTCAAAGAGAATATAAAATATTGCATCTTCAAACAATTTCTGTGTGGGATATCTGTCCTTCACAGGTACTCTGGCAATTATTACAGTCTCTGACATGATGAAATTAAGACAGAAGGGAAAGGCAATAGGCCTGTCTCAAATTCCAGTAGTCCATGTGTCTCATTTCAAGCATGAAATTATTTAAAGCATTTCAAAAATTTTTTAATTTAAGATTCCAATAACAACTGGAATAAATGTTCTGTAAGATCTCGGTTCCTATTGAATAATTATGGCTAGTTCAGAATGTATTGCAAGTTTTATTCTATGAATTTTTTATCTGGAAGATTTTTTACTTTTAACATGCTTTCTGAAAATTCAGAAAAGCTTTCTAGCATGCACACTATCAAAGCTAATGAATTTTAATAGTGACCATTTAATACCAAGAAACGTGATTGAATAAATAATTCAAGATTTCCTTGTTAGATGAAATCTAGATGGAATCTTACAAATGAGGTTTCGATTTCATAAAGGTTACAGGAATATTTCTGATTTTAATAGGCTCCATGGATTATAAGAGATACATTTCTTTAGTATTATCAGCCTAATCCTGAAGGTCTGAAGTAAGGCTGGCTACACTGATTTCTCTGGGATTGTTCACAACTTCTTTATAGACTTGACCCCAAATTTCTGCATTGCTTCTGATAAAAACCCCCATGCTTATGAGATTCGGTGCATGTCACAGAAGCACAGAGTTTGCCATAGGACAGGCTTGCTAATCAGTGCTCCTTTTCTCACTTTTATGCTTTTTAGATCAGGGTTATTGCAATTACTTTGACATACACTCTTTAAGAAAAGTGAGCACTTATGATTCCACAGCTCCCTGCCTTTACAATTTTTGTTTCATCAGTGTGCTGCAGCAGACAAAAAGAGCACTCTGTTAAATTGTGGAGATAAACTCAAACCAGTATGCTGACAGCTGGTGGGACAGCCTCACTAGACAAGAAAGGCTGTGATGATTAGAATAGGGTCTGAAATCTCTGAATCTCCTAAAAAAGCTGATCTGCATGATCTGCATATGAAATGTAGCTTTTCTGTTTCACCGGAATTTCTTCCCACCCTGTACTTTGGAAAAAGAAGGAACTGATTATCTGAGGTAGTATTAAAAATTACTGTCTGGTTTCATATGTCTACCTTATTCCACCCTATTTATTCCTGATGTTTCATATCTTTTACTCTTCACCCTGGTAACAGCATTCCAGAGCTTGTTTGAATATTTAAAGAAATATTTTTTGAATAATGAAACCAACTCCTCTAATTCTTCATCTCCCAAGACTCCAGATTATCTTAATATAGATTTTCTTCTCTCCCAAATGGCATGGAAGTTGAAGCAAAAGCCTGACAGAAGAAATGACTTAACCTTTCTTTTTAATCTCCCTGTAAGTAGAAAAAAATATCCTTATCTCTGACTCTGAAAACACTTTCTTCTGTTTTTCTTTGCAGATGAAGAGTTGCCGAAAAGCAGTCAACATTGCTCATGAAATATGAAAATATTACTAAAAGATTTTATGAAGGTCAAAAGAATTAACAAAAATGCTGTGTCTTTTTTTAGATTTTGTCTTAGATGCTACTAGCTATTCTGAAGTAGCAAAGTAAGCCATGCAAGAAACATATCCTCTGGATTTCACACAGAGAGAGATGACTGAGGAACATATTGTCATTTAATGTGCTAAAGCATTTCTGCCTGTAAAGTACTCTTCATTTTATTATTCTGAAACTGATAATATCCTGAAAGGAAACATGGTTTTTTTATAATATGTGAATATCACTAATTTCAAATAATTATTTGACAAAACACTCACCTGATAAAACTCCATCTACAAATAGCTACACTAGTGTGCATTGTCTTTCATTTTATCTGCTCAATGCCCATGCTAAGTTTTCTTCCCCCTGCTGAGCAATTTTTTTTCACTCTTTTCTTTTTAGACACCATCATTTAGTTCTAGTGGGAGAGTTTAGATCAATCAACCAGAACTATCATATTTTGCAAGAAGAAGCTAATTGCCTTGAGGATGGCAGGTGATATTTTTCGGTCTAATTGGAGCACAGCAGTGCAAGAAAGCTGAATCTGCCTGTGGATCTGCTGAAGTCCTGTCTGTGTTAGGACAGGAAGATAAGGCTTAAGCCAGACATTCACCTAGTAAACAGCTGTGCATATTTATGACATTACAGTCAGCCACTAATTTGTTGTATTTCCTGTCTTCCAAAGGTTCTCCCCCACAGAGCTTGTTGCAAGCAAATTTGCATGAGCGCCCTCAATTAAAATAAGCTGTGGTAGATTGCTCATTTGAATCGATGCTTTAAATGAACTTGCTGAGCTGACATCCAACCGGAAAGAAGCAAGGAAATTCTGGAGGAATTGTCAGCATTTCAACAGGGATGCAGAAGATGTCATCCCTTTCTGCTTGCTTTAACTAGAAGCTTACTCCCAACAGTGCCAGGGCTTTGTGCATGGCTTGTGCAGAAGGCAACTGAAAAAACTAGTATGGTAGTTAAAGCACTCCTTTAAAAGTGACAGTAGTAAGTCAAATTTTTTTCAGCAGAGAACTGAACTTGATTTTTCCCTCGCTAATAGTCTTCTGGGACTCTTAGCAGGGAAGCTGGATCTGAGCACTTTCACACAGTAGAGAAAATGCATACACTAGACTTGTGATTCTACACAGCACCTTGGGCTCAAAACACCCAAAGATGAGGTATCCCAGCAGCTAAATTCTAGGAGCTTAATATCTTTATTGTATCTAGTTTTTAAATCCCTAATTTTTTATTTCTCTGAAGTTTCTGGATATTCCCAGAGAGGAATGAAATGGAGAGAGAAAGATAACAGAAGAGAAAGGGCACAATCTTGCAAGCATATGTTATGTCTGTAAGACATATGCTATGTGGTAAACTCATAACTTCATCTAAAGAAGCTGCATCCTACTGGCTACAGACAGCATTTCCCAGCGTTAATGACTGCTCTGAACCACCACCAACCACTACAGGCATTTATGTCTGTGCCATAAAGGTGGAGGTTTTCTAAATATTAAACTACTAGAATTCCATTACCATCTCAATGATGAAGATTCATTCACTGCTTTTCTGCAAGGACTTCAGCCACCGAACCAAGATACTTGTCAGGGTAAAGTAGAATTTTTCAATAGACTCATGCTCATGGATAAAGCTTAACACATTTTTCCTTACATAACAGACATAAAATGACACAAACTCTAAGAAGTTTCATCTCTGCACACCATGACATTTCTTAGATTTCTGAAAAGGAGAAATTCTTTTCACTAGGAGGATGTGAAAAGTGTATCTGTCCTATCATTGTAATTTAAATTGGATGTATGTCTTACCAAATCATGAAAAAGTGGCATTGGAAGTAAATCACCTTTTTTTTTTTTTTTTTTTTTTTTTTTTTTTTGGCAAGTTAAGAACTAGCACAGAGGTCTTCAACTCTTTGTGTTAACCTCCAAGCTACCTTTCTTCTGCTCTGGTTATGACATTCAAGAGGAACACTTGTTCAAAAAGGAATAAAAATACCTTTGCACTTTTCCATACATACCTGTAATGGCAGTAATAACCTACAAAGTCTCCTGTTAGTGCTGTTAAAACACAATATCTTTGATAGGATATATAATATTTTATACCTGGTCTACATAAATACCTAAGATGTCCAAACATAAAATTTAAATCTGGTAAAAGAATTCTTCACTTAGAGGAAAAAAAAAGAGCTCAATCTTGGCAAATCCAATGTCAGCTATGTAACCTCGGACCACAAACAGAAATAGGTTTAGGCTTCTAAACTGGGACTTTAGTTAACTACACCTAGAGTCCTGACCCTCAGCTGTCACCTTTTGGTTGTGACCTTCAAGGCTCCCAGCAGCTTCAGATTTCATTTCTGTTTGCCCATATCAATTCACTGTCAATAAATCACCTGAGAAAGAAAAGGTGAACATTTTATTCTTATGCTGTTCCTGTCTCAGGTAATTTTATGGTACATTGGTTGTTTCCACCCTGCAGACACCTAGTATCAGTTTTGGTTGAGGTGCAGGAAGCCTAAAAATTTCAAGGTGCACTTTTCTTCCTTCATACAGGTTTTTAAAAACAATGACAAATGCATAGCAAAACTCTCTTTGGCTCGTACAAGTTCACTAATAAACCAGACATGCTATGAATTAGTCCTTAGGGCCTAATGTGCAAATATTTATGGTACTGATAATCACTGGGCCCTACTCTTCCTAATTGTTTTTACCTTCATTATCTTCTATTATCTCCCATAAGAAATCCATTTCTGCTATGATATTTGATGCACTCAACTCAGCACATATCAAGGGTTTAATGGTCTGCCTTTTGAACAATTGAATCTAATCTACTTTATGATTCTTAGGAAGGACTGGAAGATAATAAGAACGTGACAATAGAACAGTCAATGATCATTTTCAGACACTGAAACCTCATACAGAGGCTAACTGGTCCCTTGAAGCATGTCCACCTATCTATGATATACACGCAAGATATCCCATCATAAATATTCTCCTACTGGTTTCCTAGCTGTAGGATTAAGAAAAGCTTTGCCTTAATTATATTACAATGAAAAAACAATTGAGATTACCAACAGCAGAACTCTGTTCAAACTCTGTTGAGTCCTGCTGCAAAGAGATGATATTCAAGTATGTAGGTTAATTCCCAAATGATAGCTTTGTAAAAAGAAGACAGTAAATTATCATTTGCAAAGTAAACCTTATTATTGCATGAACATTCTCCCTCCTTTCAAATATTTTTCAAATTTATCCTTCTTCTATTTTTTTCTCAGCTGCTAAAATTATGGCCTAATTCACCCATGTATTTGCCTCTACAGGCCTTTTGTCCTGTACGCTGTCTTTACAGAGATAAAGTGATTATGCACAAGTAATTGAAACTAATTGACAGGTCTTGTTCTGGCCTTACAGTGTAAGTCTGCTGCCACCTATAGATAAATCACAATTTTTGCAAGCAGATGTATAATTTGAAAATGATTGCAAGGGGAGCAGTATTGCTACTGGAGGGACCTTCTGTGGCAGAAAAGATTAGTGGCTGACTGCACTACTGGGAATAATATTTTACAAAGTGTTATCAGTTCTCGAGTTGATAAATGAATCTGCCTACCATGTCAGTGGTAGGTACCACTAGGTAATAGCAGTGATAATGTGCAACAGGCAAAGAGCAAATAAAAACAGAGGGAAAAAAGAGAGAAGGTCATGTTTTAGGGATGTGATTTTTGTTTTCACTCTCAGAAACAGCAAGTTCACATTAAAGGTTATCCAACATATATATATTATTAACTTGGAACAGCAAAAGAGGACAGAATAGGGAATGTGATAGCAAAGGCTATGTTCCAAATTCTTGCTCATCTTCCTTTAGCCAGCACTTTTACTTATATCATCCCAAGACTCAAAGTCAATCACAGGACTTTGAAAAATAAGGATTCTTGTGTTTAATTTGTTATAAATTGTAGTTATTTTCTGATTTAAAAGCTTCTGACAGGACAAATTTGACAACTTTTTAAACATAACCACAATACTCAGAGTTTTCAATAATTATAAACATAAGATAATCAAATCTTACTTTTAATCCCATAAAGAATTCCATTAGCAACAATGAAAAGAAATGAAAAGAAAAAAAAAGAAAAAAAAAAAAAAAAAAAAAAAAAAAAAAAAAAAAAAAAAAAAAAAAAAAAAAAAAAAAAAAAAAAAAAAAAAAAAAAAAAAAAAAAGAAGCTCCAGACAAATTGCTTCAAACTACTCTATTTCAAGCAACCAGGAGACTTCTGGTAACCTATGTAAAGGCATTTTTTATGGTTATTTTGTGGTTGATAAAACATCACTGAAACTGGCAAGTAAAATACTTGCCTTTAGTCTGGGGTTAGAGAAAAAAAACAACACTGAGACTTTTTGGGGTTTTTGGTTTATTTCCTTTTAACCAAGAGTTCCTAAAGTTCTTTTTAATTATTATTATTATTTTGAAGAAAAAAAAAGAGCAGCAGAGTAACAACCATAATCCAAAACATGAATCCCATGCCAATCTGAATAGACATGGATTCAGTAAGGGAACCTGTAAAAAAACTGGTAAATGCAGATGTTATATTAGAACATACTGGGTACTGGAAAAACAGAAAAGCAAAGGAAGGCAAGCACTTTCTGGGGAAGAATTCATATAGTACTTTCTTGACATAATACATGACAAATTTCAATAAATAATAGCCAGAATTATTTTTAAATAATGCCTTCCAGTCTTGTGTTGCTAATATTTTTTTTTTTTTAATTGTATGTGTAGATGACTTGGAAACAGATATTATTGCATCAAGGAAATGCCTTTGTGCAAATTCTTTTTAAACGTCCATTGAGCAACCCCCTGCAGTCTGTTCAGGCCAGTTAAGTGGGTTACAATCACAATTACAAACTTGAATAAATTGTGGCTGTTACAAAAAAAATTATCAGATTTATACTACTATGAGCTCTTCTGATGAATTTTGCCACCTCTTATGTAGTGGAATAAGTGGTAATGGTAGCATGAAAATCTTAAAGAGCATGATAAAGATCTAAGTCAGAACACAGTAGCTGTAGGGTACTGTATTTCATTCCAGATCTGCTGTTCCTAGTTCTTTTTGACATCCTATAATATTGAGAACTGAGAAAAATAGAGCAATAACCCAAATGCAAATCATTTTAGGGCTGAAGAAGATTCATCCTCTTTAATTCATTTTTATTGCATGCAAATGACTCAACTTTAGCACACTGGCTTCTCTTTTTTGTGACAACCAATCTTCTTTTCTTGAGTCAGTTATTTCCCTTGAATAATAAATATGGACTAGGGGTTAATAGCTGTATTGGAACAGAGCACCTGAGACAATTGGTTCCCATGACAACCAAAGTCATTTATTAATACTTTTAGTTATTTTCCCTTCTATTCCAAATGAATGTATTAGAGATTAGAGAACTTTAAAATATCTTACAGAAAATTCTTGCAGCCACGCCTTTCAGATAGGGCATCATGGACTTTACATACAATAAATTATTTCTATTACCTGAAAACTAATTTTAAAAATGGCCAAACATGTGCTACCTAGAGACTGTTTGGGGACCTCACTTTGACACCATTCACACTTTGAATTCAAAAGTTATTTATTAGGCAGATAGGCCTTGTCAGTCTTCATGTATTATGGAAAACTATTTTATTTGTAAGTGAGAAGATAGTGTCCTGGATATTTTTGCTGCAGAGATACCCTGAGTAAGCAAAGAGAAAGTACATCTGAGGAAAACCAGCATCTCATACTTGGACCAAAATCCTGGGAGGCACAATACTTGGCTGCTTGTTGAACTTTGGACTGTTCCTGACTGACACTGACTTCCTATGGTCTTTGACAATTGATCTGATTTCTGTACTGTAATAATTATTATGCATTTTCATTCCCCTAGTCACAGGCATCTTGAAATTTTACTTCATTTGCACAACCTGTTCCAGGACATGGGACTCCAGTAAAGTGATTAGTGTTTCTAGAAAAAGTACTTGACAATGTTTTATGTGAAACCATTCCTTTTATTACGGTTTTCTGGTTGTAAATTTTTTGTTCTCTTTAATTCAAAAGAAATAAGCCTAGTATCCTGGGAGTTACAGCAAATATCACCACCTCTCAGCTGCACACCCTCTAACCACAAATGTTACTCCTGTCCTGATGCAGGCACTCTGTATATATAATCACATAAATGGAATTGTCTTAAGTTTAAGTAAAGGGATTTTGGTGTAAATAAACTCATCAGAAAGGACTGAATGGCACTTTCTCTTGTCTTGTCTTCTCCTGCAAGGAATCCTTGCCAGAATGTAAGACCCTCCATCCTATTTTATTTTATAATTAAAATTATCCATCTCTAGTGATATCGTCCTGTATCCTGTAATAAAAAGGAATGAACGTCAATGAGGACAACTTGTACTCTACCTGCCTATCTTTCTTTTCCCTCACTGGAAAGCAGGAAAGCTGAAAAGCTCTATCCTACTCTTATTCTCCTCATTTATCTGTCTCACATGCACACATAGCAGTGCTCATGCACACATAGTAATGTTCATGTTGGAAAACAAAGTGGTTACTGATCTGCTTCAATTTCTCTGAATTTATTGTTCCATGCTGAAAGCAGCTTGACTGTATTCATCTGTCTCTGGCCCCTTCATCTACTGCTAGAAGAAGAGGGAATGAGAGAGAGCCCATTGATTTCTTCCATGCCTTTCCTCCTCTTCCTCCTAATTCCCAGCCAGTGCTGGAAACTCACTGCGCAGAGGGCTGAATTGTACTGGAGAAGAAGCATTCAAACCAGACCCTGCTCAGTGCAGTCAGCATATGCAAACATTTGCAAAGCATCTCAAAGGACAGAGTGCCCCAGACATTTCTCAGAGGTGCATCAAATCCACTCAGGATAACATCAGAGTCTGTTTGAATTTAGTATGTCTCTGCATACTCTGGCCTTGCTCTCCCTCAGCAGCAGGCGAGGGGCAGGCTGTAACTTCTGCCTTAATCTCAGTGTTTGTCGCATTCCCCTGTCACAGGCACTTGAGCTTAGAAGATCTTTCTAGACACTGTTAATACACCACTGTGAGAAGAAACGTGTCCCTTCTGAGGGAAGCATGTGTAGTTGTCAGTGTGGCAATAGCTCAGCAGGGTTCTTCATTGCAGAGGCGTTGCCTGTAAGCAGAACAGGAGGAGCATCGGAAAAGCAGGAAAGCACCTCTTCTGGAAACTATACGTGACAGTGGTCACCTTGCTACCTGCAATATAGCCTATGTCACAGGAGGACTATAAATGCAGTATTAGAGACGTGTGACTGCAGTGGTTTATTCTGTTTGAAAGTAAAGCAGAAGCAGCAGTTGTCCTCAGATCTGGATAGATGAGTAGAACACAGCATAGCCATCCTGCACTGATGAGCTGTGGGCTTGCCAAAGCCACAACTTTCTATTATGACAAAAAACAAACAGCAATAACACAGAAAACTCCCAACTGCAGTTTTTGTAATGCACTGTGCATTTGGCAGAATTTAGTGAAAAACAAAACCAAACAGTCTGCATATCTCTAGCCTCAAGAGCATCCTTCCTTGCAGCACATAGCATTCTTCCCCACTTCCACATCTGACTCATGCTCATAAATTCTCCAATGCTGTCACTGGTCCTAACTCGAAGATTTTTTTCCTTCCATTTAAAAAATAAGTCTGAATGAAACTGTAAAGATGCCGTTGCTGACACTGATAGTATTATTTGCAGTGAAAAGATATGCCAGTATTTTCTGTATGATAAATTGGCACAATTGATTCTCCTATTTTCCATCTTCTGCATCCTTGTATTTATACCACCTGCTCTCACTGGCAGCTCAGTCTGGCCCTATCCTGCGATGAAGGCTCCCCTGGCTATCTCCCTCACTTTGGTACATGTTTCCATAGATGCAGAAGTCTGTTTATGCTGAGCTTCTTAAGGGACTGGAACCATTATTTTTGCTACAAACGTTGGTATTACCATGCTCCGTCTTTCTGCTTCTTGATTTCTGCTTGAACCTTCTGAATAGCAGAACACACAGCTAATGGACACGAGCTGCACATATTGTTTGACTCTGGCCTGCTTTTGTTCAGATATCAATAGCAAATCAGTCTAACATCGCTTATCTCAAATACCCATCAACACCAGTTGAAAGCTGGCCTTGGACTGTAAGCTCTAATTTTCTAGCTGATGTCTAACTCAAATATAACTCCACAGGAATAGCTCTGATGCAAACTGCCTTGAGCCACCTTTATAATGTAAATCACTTAGTGGAGTAAGTGAAGGATAGTTCACAGCTGAGTGGCAATTATAATCTAACTCTTTGAAAGGAAGGCTTAAGAAAGATTTTCTTACGCCCTCTTTTCAAAGAGCCTCCATTCAAAGAGTTTTTAAACCAAAAGAGTGGTATATTTTCAATTCTACAGATTGCTTTACAATGTGTGAACATGCATGGCAGGGTGTTCATTCACTCAGGTTCACTACGATATTGTGTTTGCATAGACAACGACTTAGAGAGCTGGTTTTCAGACCTATAAATTGTCTGAATTTTTGTGTCCCTTTTGTCTGTTATTACTTTTAAACAGTTCAATTAAAATTTAGACTAAAAATAGGAAATTTAAAAATAATCTGCCACATAAAAGAAAAATAAAACGCTATAGAAAACAACAAAAAGTATTTGGAAATTCTTCAAAGCTAAAACTAAGCAAAGTTCAAAATTCTGCAAGAGAAAGTTTTGCCACACCAGATGTTTACCAGTCCTATGAGCTCTGTCTTGCAGAGCTGTCTTCGACGGGATGAGTTTCAGCCTGTACAGTGGTTGGCCAAGATACGATGTCTGAGGAAAAGGGACAGCAGAGAATGGTGTTGATAACTCATAAGGCCAAAGTCTTTTGCAGTTATTACTGATTGTCTATCACACAATGTGGTCTATTGAATGAGTGTCTTTTCAAAGATACATAAAGACCACATTTAGATGTCTAATTTTATTCACATTTTTATTCTGTATTGTCCTAGATAAATTCCACATTTCTGCAATTTTTTTCCCTTCATTTCCATGCCTTTAAACATAGCTTCTCTTAACCCTTCCCTGGTATGTTTTCAGCTGGAGACAATATTAGCCATCAAGATCTTCAAGACATCTGGTTTAAGTCAAAGTCCTGAGCAAAACAATATTAATGTATTTTTTTCCCTTTAGAAAAACAAAAAAATTTTTAAGGCAAAATAATCAGTTTTAGAAAATATTTTTTTTTACTGTTCATCTCTTCTGTAGATGACTGGAAAGATTCTAGCTATTTATTCAGGACTCAGGTAAAATTTACACAGCAGAACTAGACTGGATTCAGTCATTTGGAGAGACTGTCATTGCAAGAAAACCAGTACTGGAGTATCCCTTGGAGTATTTTAGGTACCTGTGATGTTCATCAGTGTTACCCACTCAGATCCCAGTCAAACTATTTTTTTCACTCACTGCTGAAATGATCGCAGAACAGTGCAGGTACCAATCAAGCAGAGCAATCTTTATATAGTTTGGAAAACAAAATTTGAAAAATTTGTACATCTATATCAATGAATGTCATTTTACTTCCACTTAGTTCAGAGGGAAGCATTTAAACAAAGAGAATTCTTCATGACACAAAGTTGTTCAGGGAAACCAGCAAGGAATCTTGTATGGTACCTGTCATCTGCTGGGCAATCTCAAAGTCATTATTCTCATACTGTTTTATATGCAGAACAGAAAAAACCCCAAACTTCCCTAAAATACTTTCTCTGGTAGAAAATGTGGTCTTAAGAGAGTAACAGTTTGTTATTGATAAGATAAACCAGCATGCTTATTTTCCAATTTTAAACCAAGTCATTTATGTAGAAATAAGAAGAAAATGAAGTTTTGTTATTTCAGAATAAATTCTTTCTCCTGTCTTCATTGGCTCATAAAATGGAGATTGGGGAGTAGTATTTTTTTCAAATTATCACTATTCTCTGAAACAATAATCCATTAACCATTCAGCTCACCATAAATGGATTGCAAAACTGACGTTTTCATGAATTATAGCAATCTTTCAAGTAGCAAGAAGCAAAGTTGCAGCAGTTTTCCATGTCTTTAATTTTACTTTAAAAAGGTATATAAGGGCTATTTCCTGGAACTGATGGATTTCCAGCAGAAAAATTAAATTTCATGTATTAATAGGTAAAAAGAGGGGCTTTGCTGGTATAATTTTAATCTAATTATTAAGTCAGGGAAAGCTTTTGTGAATCTGAATTTAACATTACAATATACTGCACAATGATATTAATGGTCTACATGCTGTCTAGATTGTAGTATTGATAGAATTGTATTTCTTTCAGAAAGCAGATTTAGGTTCTTACAATAAGAAAGAATGGGGAAGATGAAGAGAAGAGTTATTTTTAAGCATAGCAACATTTTATTTTCTCTGCCAGGGGACAATTTATTTCAGCTTTTTCATCTTTCTTTGCTGCTATTGTTACAATGAATGAGTGAACTTAATAAGCATTGCAAGGAAAGGGCTATGTTCCCAAAGCTCTCTAAATGGGAAAAATATTTAAAGAACATGGGACAGAAAAAGAATACAAAATTTTTGGAAAGAACAAAAGAGTTGCATAAGCTTTAGACTCCTTACTGAAAACACAGTTGCGTATAATAGCTTCAAAGTACAGTCTCAGAAATGTCTTTGAGATTTTCCTAAAAAATAACAGTTGCCAATCTTCTGCATACGTGACACTCATTTAAAACGTCTAGGTAAGTGAATAAAGTAATCACTCCATTCTAAATGTAAAAAAAAAAATTAACTTTATACATGATGACACAACTGGATGTATACTGGATCTCTTGACTTATTGACAAGTCATGTATGCTGGATCTCTTTATCCTATCCATTAAAGCTCGTGTCTCAGATTGAATACACTATGGATTCCCGATTATTATGAATTAAAAATAGACTCAAGCTAAAGCAGCTTGTGAAGAAACCAGGAAATGCAAGGTCTTGCCTTAGATCTACTTTGAATATGACTGTACAACGGGTTCTGAAGAACCTTCAGAGTTCTTTCCACTTATTTTAGAGTTACACCAGGCAATTCAGTTTGTAGATCCCCATCTATAGAAGACAGGTAGCATTTTTTCTCTGAAACATGCCTGTTCTTTTGTTTTATTATTTTAAACACTGTGGTACAGGAAGAAATGTCGTGTCAGTTGAGGAACCACATAACTCAGCTGGAGACTCACAGAATCTACTCCTACCAGTGGAAAGAATCCTTCTGTGCCACACTGCACTGCATGGAACAGTGGGGCCTCAACCCACCTGACTCCACAAAAAGAAATATGAAGATGTATTTTGGAGCATCAGGATTGAAAATGTTTCTAAGCAAAATGAAAACAATACAAATCTATGAAACCCTCATCCACATACTTGTAAAAGTGAAGATTTGGCTGATTTTCACACATATATATGTATAGATAGATATATTTGACAGTTTTCTACCTGATACTCTGTGTAGGAATAATGAAATATTTACCTGACAGCAGCAACTATAACAAAAATCCCTCCATGACTTGGCTTGGAAGTCTTCCAGATTCAGGCACCAGATATTTTGTTGCAGTTTTGTTTTGTATTCTCTTTAACTCATGTCAATGTCATATCTTGGAGAGAAATGTTCACAGTTACCTTTAAATAAGTGACTTTCTTTTCAAATACTTGTGGCGCACAGTAGGGAGCTAATTTTAAGCACCTGATCACGGCTCTTCCTTAGACAGATGATTTGATGGTTTCTTCGGATGAAAATAGGGCTGGTATAAGAGTCTTCTGTTATACAAACAGTAAATTATAACTGTAAAATTCTGCTTAGGATCAGAAAGAAATATATGCTATAAGCAAAGTAATATATATAAAAACATAAGTCAATTTTTGGGGTGGAAGAAAAATGTCACAAATGAACACAGGCACAACTTCTGGTCATGTCCATACAAAGAGAAGCTGACCATGACTAAATGATGTGATATCAGTGTAATCATCCTGATGGCTGCAATGAGGAAAGTCATTACCTGCAAAGTGAAGTTGAGGAAACCTAATAAAATCTAACTTCCTTGTACATTCTGTAATCTTCCGTAAATAGTGTTATAATGCCATGTCCAATTTGCATCTCTCCTCTCACATATTTAAACAGAACAGGTAGTGACACACTGTTCTCTTTTCAAATGAAACAGCTCAGTGACCTGTCTTTATTTGCATTCAAAAGAAAATGTCCAAATCTTTATGGAAAGTTATTCTTAGCCACCGACATATTTTCTTCATTGGAAAAGGAACTCGACCAGCCTCTTTCTGTATGGTCTCTGTTTATATCTCTTCTAACATTCCTGTAATTTTCATTCTGTTATAAGGCAGGTAACATGCAACATTAGGTATTCAATATTCAACTCAACAATGTTGCCATTGCCTTCAACCCTCATTATTGCTCAGATACCATTTTAAATTCACCCAGCCATCCCGTCATGCCTTCTACAAACCCACCCTCGTCCCCCAGCTAATTAGCTGCTGCCCTTCTGCCCTGGCTCCTAGGAAGCTTCACCTTCCAACAGGCCCCTAACAATTTAGCACACCAAAGGCAATCACTTTCATCTATGTTTAACTGCTGCTTTGCCTTCTTCACATGAACCTTGCTGCACTGGGCTGTCCCTCCTTAACTTCCAATGAAGGCGTTTATAATATTTTAACAACTCTCCTGCTCAAGCAGTGAATATGCTGCTCTGTTAGACATCTAGTAAATACAATACAGTATCTTCCATCTGAACTTTTAGAGGATTTCTACTTCTAAAAGTCAGCCATCAAATATTTCTAGTGCTGTTCAGCAGGTTTTTGGTTTTGTTTTTGTTGTTGTTGTTGTTTTTCAGGGAAATTCCTCTACTGTGGTTAGTTTCAAATAGAGTTATCAGCAACATCACATGCTGGTCTGAGAGATTAAATAGCTCCAGGTGAAAAACTAATTAAAAAAATGTATAGGTTGTTACCATTTGCTCCTATAATGAAGCGCTGAAGTATTAATTTCCTCACTGTTTTGTAATTTGATTTCTCATAATCTCTAATGTCACTCTCATTAGTAGCTGCACAAAGAAATGACAGGTGGTCAGCAGAGCTTTTGCAGGGATGCTTTAATGGTAAAGCATTATTCCCTGAAAGCTGCGAGATTAACACATCTGCTTCAGACACAGGAATGTCTGGCCTCTAATGGATAGTCTGTTTACTTTACCACTGCTCTATAAATTCTGTAAAAGGTAGCCTTTTACATCTTAAATAAAAATTCACTTTTTAAAACCCAATAGAAAGGCTAATTGCCACTCCTCCCCCGTCAGCATTTAGATTTGCCTCAGCTGTTGTATGTGGGAAGCACAGAGACAGTTTGCCTCCTTTGCAGAGGTGCTGGGCTGAGGAGAGCATGGCACTGGGAGGGTTCCCATGGATGGTGGTGATTTCCCTGGCACCTGGGCATGTGCAAAGGCTGTCACAGCAGAGACACAAATCCAGATGTCCCACTGTATGCAGTGGTGATGGCATACCTGTGTCAGGGCTCTCTGAGTGATGGGCTCAGTGTGGGAAAGGACGCTCTCCAGTACCATTCTGTATCATAGCAGCCGTACTTAGGAGTAAATAGGATAGTAGATCCAGATGTTACATATCATTATGGAAAGCTTTCAATGGCAAAAACAACTTCATCAGTGTAAATGGAAATGCTGGCTCAAGATAATATTCATTCTACGATTCTTGATTTGCAAGACTTGCTCATAAGCCTTAGGTGAACCAAGAGGAACGCTCATACTTTGGAATATTTAATGTGTTCAAGAACTGATAATGATTTTTAAGTCAAGGTGCATTTTAAACTCATCTTCAAAGCTAAAAGACATCCCCATCTGTGTCATTTGCATGTCTATCACATGAAAAAGTCAGATTCTCAGCATGTCCAACAGTTTAGTAAAGAATTTCTTACAGTATTAGAGCACTGAGGGTCATACTCAAGGGAGTGAATGTCACATTTTAAGGACGACATTTCCTATGTTGAACCCACGAAAATTGTATGCTAGCCATTAATGAAATGAGTTTTAAGCTATCACAGCTCAAAAGTATTGAAAAAGAGAAGTTTAAAATAATGTATTGGCAAACTAAGTTTAGTATTCCATTTCATACAAAGAATTAACTCAAGCTATCAAAAAGCAGCTTTCTAATACAATACAGTGAACAATGGCTTATTCTGCATATTAGGTAGGCAAAATAAGTCTCTGATTACTGTCACTCAGGACTGTATCTGGTTCATAATAACTGCATTCCCGTTCAAGCATCTCACATTTAATTAAAGTATGTTAAAATTTGAAGAGTATGGGGAAGGTTTCTGAAGCAGCCTCAAAGACTCTTGCTCTATTTTTAAAAACAATTCAGTAATACAAATCAGCCTTACGGCTAGAGAACAAAATTTTGACCAAATGTAAAAAATGGCACAGCAAAAAGTGCAGAGATGATGTCTGTTGAAGCCTGAGCTCATGTTTATGTAAAAATATGCATGTGTGCTTCTGTGTGTCTGGGTATGTGCCTCATTGATAGAGACAGCAATAGAGACAGCTCTTTACTAGACATCACATTTTCCACAGAGACCTCAGTGTTGTTCTTGCATTTATAAACTATTCAAAATGTATTAGAAAATTGAATGAGGAGGGGGGAAGGGTCAGAAAGGCAATAACTTAAAAATTAAAAGAGAGACTGCAGCACTTTGTATCAGTTTTTAGCCCGCAAGAGCAGGTCAGATAGTATTTATAAAATCTCATGGAATCATTAGTATAATTCTTTTCATCACATCATCTCCCAGGTAGCATTTCCTCCAATAAATAAAAGAATTTGCTGTTTAAAGATAAAAGTCAGATTAAATATGAACTTGTTCAAAGATCAATTTATGGACCCTTACTTCCATGGTTCTTCTCTGCGTGTTTATGCTTCCCTTTTGTTACATTCAGCTGTAATTTCCTTGCTGAAGTCTTTGTTTGTTTTAGGGTAATTATGGACTCTTACAATGGCTTCTGACCCAGACAATCTCCCATTCATCTGGGCAACAACAAATGGATTTACATTTCTCTTTATTTTTGCAGTAAAGATGACATAGGCTATCTCACTGTATTCAATCTGCAGAGTTTTCTAAAATCTATATTTGCCTTGCAGTCAGATTAAGAGAATCAGAAGGGAAGATGAAAGCATCTTTCATCTTTGGCCTCTGTTCAAGAAGGACAGACACTCTTGTCCTGTGCTTATGGCATGAGAGGGATGGAGCACTTAAGCCAGCAGTAGTCCTGGAAAAAATTTAATTGTGCCTTAACCTGACATGTTCACATTAAGGAACATTTAAGCCACAAAGCACATTTTACTGGCAACATTTCTGAGCCCCCTTCAAGGACAGCATTTAATATATGTGCTAGAGACAGGGGTAGTGAGTAGCCAGGCTGGGTAATTTGGAGTTATATATTTTCAGTGATGATGCAGAAATCAAAAATGGAAACTATAACCAATGTTAGAGATAAATAATAAAATTCATCATGAATTCACAGAAGACTATAATTGTGTAAGAACTGGGGCTTTTTCTTAAGTAGATAGTCTTTGGCATTGCTCTGGAATTTTGTAATTATTTTTATTCTTACTCTTATGATGTCTGACCCATTAAAAATAAAATCTCTCCCACCCCACCAAAGACATGTACAGAGATTATATTTGTGACATAGTGCTGTCATCATTGTGATATATTAGTGCCATGATATCTAGCTACTACAAGATGAAAAATATGCCATAGTACTTGTGAGGTATGTGATGACTACAGAACACACGTTATCTTGGGAGGCATTTTGTATTTTATAAAATTGGATCAGGCCACTGAAAGAGCTATGATGAATAAAATCATGTCTTAGAAAATATTGTTCACTAGTGGATACAGTTCATAATATTTTCCAACAGCATTTTTGAAAAATGAAATTGACCGTAACTAGAAAAGCTAGCTCTTGGTCAGCTATCTGCATCTAGTAATACCATTCTTTCAAGAGATATCCATCATGTATCCATCAATTCTAAACTTCCCTTCTTAATCAGCTCTAATCATTATGAATTTTGTGGTGCTTCCCTTTAAAATTGGGTAATTAACAGAGTACCTTTGCCAAAATCCACATTATTTAATTAATGTCTGTGTGGAATTTATTTCTTTCTTTCTGTTTGGGTAAATTAGTCTTAAATTTTTATTCCTGAAGTAATTCATAATAAATGTCCTCAAACTATTTCTGCCTTCTTCTCAAGTCATGACTTCTCAGCAGACATTTTGATTTGGTCTGATACATTCTCCATCTACTTCAGCAGAAGACATGAAGAGTAAGTCAATTCTAATGAAATTTTTAGACCCTGGAATCCTCTCTACTTAAATATTTATATTGATTACATCACTTTCATAAAAGACAAATTAATTAGTTTATTAAAATGTCTAGGGTTATCCTGGCTACTGCAGTACGGAAAGGATTGAATTATTTTTTATATATATATGTATATTTAGAGGCTAGGGGTTGTGAGAGGGTGTGTGTGTGTGTGACAATAATTCAATGTTTCAATCTAGATTGGACCTATACACCTAAGAGATAACCTTCATACGCAGAGAGTTGACAATTTAGATATACAGCATGACTGCAAAACCTTTCATTGTTGTTATAATTGTGTTCTGGCTATTACTCCCTTTTTACAGTTCTTCAGATAGGCATGCAGTGTCAGTCCTGTAAAAACATTTCCAGAGAGCATTTGTTGGGATCTGAAAAAGACATTGCCTAAAATAATGATCTAAACACAGTAAAATCCATAGTGTGGAGCAACCTATGTGAGCCACTAATGGTGTCTAACAGAAAGAGTGGGATCAATCATTCCAGCCTAGCTCTGGATGGCTAAAATGAGATCCCACATTAAGTGACCTGTCAAACGTCACAGGGGAAGACTAGAAAAAAAAGAAGAGAAATGCTTGAGTCCTATCTGAATGCTTTAGCTAAAATTTCTTCACATGGCCCTTAAAATATGTGAAATAAGTATTTATATTTATTTAAATGAATGACACAGAACATATATATTCACTGATGAAGATAAAATGAATGAAACAAGTCACCACGGATTTTTTTCATTTTTCCTTTTAATTTGAAAAACTTGTCAAAAAAAGAAAAACAACCATTTTAATACCTACAATCCTTGCAGAAAATCAGTAATTACCTGTTTCCTAATAGATGTATAACCCTTATTACAATGTGTTCTCAGGTTCCTTCACAGGGGAGGGGGGATGTCTTCCTTTTTCTATAAATGCATTATTTCTTTGAAGTACACACACATAAACACATGCTTACATAAACTCACCTCCAGTTTTCACATTTCTGACTCATCCCTTTTTTTTATATGCTAACCCATGCAGAGCAACCCTTGGCAATGCCCATTTTTTAGTGATGTGTCTGTAGCATGGGATTCCTTTATTACATGTTACTTGTTATACATATCTGCTAACTGCGTTCTGCCAGCCCAGAGGGAACTCATCAGCTACAATCCATCTGCTTATTCACAGCTCCCTCATTGATTATTCATGAAGGAGCTGCCGTAGAAAGCAGATATTGCTCATATTAGTGATGATAACCTGCATGCATCAAAAACCTAAGTGTTACCATCTCTGCTGTTGCCATATGTGACCTTGAGAGCCACTGGGCTCCATGGCACAGCCTTGGGTTTCATATGCACTAAGGAGTTGCTCTGCTGTGTTGCATCAGTGACTTCGGCCATTAGCATGGGATTCTGCATATATGGATGATGTTCCACCTGCTTTCATCCCACAAGGGAAGAAATTATGTTCATATTGTCTGGAAAAAAACCCCAACAGAATAAAGCTAAACAAAAAAACTCAACCAACCGAAGAAAAACGCATACAAACAAAAACACCATCCCAAAACTTCCATAAAACTCAGATCTATGTAAAGATTGAAAAGAGAAAAAACCCCCGCCAAAACTGGGAAACCCACACACAACTGACCCACTAAACAAAGAAATACCTCTAAACACCAGCTGTGGAGATTTGCTGAAAGATACAATTTCTGGTGAAATAACATGATCTTTTGCCTTAGGTATTTGCCTGGACCCTCACCCCTGGTCCTTCAGATATCTCAAACCCCTGTGTTGTTTAGTACAACATACTCCTTCTGCTTGCATTGAGGCCTTTCTGCTGCTTTTCAATACCAAGATCATATCATAGCACCATGCAATTATAGAATCACAGAATGTTAAGGGGTTGGAAGAGACCCTAAAGATCATCTAGTTCCAAACCCTCTGTAATGGACAGAAACACCTTCCACTAGACCAGATTGCTCAAACCTCCTCTAGCATGGTCTCTAACACTTCCATGGGTTGGGCATCCACAGCTTCTCTGTGCAAAGTTTTCCTGTGTCTCATCATAATACTAAATCTCTTTCAAATTACCAATATACAGAAAAAAAGGGTTTTATACTCAGATGTTCTAAGAAAAATATGCCTCATTATTAAAAAAAAAAAAAAAAGAAAGAAAAAGAAATTTTTGCCTATATTTCAGTTGGTAATATTTTTCTTTCTTTTTTCTGGAGTAAGAAGAAGTCCATCAACCTGTTCTTTAATGTACTGCCTAGGAATTCATTTTGTTAAAAGATAAAAAGATGAATGTTAGCCAAGACAGACAAGAAAGCTGGATTTTCTTAGCAGAGATAATTTTTTCATGTGTCATCATTGATTACTGGCATTTTCATAACAGCTTCAATATAGTAGCATTTCACTGGTTAACTTTGTGTCCCTCTTATAGTCACAGAATAAATTTTTTCCTCCATGTTTTGTCAGTTAAACTTCTAGGCTGAATGATAATGATGCCTCACCACTTGGGTGTGAATTCCTCTAAGAAGGAGGGGCAAATGTTTCATTTACATTCCAGAAAACGTCTGAAAGGTATTTATCAGTCCTGTCATATTTTGGTTTAGCTCAGCCTAAATTCTGAAATAGCACTCATTGTGCATCAAGAGTGCTCATTAAAATATGGTATTTACAGTGGTTGAAATGTAAATAGCAAAGTCTCATCATAAATCCAAAATTAAATGACAGATATTACACCAAACTTAATATGCATACTAAAAAGCACAAGTAGACTTGGAAAAGTGATCAGCCTGCTTGAATCTGCAGGCAATACTGCCTGAACAATGGTGATTTTAACAGAAAAGGCAGCTATGGCTGAGTTTAGCTCACAGTGAATGTGGACTCCACTAAGCTTAATTAATCCACGCTGGTTCTCCAGGGCCAAGGCTCAGCAGATGTGCAGTGACCCATATCATATCTTCCATAGGGTGATGTCCATGTTTTCATCCAAGGGAGAGCAGTTGTGAAGCTAAACTGGTTCACAGGTGAAAGAAAGATTGTGAAATTAAGTAAAAGTAGATAAAAATGTTTATTAAAAGAGATTAGAACACAGGTGTCCTGGTTAGACTGTGGAGGGAATAACAGATTTCACTTCAGCCAAATCATGGCAGGCCTTAAAAATGGGTACAAAAAGCCTAAACACAAGTTGCAAGAAAAATAAATGAGGGCATATGAGATGAAAAATAATTTGACTCGATGGTCTTTTACTTTGTGTATTTGTATCCCTAAGACCTCTACAAGCTTTTGGATAGAATACTGGCAGATCTGGTAGAGAGAAGGAAGAAAGGCAGAAATATGGCTTTTGCCACACCCCATGGGAGATCATCGGCAGACGCCTGATGTGTTGCCAGAGATAACAATTTTTACTACATGATTCTGGACAAATGGTAATTATGAGTCATGGTAGTGATCCTAAGCACAAGCTTAACAGCTTCTTTCTCTGAGGAATAAAGTTTCTTCTCTTGGTGTCTGGCCACTTCTCCTTGCAGTCATTTATGTAGTGTCTGCTGTGCTTTATAAGAACACCATAAAGTTTCTTCCACTAATTCCCATTTTAAAAAACCTTTCATTTTCTTATCATCCATCTACTTTTTGGTAATATTAAGTCAACAGTAAACAAAAGTCTACAGACAAGAGCCAGTATCTATATTTTAAGAAGACAGACAGGAGCTTCTTGTCTCATAAAATTTTCTGTCTTGTTATTGATTTTCTGAGTCTGTCTGAAAAGAGTTTTAAATTCATTAGGGATTGAATCTTTTTAGAAAGTGATCAATGAATAAAGTTCACTAATCACTGTTGATGACACTAATTTAAAGTAGAATCACTTATTTTGAAGTTTAGGTAGCATGCAAAAATGTTATTAATAATTTGCAAAGATAATTCTCCATTTATTTGGCAAATAGATTAGGAAACTATATGAGAATTTTAATCTTAATTGTGATTAGCATTTTTGTTCTAGCACTGCTGAAAAATGCCAGTGGAGTACTGTGGTTTTATCTACAAGAAATAGGAATTGGAGCTGTACATGTTTTCTGATATTGCCCTCCAAATACAGTTCAGTACTGCTCTGGAGAAACATCATTAGAGAGACGTCTTATTTTTCATGCCTCTCTCCATCCTGTAATTCTCTCTTTTGAGACTACCCTAGGTCCTGAACTCTGAGAAGGCTGGAGGATGTTTTTGTGCTTCTGCTGGAGTCTGGACTGAGGTCACTGCTCAGCCATCAACTAAGAGGTTTGACTTTATCAATAAGCATACATTTGAGTGTAGAACAGTAAAAGTCTTTATGTCTCATTCTCACATTGTGAAACTTTAGAGTTTCAACCTTCCTTTATGAGATAAATTATATCTTTATTGTCTTGTTTCCAGACATTTAAACCATACTTCTTTCTTAAGATAATGTTAGAGAATGTTTATTCCAGTTCCTACATTAACAGCAATTACAGCTTGTCAGTTCTGTGGGCTGTTTCCTCTGTGGTTCTGGTATCCAGATGTTCCTCTTAGCTGTGTCCCATCCAACTGCTTAAAGGGAAGAAACAGGGATGCTCCCAATCCCCCATTTGCCCTGATTTTCCATGGAAAGGAACTCAAGTGTCTGGAAAGGAGGGATCTGATGGTGCAGGAGCATGGGATGGTGCAGGGAGTGCAGCTGCCCCAGAGCATTAGCTGCAGTCTTTGAGGGGGCACTGCAGAGATAACAACTGACAGATGTGGGCTCTTTGAGGCAACACCACCAAGGATTCATTTACAAGCTGGTGACCTTTGTGCTTGAAAGGGAGTTGTTTTTAATTAGGTATGACTGATTTCTACAGTGAACTAACACATTTTCTCAAAGCCAGGTTCATATCCTTGTCATTATGCATTTTTTAGTAAATGAGATACATGTAAAGACTTTGCATTGTTTTTCTTTTTTCTTCTGAATTAGCTTCCTAATATAATTTGTCTGCTTGCTCACACTGATTTCTGTTATCACAAATAGAAATAGAGTTTCTTCTAACAATGAATATTTAAATGTAATGAATTTTTCATATCTTATAAGATTGGATCTCAACTTGTCATAAACATGTGTAGATTATGTTTAAATTTACTGGCTAAATACAATTTCTGCTGGATGACATTAAAAAAGGGTGAATTCAAATCCTCCTACAGAAAAGCTGGGTAATAAATGAATCCAAAGACAAGCTGCAACATCTGGTTTGGTTATTTGGAGGTTTCTATACACTGTTTCATAGGGGAGGTTTTGGCACAGTTTAAACTACACCATTTGGGGCCCTGACCCTGCTACTTTTACTCAGGTGTGTCATTCCATTTATGGCATTAGCCTGAATGGGAACTGCAGAATTTGGATATTGGACCTGATCCAGAGGGGGATCCCTGTTGCCTGGAAAGGACTTCAAAACAAGAGAGATGAAATGGTTTATCATGCACAGCTGCTCCAAGAGCCAAGCAGCTGCCCTGAAGGCTGTTCTGAGCTCACCTGCTCAGTACCATAGCACCAGAGTCATGCAAAGGGATGGAGAGAGGGGCTGTAGTCAGCATAGCTAAGATCTTTCACCACGGCACAATTAATGCAGTACCACAGTGTCAAGGAGCGTTATCTTTTAATTCACACAATCTTAGGATCAGGTTAATAAACTCAGAAATGAAGGAATCCTGTTAAAACAACATTAACCCTATTGTAAAAATGTAGATATCTGAGATTCACAGTACAATCCTACAGAAGGCACCAGTTGTTAGACCTGGCCAGAGCAGAATCTCTAACATCTCTCATGGACATGTACATCTTTTGGACTTCGAACTCCCTGTAACCTTCCTGTGTGACTCCTGGTGGATAAGTGAGTCCAGGCAGCCTATTATGGCAATGGGAGTTTGTTTGCAAGCTTCCATCTGCCACTGTCTGTTCTTGATGAATCATGTGTCGAGTACTATCACATTCCTGATCTGCTTTATGTCTGCTTCTCTGCTAAGAACACCAAAAAAATACCTCACCCAGACATAGATCTGAAAAACCATAAACAAAACAAGGTTAAAGAAAAGGATTTAGGATGGTGTGTTTTGATTTTGTTGGTTTGGGTTTGTTTTATTTTTTTTAATATGAAATCCACCAATTTATAAATCTAACATTTGCATATAGGAGAGATGAAGTTTTAGTGCACTCAAAGTAAGAGAACAGATATCTAAGTTACTTATTCTATTTATATACAGCAGCAAAATCTGTGTGCGCATTCAGATCTGGAAAGAGGTCCTGTATGGCTTGGCTCAGTTAATAACAGAAGGGCATAGCTCAGACAGGAATCCAGCAGTTCATGTCCAGGAACTTTGATGTCCTCTTGAAATACAAGAATGCCAACTCTTTGAGACAGTGATTATGTTTGAGGAAATCACAGTCCAGGTGTTGTGGTTTAACCCGGTAGGCAGATAAACACCATACAGCTGTTGATTTGCTCCCCACCAGAGTGATACAGGAGAGAGCTGGAAAAAAGGTAGAATTCATGGGTTGCGTTAAAGACAATAGTGCAGAAAAGGAAGGAAAAATAATAATGATAAAAGAATCTACAAAACAAATTATGTACAATGCAACTGCTCACCATCCACTGAACAGTACCCAGCCCCTCAGTTTTATTGTAGCATGATGCTATATTTTAGGAAATATCCCTTAAATCAGCTGGGGTCAACTATCCCCTCCCAGTCTGTGTCCCCTCCCAGTCTCTTGCGTCCTGAAAGCTTCCTTACTGGCAGGGCAGCATGACAAGCCAAAAAGCCCTTGACTTAGAGTAAGCACTGCACAGCAACTAAACCAGCAGAGTGTTATCAACATTGTTCACATCCTAAAATTGAAATACAGCTCTGTACTAGCTACTAGGAAGACGTTAACTCAATCCCAAATGATGCCAAGGTGCAAAAAGAGGCAAAAAATCAAGGTATTGATGTGAATTGCTGCTCATTATAGGACCATCTATTATCAAAATTTAAGTCCCAAAAGGTCAAAAATTCTCCTTCTGTATCCATACAGATACAGAGATTGTCAAAAACTTGTCTGACCAGAACTTTGTTTTACTGCTTCTGCTTCCATGGAGTCTTCTTCATTGGATGAAAGAATTATTTTTTTGAATCCAATTAACTCCAGTGTGTTTATGTACATGTTTTTCACAGACAAATGACACTTCATAACGAGAGAATTAAGAGGCTACTTACGACATTGTTAAACATAGTCAATTTAAAAAACATTTTCACCTAATCCCGTTGGATTTTACCCCCACACTCTTTAGATTCAGTAGATGCAATGCACTCAGAAATTCTGTATCCTTGGGCCACATAAAATAAAGTCTTAAGGTTTATAAAATAGAGTTAGGTAATTTTCAGTTAGGATTTAAATTAATATTATAAATTATCAGATTTTTAATTAATTATCAGATTTTTTTTAAAGATATGGATACTGTTTTAAAAATCTAGACATGCTTGTTTTTCTTTTATTTTGAATGCTTAGTCATCTGGTGTATAATATGCATATGTATTAAGATTCATATCCTGTAAATACAATGTCAAAACAAGAAAAGCTAGGCTCCTCACAAGATCACAGTACACAGATTACTGTGATTTCAAAAGGCTTAATTTTTTTGAGACTCCTGCTATAACAATGACATTTGACAACTTTTATTAATCTCTAAACTCAATTATGTCTTGATCCTTATTACATCAGTTCCAAAACATTTCTATTTCTAAATATTCATTTTAGATGTTCTAATATTTTTATTATCTTTGGTTTTTCTGTTTGTTTTTGTTTGTTTGTTTTGTGTTTCACTGAAGTTAAATAAGGACAAAGAAAAAGTTAATGAATAGCAGGAATCCATGTTACAAAATCATCCTATTTCCTTTCTTTACAAGCAAAAAAGCCTGAATTATGAAAGAGTAGAAGTAAATTGACAACTTTGTATTATTTGTTCCCTTTTTATTGCTAATTAAGATACAGCAGGAAGCCTTTCCTCTCCCAGGTTTTGCGCCTGTGCCCTACATTTAGGTAAATAAATGGTCAGTCTTGGGCCTAATTTACAGACTCGTGAAAGTATATTTTTTCCTTTCTGCTTCATAAACAAATAATGCATTTTTTCTATATATTTCAATATAATCTGTGCTTGAAGTTTACACAGTTGTAACTTTTTCAATTAATTTTCTTTAGAGCTGAAAAATTCTCTTTCAATAATATATTGAATAATCTATTTATTCCAGTACTCTGTTGCCAAACAACCAGAGGCACAACGCAACTTTATTGAATCTGCTGCTTATGTGAATCAATGTGATGACCATCTTTATATTTGGGGCATTTTAATGTACAGAATTAAAGCAAGTGTTTGATTGTGAATGGTCAATTAATTACCCAGAATAGTTTATGAACAAATGAGGAAACAAAACCACTCCTAGAAAAATTACTAGTGCATTTGCCAATCTATAATGTTATGTAAAGCTCTTTTTACCCTAATATCTGAAGATGCATGAATGTAGCTGTTTGTATCCGTCACTGCCACGACCACAGGTTCAGAACTTATAGTACTGAAATCCTTCCATTAGCCTAATGTATTCTTCTAATCAGTAGGTCTCACTGTATTCACAAAGAAAGGCAGTGCTACTATTTCTATTTAATAGCTTTGGACACTGAGATGCTGGGTATTGACACAAGTTGTTCAATGCTTCTTCTCCTATTCTTATCATGATTATTCAGTTTCTTTCTTTTGCAGCAATCTTTACCATGTCTCCTACAAAATCCAACAATGTGAGCCACAGCATTTTTCTTTAAGGCTTCGTACAGCCATGAAGCAAGTTTGTTCAGAAATGCAATAGTGCATATTCACCTGCAGATTTGTCATTCCCTCAAAGAAACCAGGTAATGAAAGACATGAAGAGCAGGAAATATTCCTATAAATTTTTGCCTTTAATTGCAAAATCAACAGCTGCTGGATGTTATGCTTCTGGATTATAGCTGTCTTTTTTGACTCAGAGGTATTTAACAAATAACTTAGTCCTTTGTTTTGCTAGTCATGACTTCCATCCTTTTTAATCTTTCATTAGGTTGTCTCTTAAATCTCGTTAGGGTAATTCATTAGTCGTATATTCAGCTGAAGAGTAGGAAGAATCTAGTGACTACCTTGCAAAGACAAGGAAATACGGAGTTTGGACCAGGTCATTGTCAAGATAAAGGACCCATATTTAATTTCTGATTTTATGGCCCTTGCCAACTGTGCCATATAAATTGATTATTAGGTCTAACCATATGTAAGTATATCATATGAAATAAGTTTAAGCTCTGAAATCATACTGTCTGATTGCATTCAACCAGTCACTGTGTATCAGGATTGCCTCACGTATTCTCATCCCAGGTCAGATGTACTTACTACCTGGAATTAAGTACCTACTCAGGTACAGGATAAAGAACTGTGTCAAGTATGCATACCAATGGAAACAAAGTCACCCACAATGAAGCTCAGAAATTATGAAAGAGCTTTTTTTCAACTTGATTTAACACAAACAGTTTAATAGATCAGTCGGTTCTTTGGGGTTTTCCTTCAATAGCAATACCTTCTCTTTCTTTCACTGTTTGGATGAATCATTTTTCTGCACATTTCAGCTGTGGAGTCACAGACTTTTGATCTATGGGTTAAAATCATCTCTCATTCAGTTCTTACTACGTATCTTAACCAGATTTTCTTTATTAACTCTCACTTCATTTTGTTGTTTCTGTGTCCCACCCCCAAACAACACCAGCAAATTCAAGCCTTTACCCGGTTTTCAAGGGAAGGTTCATTTATCGTCATGATTTATAACCTAAAATAGCAACATTGTGTAGCTGCATTCTGATGGCTCCTTATGAATGAACAGTTTCCTAATGATAGAACTGACACTAACTGAGGAAAAGGTACTTTTCCCCAATACATTGATTCCAGTACCATCTGGGAAAAAGAGGGTGTGATCTAGTGCAAAGTGTGGTGCGCCACCACAGAGCAGAGCTCAATTCATTTGCTTTGATGGTTCTAACTGATATCGAGTCACAGGAGTAAAATCCCAGTTTACTCTGACTGATGAAAGAGTTATAGTATCTTTATTTCCTCTGTACAACACTGAATTTCCATGAAAAGGAAAATTAGCTTCAAAACATTGTAGGAAGGAGTAAAGAAAGAGTCATGATAGCTACATCTCGGAATGTAACCTGAGTGTGGCTCTGCTCCTGGTTAACACTGAGTTTACTCCTCCACTTTCCCTTTGTACGACTCCATACCAGCTCATCTTAGCTGACGCTTGATCTGCTTTATAAATGTCATTATTAAAGGTGTTCTTCGTGCTCCAGTGGGAAAAGCTCAACACTATTAATATCAGGAGGAATGGATGAGCATGGATATCTTTTTTCCTTTCATTTTAGCATACCTGAGTGTTCTGTGAAAGACTGCTTCAAAATGAAAACTGTGGGACAAGAACAAATACGAGCAGATAATAAAACCTTTTCCCAAAGCCAAGCCATCCTGAACACCAATATTTTATGAAACTTGCATAAATAAAGGAAGACTCACCCTCAGATTGATGGTACAGCTTTAAATGCACTGAATCCTATTTTTTTCAAATGATTTTTAAAACTCCATTTTTTTCTATTAGTGAAATTGGTATTTATTGCATATTTGTAAACCAAAGATCACATCAAAGAAAACAGTTTTTTAAGTGCTGGCCATGTTTCTGAAACTGGTAATACTGATGACATCATCAGAAGAAGAATTATTTTAACTACAGGACACTATTAAATTTCCTCAGCTCACAGAAGGAAATTTGTCTGCAACACAAGCATTCATTTAGAAACATATCTGTAAAATATGTTCACATTAATAGATTTCAAAAAGCAGCAGTACCTTACTTTGGTAGGAGAGTGACAATTTACTGGCTTAGGTCTTACAGTGTTAGAGGAGAAAGACCTTTGAAGTATCTCTTGGACACATACACTTTCCTGCATTCTATCCTTCACTCACCAATGTTTTTCTTGTTGTTCAATGGTCACATAATCAATTGGTCATCATCATCACCTCAGAAATGTTACCCAAAGGCAGAGAGCCTGAAGTCCATCAAAACTGTGGTAGTTCTGCCGAGTCTTCTTCATGTACTAGAAGCAGTCTGGCTGGGGAAAACTGGAGATTCTGCCTATTAATTTGTCCTGTTGAGTCTACATAGACCAGCTTAGAACCACACGATGACAGAGTACTTCTCCACAACCATATGAAGTTGTCACTGCAGTCACCAAGGATGTGTCTAATTATTTGACCTCTGGAAGGTCTTGGGTTAGTCCCAGGGATGTCAATAGAGAATTTATGGTCTACAACCTCCTAATTTTTTTTTTTTTTTTTAAATCTTACATAACTCTGGAAGTACATTTTCTCCGATATCTAATGGATATTGTCATTTAATCTAATATGATTACCACATATTTTCTGAGCGTCAACATTTTTCTCTCTATAATTTGAACTGCAGCATTCAGAATCTCTTCTAGCCTACAGGGTGAGAAAGCACTCTCAGAAATTATATCTAGAATGCAACTTCTAGCATTTAGACATCTATGCTGTCAAGTATTGTAGTTTTATAGATACTTTAAATTATTATCAACCATTTATTCATTTGTTTCATTATGTAGTTTATGTTCTACTCATCTCACTTGCATAACTGCCATGGTGTTAGTGCCAATAGAAGTTAGTTAGATACTGAGGCACAGCTGTGAAACTCTAGGAGTTGCAGCTTAAAGCCACTATCTGTGCCCATAAAGGTGCTAAATAAAATCAATGCACTGTGCTAAGAGCTCCCAATGTAATAAAACCAGGGAAAAAGCTCTTAATCCTCCTTTTGAAGACATCCCTGCTGATTCTGTGGTTTAGAGAAGAAAAATACTTCATATGCACAGAAAGGCAAAGATCCAGGAAACACAACTCCCCTCACTTTCTGAAATCCAAGTTCCCCACAGGGAGCAGGGGAACCCTGCAATTCCCAGGCTCCGTGGGAGGATGTCTTACCATTCGAGTCGCCAGTCTTCACAAAGAGTGATAGCACGACTGTAATTTTCTTTTTGCTTTCTATATTTTTAATTCTTTCCCTTCCTTTTTTCCAGATGTTTTGACTCAACTCTTTCCTTCCCAACTTCAAACACTAAAAGAGGAAATGCTGTCAGGTGTCTTTAATTATACTCAGCCTATCTTTAACAGCCTCTATCAATGTCATCTGAAACACTGATGTTTTCCAGAGAAAATTTAAAAACCTTGCAAAGATGTCAAAGATATTTATTTAAGAGCTCCCTAGAAAACACCAGTTTACATATGACTTCACTCACGTTAATTACCATTACTATTTCAAAGATGCAATTCTGCACTTGTGAACTCAAAGCCATTGTGTGGAAAACAGTATCATGAAAATTATTACAATAAAAAGAACTCTCAATTTTTATTTTTAATAGAATTTAAAAATGAGACTATATTAAACCATTTCAGATTCAACAATATCTTAATCTACCTACCGACAAGAATCTATTTTTATTTATATAATATTGAAATTATTTTGGCAAATAATTACAGGCAAATATATAAAATCCTTGTTATCTTCCAGGCAACTAACATGCATTAATCAATATCAGCTCTCAGATCTCTAGTGAAGTAATAGACATTTTGATTTTTTTTTTCTTAAACATATTAATGGAGATTATTAGCATTGCTTTCAAAAATTTGTTCTTACCAGGGTAAGTTTCCTACATTCAAAACCACACGGGTAAGCATCCCTGTCCCTAATAAGACCAGCAGAAGCAAACATTTCCTTGCTTCAGTGTGGACATGAACTCTGAGTCAGTGTGCCTAACACTCTGCTCCCCTCCCCTGACACAGTCCAGTTTACACAACACTCCCAATCCAGGACTGCATCGACCATCAAACTGCAGCCTTGCTGCTGCCAGAGCATTCCAGGCCATGGGGACCTGGATATACTTCTTCACTCAAAATATCAAGTCAAAGCCACCAACTAACTCAAGAGGTTAAAAAAATATTAACCCACAATGGATGAAACCTCAGGGACAAATTCCACATTGCTTTTAGCAGACACAGATTTAATGAAATTTTAACTTTCTTTCTAGTTTCCCCCAAACTCTAGCTTCTTTACACTATGACATTCCATCATGCATTATAATATTATTCCATCCACTGCAGAACCTTGCTGTAGTTTAGAGCTTCTCTAGAGGCTTTAGATTAAAGGCCTGTCTAAATCATTACTGAACAGTGATGGAAAGGTTTTCAGGGTTTTTTTCCTCGTCTTCTTTTTTGAATATCCCATTTTAGCATTGCTATAATGAGGCAATTCAAAGCTAATACACAATTCTGAGACTGATGATTTATCTTAACCCACATAACAAGAGGAGATGGGAAAGGGAATGCACTGTGATTAGAGTGACAGCTTTCATGGACTAGGAGTAGAATTTGAAAAAGAAGAAGCTGTTTTATCTATAAACTTAATTCAGCTTTGTGGAGCAGAAGTTGGTCTGAAATTCAGAGAAAAAGTTTCTCAGACCTTGACCTACATAAAGAGTAAGGAATAAGGGCACACTCAACAAATGACATGCAACAGGCATATTGTATTACCAAAAAAGGTACTATCAGCTAGAAAAAGAGCCTGATAAAAAAAATAGCAATATTATCAGTATGTTTGGAAACTACTCAGGAGTCAGGTCAGCTAGAAAAGACAGCAGGGCACATTTAATGAACTGTGTAAAACTCAGCTCAGGTTGTGCCTTCTGAGCCTACAAGCATATATATAACAGTAGCACAGCTCCTGCCTTACCAATGGTTTTCATTAAGTAAAGTCAACAAAATAGTGTACTCTTACCTTCAAAAATTATTTTTTAGGTACATTTGTCTGTGGAACTTCTGAAAATTGGGAACCATCTATATGTGCCTCCCCTTTTTCATAATATTTCAAAGAAACAATTTTTTTGTATACTTAAGAATCATTGTGTCCATAATGTAAAGTCAAGTTATTTGAATTGAATCATTTTTCATATCCCAAAATCTAACCTGATTTTTTTTTTAATTCACAGTCCACTGTCACTAACATTTTTAGGGCAACAAAATGTCTTGTTCCATGGCTTTCTATGGGCAAAATCCTCTATCAGTACAGATCCTGATAGGTTCCTAAATGCTCAAAGATTAGGATCATAATAAAATTCAGGTTGGAAGGAACCTCAAGAGGTCCCTAGTCCAGTTTCTTGCATCTACCAGGGTCAGCTATAAGATCAGACAAGGCTGTTCAGGACTTTATCCAGTCCAGTCTTGAAAACTTTCAAGAATGGAGGGTACACAAACTCCCTGGACAAGCTGTACTACTACTTGGCTCTACCCATAGTGAAAATAATTTTAACTTATATGCAGTGTGACAGTTTTTTGTTCACCTTATGCCTGTTTTCTCTTGTCCTCTGGACGTTTGGTCATGAGCCCTTCACCTTTTATGAGTTCTGTCCTGTTAACATATTGGTCTCCAATTCTCCAATCACACCCTCAGGCAATGATGATGTTGACCACCCCAGGCCTGCTCTCCCCTTCCACTGTTGTTTTCATATTTTCGAGCAACGATTATGTCCTTGAATCCCTATTCACAGAGCTTCATTTTGGGTGAAGGTGCTGGGAATAGAGGTTTTTAGTGTTTTGTAAGAAGCACAGAACTACACCAAGTTATAGATACATGAAGAGTAAAAAAACAGAATTATTAAGGCATCATGGTCAAGTGCTCCAGCTCATGTCCATTTTTGAAGCTCTCTGCTCAACACAATCCAGTTTATCACATTTGCCTTTTTTCAGGAGGGCATAAACTTCACACGAGTGTGAATAGAGGGGCATAATCACTTCTCTTTGTCTACTGCCCTGATCCTGTTAACTTTCCAGGATCTTTCTGTGCTGCCTGTGCACACTGGTGGCTACCAGCTAGCTCACTGGGAACCAGGACATCATTCATGAGCCAGGAATCCAGGACATTTTCAGGAAAACTCTTTCCCAGACTATATGGCTGCAAGGTTTGCCTCCTCCTCAATTGCACAGTTGACTCTGTGCACAAGACCTGTGCATGTCCTTGATTCCTGCTGACCCTTTCATGCAATCCACCTATGTCTCTCTGTATGGTAGACCCATCACTGACTGTGCCAAATTTGGTGCCGTTTGAAAACTTTCTGAACAAACACTCCATTACTTCCCCCATTGTAGTGAGCACAGACCTTTCCCGTGAGAAATTTTTCTCTCTTCTTCTGTTTTATAAACAAAGATAAAATTTGGATGTTGTTAAAACAGTCTCTCAAGATATGGATGATTCAAGCCTGGCCAATCGGCCTGGGGAGAGGTTTCGAACTGACCAATCTGGGTGACCTTTGAAAGTCTATATAAGTTGTAATTAATTAATAAAATAAGAAATTTTGCCACACTGAAGACCTGGACTTCTTCTCTCTGTTAGCAGTTCAGCAGTGACATCCCATGTCACTGATTAAGATGTTGAATGGGCAGGTTCCAGGACAGCCCTCAGATTCTGGTACCCCACTTTTTCACATGCAACCAGGTTCAATATAACTATTAAATCTCTAATGCAAATAATTCACTTTTTTACTCAGAGTTTTGTCTACTCAGCCAAACCATAGCATCTCAACTTAAATATGAGAATACTGGGGAAGCCTCACAGCATCAAAAGTCTTGTGGAAGTCAAGGTAAATTTCTCTCTACCCATCCACCGAGTCATTTTATCATAGAAGATGAAGACATTTGTTAGGCATTGTTTATCCTTGATAGATACTTCCAGACAGTTCCCAAAGACTTCTTCTTCATGTACCCAAAACTGTGTACCAAAAGGACTCAGTAAATTTTGCAAGGACTGGAGTGATTTCTGAATTATTAAATCTGGTGGATAACAAATGACACTTTTAAATATCAAAACAACGCTTTTTGCCTTATATCTTTATCACACGATGTCATTCATGTTTAGAAAAAGTGCCTTTTTCTAAGTAGTTCACAAGGATACTTGATAGATATTTTATATGTACTTGATAATTTTTGCTGGGTTCGTCTTTCTGTTTTTATTTTTCTCCTTCTCTATAGCATTTATTAGTAAAGAGGAAAGTATTTCATTGAAGTAATAGCAATAATAATACAGACCTGCAGATATTCATATTTAATTATGGCTACATGTAATTAAGTGTGACAATCTGGTGATAAAACCTTTAAGTAATGACTCATAAAGAGATAAAAATGGAGCATGTGTTTAATCAGTTTGGAGCCTTCCACAGAAGCTGGCATAGCTTAGGTGCTAATGAGACATCTGCTGCTCAGGACACCAGAGAAAGCAGCAATTCACTAGTGAAAACACAAACTAGTATGTTATACAAGACAGAAATACTGGCCCAGAATTCTAGCCTAAATCTTAAACTTAGACTAGATTTCAGACTAGCAATATTGAACAAACAAAGCACTTTCTCTTACAACTGTGATTTGCTCTAGAAACAGCTAACCCAACACTAATTTTGCCAAACACCATAAAACCTAGATGTCTTCACAGCATTCTGACATTGTTTTAAGGTTGACCAGTTCACCAGAACAAAACAGAATACCCCGAGTGAGAAATTTGGAACATGTTTTTTCTGCCTTTGTGATAATGGGCCATATTTTTGGGGAACATTCATATAAGTTCAGAGAAGCCTTGTTTTAGTCCTCAACCTCTAACTGCTATCTAAAAGGCAAAAGGAGGAAAAAAACACCAAAAAAGAACAAAACAACACCAAACAAACAAAAACCAACCAAACAAAAAACCCACAGGTAAACAATAAAAACACCCCCTCACACAAAATTTTATTTCTATGTCTGAAGCTGATGCAATACACTTGCCTGAATTACAGCCTCAAAGGTCATAGGATTGAATGATCTCAAGTGAAGTTTTCATGTACTTTTAAAGGCAAAGTTTAATTTCAATTCTTCAATAAAAGTACAACACAAAGTCCTATTCAAAAGAAAGGTTGTGTCCCTTGCTACAAGACTTCCAATGGACACTGACTGTGGTTCAAATGTTTCTTACTAAATTTTACAGAACAATAAACTCTTACTAGGACACTAGACCTAAGAGCTGTCCTTCTCTTCTGCCTTTCTGTATCAACGTGGTCTGATGGAAAGCCTACAAGAAAAGGCTAAGGAGCACACAGATTTTTAGGAGTAACTGCAGAAAGGGAAAAAAAGGATCCTTGGACTTATATAGAACTATCCACCCTTCTGGTAAGACCATAACGTTTTTGGTTCAGTCTTCCCACACTGAAGGGGAACTGCAAGGTACCACTCGAAAAGCAGGCGTTTTCGGCACCAAATGCGGTAGCACCGGGAATCGGAGGAGGGTTTCGGCACGAGATGTAGCGGCCCGCGCGGCCACGGCGGCTTCCACCTCAATCGCCGGGCAGCGGCGGCGGCTCCGGCGCCGGTCCCGGCACGGCGGGCAGGGCTTGCAGCTTCTCGGCGGCGGCGCG